>JAZKJV010001220.1:0-320075 GCA_037367405.1 Ottelia alismoides
TGAAACTAAAAGGATAATTGAAGATGAAACACTAAAACCTCTTCAAATAAGTTTGAGGATGGATTCCATATGTCAGAGAAATCTGACAATGATCGAACTTCATGTGATGAAGCTTCTGAAGATCATAGCATGGATAGATGGATGTTAGCAATAAAAGTCTAATGTAGACTTCATGTACAAGTGTTGTATATGGACCCTCGAGGATCCACCTATATGGGTAAGACCCGTAAAGGTGTAAATGGATCTTCAAGAGAAAGGGAACCTGATGAGAAGGTACATACCTTCAAAGCATAGTTCGTAGCAATGAGCTACACATGGAAGAGAAGACATTGCTTGCAATGAGACTTGCTTTTCGGTGAATGATGAATCCACATTTCATCATCTTTATTCTATCATTTTGGCACCAAAAACCCTAGCAAATGCCTGTAAATAGCCTTAAATCAAGCATCTTAGCATTCATGCATGTGCATTTCAATAGTGTATAAAACACTGTAATTAAGGCCAAAATAATAGAATAAATAAAGAAAAGAAAAAGAATAAAATATTGTAAATATTTTATGACCAAAAACCCCCGAGACCTAGGCATCTTGATGAATAGGTCGACAAGGAATCAAGTAGGGGGAGATAAGGTCAGAAACACAGAAAAATACCTATACATTTTATCTATCCTTTATTCATTTTGGGACCTATTTTTGGTTTCACTTTTTATTCATCAAATAAAGAAACTTTGTACATGAAAGTTGTAGATAATTTCATAAAGAAAAAGACAAAATTGATTTCACAGAAAAAGAATGTACAGACAAAAAAGTTCTGGTCTGAATAAGAATCCAAAATCCCAACTTTCCAGACCCGTATCTCACAAACGACAACTCCAAATGCAGTGTACTCACCTTTAATTGTATATAGAATAAAATAATCTATCCAATGGTGGTGGTTTCGCATTTGGCGGAGCTACGGTTTTGAAAGTTGAGTTTTGGACCCTCATTGTGCACTTGTACTGAATAAAATATTCAATTTATTCTTTATTCATGATTTATTCATTTATAATTTGTAAATATTGCTTACAGTATATATGTGCACTAAAATTAAAATAAAATGTAAAGAAAAATAAAAATAAAAATACTTGTACAGAGACTACATAGGTATACTGTATACACTTATACCTATATAAAATACACTTGTATTTTATTAAATATACAAAACATCTCAAAAAATTAAAATAAAAATATACTTATGTATATAAAGGTATGTTATAATTTTACAAAATTATAAACAAAAGTAATAAGATTAAAAATACATAAAATAAAATAAAATATCAAAACACATAGGTATTATACCTATATAGGGTTAAAAAGGTAATTTGTAAAAATTTACATCATAAAAATAAATAAAAATCAGAATAAAATACTACATAAAATTTTGAACATTTTTTATTAAATAACCTAAAATTAATTAAATCATCTACTATTTTTAATTTAATTTACAATATGTGCATTTAACTTTTGTCTTTTTGCGGATGACGTGGCCCAATCAGGCCACGCCATCCGTTGACCGGGGGTCAACTCCTTGACCCCAGGCCTTTGTCTGATGGGCTGTTGCGAGCGCCCTTGTTCTTGGATTTTTCGCGGACGAATCTTTCACCGTTTGGGCATGCACCCTTCTGCAACATTGCTCCTCCATGATCCAGCTATCACGCCTAGTGATTATCTCGAGCCAAGAGCGAGCGATTCGTCTGTTCTTCCTCGATCAAGAGGCCCTGTTCGTCAACCCTTTAAAGCCTACCCTTGACCTGATTCAAAGACTTGGACCCCATTTTTGACCTAAACCCGCCGTTTCTCTGGGCCTTCGGCGAGCTGGTGGTGACAGTGCCTTGCTCGCACCCTCGGAGCCGATCGGGGGAAGGTCCGGGCGTCCCTCCTACCTCCGGTGGTATCGCCGTCGAGGTAACTTCTCCCTCGCCTTCCAGGGGCTTGAGGCAGCTTAGATTTCTTATAGTTTAGTCGCATTTCACTCCTGTTCACTCGAAGCTTCATCACGATCCTTTCATTCTTCGTTGTGGCCATCGATTCGTTCAATCGATTGGTCGCCGGAGTAACTCCGGCCACCTCCAGTTCCACGTTCTCCGCCTAGCCACGCCTCCGTTCCGCTCCGCTACGTGGTCGGGGCACTTTACCCCTGACCATATCACCCTTTTTTTGTGCAGGTCCAGGACCCTCAGAACCCCTCCTGGGTTCGTTTTGAAGCAGGCATCACCACCTGGGAAGCCACCTTCCTCCGCTGGGCACGCAACGACGCTCCGGCCACGTCTTGGCCATTTTGGGGGAGTCGTCGAATCCGGAAGACTCCCAGGGGTCATTGGTGCCACCGGAGGGGAAGACGACGCTCTGGAGCTCGAGATTTTGAGGATCAAAGTCACCCCAGAGGCTGTTCTTCGCGCGTTCGTCCTCGACACTCCAGAACCGTCGGATCCCTCGTGTTCTTCGCGAGCTACAGCAGCCCTTGGATCTATCCCACGACCAGCCGTTCGATCGAGTCTCGCCATCTAATCTGAGCCCGTGGATTTTGAAGGGGTATCGGCCTTCGTCCGCACGCCACGTGGCAAGTGGGAGAAGGAGAGCCCTCGGATCGTCTCTGCTGGGTATTTTGCATACTCTCCCAGCATTTTTTTTGTGTATTTGTTATTCCGTACCTAAACTTTCATCTGCACTTAATATGTTTTTGGGATATTTACAAGTCAGCCCCCGCATTCCCACGTATTTCCTAACAGGGTCCCGGCCACGTCATCTCACGTGCCAGTGCGCGTGAGGTGCGTGGCCATTTTGCATCAAGGCCCTCAGGCGTTTTGTTATTTGTACTTGGTCCAAGGAATGTTTGCTCCAGTGTAATAGTTTTGTAAAAATTTACTGTCGAACCCTCCAGCTTTCGTAGTATTACATCCGTGCCCCCCCCAGGCGCGCGTGTAACTCACGTGGGCCTGGGAGTTTTTGCAAAGAAGCCCCTGCGGCTTGTGGTTTTATCATTCACTCCAGGAACAATTTTATTTAGTATAAATTTTTATGGAAAATTGCATGTATGCCCCTGGAAGTTTTGAATATTGCATTTCTACCCCTGCCAGGCCTGTTTAATGTTTGGATGCTTGTTGTATTTATTTGATTGATCATTTCAAGCCCAAAAATTCCACAAAAATAGACTTAAGTTCCTGGATAGGTGTACTTTAACGCCATATATTTAGTTTTTGATTTTATTTTATTTTCCTATTTTTAAAAAATCAAAAACAACCTTTTTGTGTACTGTCTACCTTAGAAAATACCAAAAAATATCAAAACACCTCCAAAAATGCCCAAAAATTCACCTAGTGTCTATTTTATCCTATTTTAGAGTCAGTCCAAAAATCATTAAAAATTTCAAAAGAAAAACACTAAAAATTTAAAAACACTCAAAAACTTCAAAAAAATATATAAAATCATAGAAAAATCCAAAAAATACAAACTCAGTTTTTGTTTGTCTTTTATTTTGTTCTCTTTATTAGAAAAATAGTGTGAAAAATTTTGAGTGTTGTTTGCTATTTTTAAATTACATTTTATTCACAACCAGCCTTATTTCCACTGTTTTCCTTTATCTCAATATTTAAAAATATCAAAAACACCTTGAAAAAGCCCCAAAAATCACAAAAACAGTAAAAACCTTAAAAATACCAAAAACATTTTATTTCTGAATTTTTGAGTATTTTTGTGCATTTTTATAAATATTCTACCTTGTCTTTTATTACATAAGTTGTTATTTTCCAATATTGAAAAAAAAAAAGAAAAACAAAAATATAAAATATAAAATATAAAAATCAGAAAATCAAAAATCAAAATACAAATAAAAAAAACAAAAAAAAATAAAAAAAAATTAAAAATTAAAAACCCACACAAATTCATTTGCTTGCTTGCTTAGTGTAGACACATCACACACTCACACACTTAGCTTTTGCTAGGACTACACTGTTTGCTCCCTGTGTTCGAACTCTCTGCATACTTGACACTATACACCATTTGTGCAGAGTTAAAAATAAATTTTAACTCCACATTTATTTCTAATTGTTGATTTTTAGTGTGGGTTAATTGTTGACTTTGGTCCGAATTTAGTGTGGTCAACACACCGACTGAGTTCACGCTTTGTGTGAATTTAAGACCACCTATTTTCGGCAAAATCAGTGAACATGCTTAAAATCATCAGAATATTGCTAACCTTAGCTACACAACTTGACTATTGCATCTTCGAGATGTAAGTCCAGATTGCATTCCTCTATGAATATCTCTCTGAGGATATTCACATGAAGTAGCCCCAGGGCTTCATGGTTGAGGAAAGCAAGGTGTGCAAGATAAGGAATCCATCTAAGGACTCAAATAAGCTTCTTTGAGATGGACCATAAGATTTGATGAAATTATAAATGTTATGATTTCAAATAAAATCTTGATGAGCCATGCGAAGCTTAGTGGGAGTGCCTATGTGTTCATTGCGCTAAATATAGATGATATCCTGATCATTTAAAATGATATAAGGATAATAATAAGTGTTTTATAATCTGGTTATTCCATATCTTGAAATATGATTTCAAAGATACCTCTTAGATCTTAGTTCTGAAGTTGTTCAGAAGCCAAGAGAAGAGGATAATTGGACTGTCACTTGTAGTATTACCTTGGACATATTCTATTCATAGAAATTCCAAGAAAGGCTTCTAACCCTTAAGATATGGTACTGACCTATCTTAAGGATAGCACCTCAAAGAGTTGAGGAAGTAAATGCTACAACTACTTGCACTTGTGCATTAGTTATGAGAAGCTGAGTGTATGCTAGAAGTGTACAAATACCAGATGTCTGTCATGCAGTGGGAGTAGTAAATTGTTACTAATCCTACTGTAGAGATAAAACACTTGATTGCAGAAATAACAAAATCTTCATAGATGAGGAGATTTTTGAGATAGTAATCTCAAAGTCTTATCTTCAAAAGTTTAAGACCATGTAGATAGTGATCTATAAAGGTCTAAACTTTAGATACCTTAGGAGATAGAGATCTCCGGGAATGAAGGTATTCTAATAAGGATTATGGGGATACTGGTTATGATGTCAGGGACAATGTAACCAACTAGATTGAGTATTGGTTGCATGAGATGCAACATTCGCATTAGATGCGAGCACTGTTACTGGGGATATGCAAGTGCCGTAAAAGGACTTGGCATAGTCTCGCGGGAACAAAGTGACTGATCATCTTACCTAGCTATTTTCTAAATAGCCTATGATTGTCACATGAGTGCGGGTTTAAATGATTAGCCCATTAATGGCTCTTTGGGCTAGTGGGAGATTGTTGGAAATGCGAGCCCACAGTGAGCCATTATGCAATAAATGTTATTGCAATTCACTCCTTAATCTGAAATGAAGAATACATAATTTGCATAATAGGTCCCTTAGTACAATTAGGGTTATGTACCATGGCCATCTTGATGATCATACAGTTGTTGATTCAACTATTGAATCATAGAGGCTGGTGCTTGGGTGAATATCTAAAGAGTTAGATTGAGGACTCATCAAGCACCGTCAAATGATTGTTAAGAGATGATCTCCAGCCTGAGTAGGAGATGGCAATCCTTATCTCTGAAGGCTGATATCTGACCGACCTCTTGATGCAGGTCCTCTGCATAGGAATAGAGATTCGGAGGTGTCAGATTAGTTAGGTCAAAGAGTTGACTTAACGAGATCGAGATAACCAAAGTCCTATATCATATGCTGTCATGATATAGGCACGCATCCTCTGACCGGAGACAGATGTGTTGCTATATGTCTAAGTATGTACATTTGGCAGACCAATAGGTTGATGACCTAATCAAGGTCTATACACCGGCGCGCTGGTATGCATATAAGGGCATATGAGTAATACGATCTTTCAAAGGGATCATACAGGTTCAGTTACTGAACCGGAAGACATGAGCTCACTCATGAGATATTGGGAAGAATCAAATTCCGTGCGCACGGTCGTCTCGCTTTGGAAGCTTGACTGAATTTGTAGGTTTGATATATACTTTTGGAAAGTATATGATCAAGACCTAGGTATGATATATGCTTTTGGAAAGTATATGATCGATACCGACTCCCAATGATCGAATGAGAAACTTACTGATAAAACCATGAAGTAGACAGTATAAAGTTGATCGAATACTTCGGGTTTAGTCTGAGTCTTCCAGTATGCAGGATGTACAGGTATTGGGAATACCTGAGGGTGATGTGATCATAAACGATTGTATAACCATGACGCTTCCATTCCTAGGGAGTGATGAAACGGGTCTGGATTTTAGTGACTCCTCTCAGTAGAGAAGTGATCTGATCTTGGTCCAAGTGTTGGACATTGATCTGAATGTGATTCAGATATAATGAGAAGATTAGATTTACGGTCTTGATTTAATCAAGCATCTATGGGAGGCCCGCGATCTGGATTTGAGATACGATCTCAATATCCATGTCACTATACGTGGAACAATACAATCGCCCTGTCCTTATCTCCAAGTATCTGCGGAGAAAGCGCATTATCCTTGAAGGAGTTCATGGATAATTCTATTGTTGATATATGTATCCGAGCATTGAGAAAATGGATAATTAAATGTGATTTAATTATCATGAGTAATATGAATTTGATTCATATTATAAAGAGAGTTATCTTAGATAATTAAATGAGATTTAATTATCAAAGATGTAAATAATGTGAATGTGATTCATATTATTTGGACACAAGAGAATAGAGATCCAAGATGATTAAATATGATTTAATTATCATGGATATGAATAATGTGGATAGCAATATCCATATTAGTCATATATATTATAAATGTGATTTATAATATATAAGAGAGAGCTATTTGTAATTTACATTTGTTAATTAAATGTTAATGTGAATTGGATTCACATTGGACATCAAATTGAAAATGTAATTTACATTTTATTTTGGGTTGTGAATGTGATTCACAATTTTTCAATGGCATGATTGCAATGTTCACAAAATAAATTGGATTTATTTTTTGTGAAATAATTTGCAACAAAAGTTGTTGCAAATAATGGAGATTACATAAAAGGTGAAATAACCACCTTCCTAATGGAGGAGGGTGGACGGCCACCACTCCCATTAGGAAAGGGAGGCCGTCCCCCTCTCCACAAGGAAGGAGGCTTTCTCTCCTTTCATTATCTCCATGTATTGATGATTTAATTTTGTAATTAAATTGTGTTGATTTATCAACATATATTTAATTTAAATTAAATTAATTGTTGTTGTGTTTTTAGCAACAAATCATGACCATTGAAAGAAACACAAATTGATGTGGACCATTGGATTTGTGTTGACACATGGATTGAGATCCATGGATCCCAAAACCCTATAAAAGGAGAGGCACCCCATTGCTCTTCTTGACACATAAGTTGAGGCAACAAATCTCTCTCTCTCTCATTCTCTCTACACGTCCTCTCTCCATCTCTCTCATGTGGTCGTCCACCATGGATGCCCTAGAGAGGTTCTCCATCGCCGCGGCATCGTCGTTATGCTTCCCGATGGTTTGCTCGTGGATCTCCGTCTCCTTCGGTGCGCCCCGCTCGTGAAGAAGACATCGGATCTCGTGTGTCGAGATCAGGAGATCCGCCGCTTGGATCATCAACATGGATTGCGAGAAGCACGCGGTTCATCCCCGCGCTCGCAAGCATCTCCTCCGACGGATCGGACTTGAGACAGGAGGTCTCTTCGTTTAGAGACTTGATCGCAACCACGCTTCAAGAGGTAAACCTAATACTTGGTTGTGGTTTAGACGAAACGATCCGAGAAGTGTTCTTGGATCATGTGGTTTCGTCACATGAAAATTTTTTAATTTCCGCTGCATAGAACAACTAGTGCGACTAGTCGTTCTTCATCGTATTCGATACGACGATCACGCTTCCGTGATGCGCTTGAGGATCTAACAATATCCTTCACAAGCTTCTCCAGGAAAGACAGTGGTCATAGCAGATGGGACTCATTCTCCCATCATAAGACAAGGGGAGATTGCCTTACCTTCTTATGAAGTAGCAGAATGTGTTGCATGCTCCTGATTTCTCAATGAATTTACTGTCAATTAGTCAGATTAATAAAGACTTACATTGTCGAGTAATATTTGACCCATCATCTCTTGTGTTTCAGGATATTCTTACGTGCAGAGTGATTGGTTGTGGCCGTGAGCAAGGCGGGTTGTATCGACTGGTCCAAACACCTTACGCTGGAGCATCCTCTCATTCTACTAGACATGTTTCTCCTTATCTATGGCATCTGCGCTTTGGTCATCTTCCATTTCAGAAACTACGTCAAATTCTTCCTCAGATCTGGCCTCGTTCGTCGTTTAATTGTGAAGCATGTCAGCTACGGAAACATCATCGGTCCGTCTTCCCTAGCCATCAGAGTCGGAGCAGTAGCTCGCCGTTTGAGTTTTTCCATATTGACATTTGGGGTCCGAGTCGTGTTCCCGATCATCAGGGACACAAGTTCTATTTAGTTGTCGTAGATGATTTTATTAGTTTGTCTTGGGTTTTCTTGTTGAAGAGTAAATCAGATGTATGCAATACTATTATGAATTTTATTAAAGAAGTGCAAATGTTTTTCTACCATTGTCAAAATTATGTGAACTGATAATGCTCTTGAATTATGTACCCATATACTATCTCAATTCTTTTCATCTCACGGCATCCTACATCAAACATCTTGTGCTTACACATCCCATTAGAACGGTGTCGCAGAAAGAAAACATTGTCACCTTATTAATGTCACTCGTATATTCTTGTCCAGAGTTGTGCATCGCACTCCTTCTGGGGCGATGCAGTTCTCACAGCATGCTACCTCATTAGACATATGCCCTCATCGATGTTGGGGGAGAAGATACATTTCTCCCTTGTTTTCCCTGAGAAGGAGTTGTTCTCTTTTACTCCTCGTGCTTTTGGGTTCGTTGCATTTGTTCATCAGTTGTCTTCAGGGATTGCCAAGGTCTCTCCTAGGGCTGTCAAATGCGTGTTTGTTGGGTATTCCAGGACTCAAAAGGGTTATCGTTGCTATGACCCATTGCGTCGGAGGTATTATGTCAGTGCAGATGTCACGTTTTTTGAGTATGTCATGTTCTTCTCTCCTACAGGCGACAGGATGGCAACGCCAAATTCAGATGATGATATTTTTATTCAACCACCACCCATGTATTCACCATTACCTCTACCACCATCACCTGCACCACCTCCACCACTAGTATTACCTCCTCCCATTGATTTGGTTCCTCCTCTACCACATCACTACAGTCGATGGTCAGCCCCTACCCATGATCACGGTCAATCATCAAGCATGCCCCAGTTTTGTTCTGACAACATTACTTCTAATGATGGGTCTAATGGTGTCTCTCAGCAGGGGCTATTTCAGGAAGGGGGTAATAAGGACATTGATATTGATGCTGCAGAACTTAATCTGTCTATTACTCTAAGGAAGCAGAAGCGTTCATGTACTTCATATTTGATTGCTTCTCATGTCACCTTTAAGCATCTAATAGGTGATTTCAGGAGGTCTGTAGTTGCTTTGTCCATCGTGGATATACCACGAACATACCAGGATGCGTTAGCTAATAATAGACGGCGTTTGGCTATGGAGGAAAAAATGGCAACTCTTCAGTCATGAGGTACTTGGAGCCTTGTTCCAGCCTCTACCGGGGCATCTATAGTAAGATGCAAGTGGGTATTTACAGTGAAGCAAAATGCAGATGGTAGCATTGACGGGTACAAGGCTCGACTGGTTGCCGGGAATTCAGTCAGCCATACAAGGACGATTATCTTGACACATTCTCTCCAGTTGGTCGTCATTCTACCTACAGATTCTTTTATCTGTTGCTATAATTCGATATTGGTCCATGTTTCAATTGGATGTCAAGATTTGTATGGTGATCTTCAAGAAGAAGTCTACATGCAATAACCACCAGGGTTTACTGCTGAGGGGGAATGTTCACAGGTGTGTAGCGTTCATAAGGCCATCTATGGCCTTAGAGCTCGAGAGCTTGGTTCTAGAAACTCTCAGACTTGTTTGAGAAGCAAGGATTAAAACGATCGAATGCATATCATTCTTTTTTTGTACAGAGGTTCTCCAGAGGTACGACTATCATTATGGTGTATGTTGATATACTTATTACAGGAGATAATATGCAGGGAATAAAAAGAGCAAAAGAATTTTTGGGCTGTGAATTTGTTACCAAGGATCTAGGAGCACTTAGATACTTTCCTGGATTAGAGTTTGCCAGAAATCAACAAGGGCTTGTGATGACTCAGAGAAAATATGTCACTGACTTGCTAAGTGACATGGTTATGCTTGGATGTCGACCTGCTTCTACACACATGGATCCAAGTATAAGGTTGTATGATGATGATACCGATGAAGTTGACAGGAGAAGATACAAGGAATTGGTGGGAAAGTTTTTTTATGTTACCATTACCACACCTGCTATTTCATTTGCAGTCAGTAGATTGAGCCAGTTTATGGAACAATCTCGTCAGGTACATATGGATGCTATACAAATGATACTAGGATACCTTAAATCATCTCCAAGTGCAGGACTTTTGTTTAAAAAGGGTGGCACTACTACTATCTCAGCATGCATAGACACGGACTATGCAGGGTGCCCAAAGGACATAAAGTCAACATCAGGATTCATTATATTTGTCGAGGAGTCGCTTGTCTCGTGGAAGTGTAAGAAGCAAACAGTGGTTGCTAGATCCAGCGTTGAATCTGAGTATAGAGCAATGGCCCAAGCATGTACAGAAGTGATGTGGGTTCGAACAGTCCTGATGGATCTATATATAGATGTTCATCTTCCCATGTCGCTGAAATACAACAATCAGACTGCATTATTGCTAATAATCCTGCATTTCATAAGAGGACAAAGCTTATCGAGGTTGATTATCATTATATACGTGATATGATCCAGAAAGGCTTCATTTCTACATCCCATGTCAGCTCAGGAGACTAGAGAACATACATTTTCACCAAAGCCGTACTTAAGGGGTCTTTCCAAAAATGTGTATCCAAGCTAAGCATGATAGATATCTATGCTCCATCTTAAGGGGGAGTGCAGAGATATATTTTATGTTTCATGTATCTTTTATATATTTTCTTGGAAAAAATGGGGCTGCCCCCGCCCCATTTTTCGGCGTTTTTTTATTTTTTTTTTGAAAAATAAAACCATGTACATTCATCCCTATATCCCTCCTATATACCATTCGAATTTCGTCAGAAACAGAGACTCCTTCGGCCTCCATCTCGATGGTATCGATTTAAAAAAATCCTGTTACCGTTAAAAAATTACTGTCCGGATGGAGGCCGTAGGAGTCTCTGTTTCTGACGAAATTCGAATGGTATATAGGAGGGATATAGGGATGAATGTACATGGTGTTATTTCTCAAAAAAAATAAAAAAAATTGCCCAAATAAGGTGGGGGCAGCCACATATGACCCTATTTTCTTTCTTCTTTGTCTACTTTATGTAATTTTCTCATAGGTCTCTCCCTATATAAGAGAGCCTAGGGCTCAAGGAATAAACATCTCTCTTTATTTTCCCAACATGTAGTAATAATGTTATTTTCAAAGACGAGAGGCTTTCCTCAGAGAATGTAATTGAGTATGCTAGAGCTCTTTGTGAAAGTTGGCATTTGTATTTTTTGTTTATAATTTTAAATACATTTTTTGGATGGGTTTCTAAAGGAGACCCATCCCATCTTCCTAAAAAAAAAATACAAGGCCAGACTTGTTGCATAGAGTTTTAGTCAAAAATATGGCATTGACTACTTGGAAACTTTTACTCATGTTGCAAAAATGAATATATTGCGCATTGTTCTTTCTTTTATTGTTCTCGTGAATGGACGCTTCATCTTATGGACGTTAAGAATGCCTTCCTGAATAAAGATCTTTCAGAAAATGTTTAACATGCATCTGCCACCTGACCAAGAGAAGGCGAGAAAATGTTGTAAAATGAAGAAAACTTTATACTGATTGAAACAACCCCCTAGAGCTTGTTTTGAGAGGCTTATAATGGTGATGATCAGATTGGATTATCACCAAGGAAATGGTGTTTACACTCTATTTGTAAAAAGGGAAAAAATAAAGTTGTTATTCTTCTTGTTTAGGTTAACAACATGATTATCACAGTAGACGATGAAAATGAGATAACCTACCCAATAAGAGAGCTTGTTGCGGTCCTTGACCAAGATCTTGGAGATATAAAGTACTTTCTAGGAATTGGATCTGCAAAGTTGAATGATGGCCTAGTTCTTTGCCAAAGGAAATATTTCATAAATCTATTAAAGGAAACTGGAAAGTTGGGAGGCAAACATGCTTGTACGCCTATTGAGGGGGGTCATAAGTTGAACATTAAAGATGGAAAGCAACTTAGTGAAGACTTTAGAGTCGATACTAGAGACATGTGGATGAGTTGATTTATCTTACTCTAACTAGACCCAACATTACTTATGTTGTAAATGTGGTGAGTTAATTAGTTCATGTTTTTACTGATATTCACATGAAGATTGCAGAGCATATCCTCTACTAAGTAAAAGATCCTGGAAAAGGACTTATCTTCATCAAAGATGCAAAGATTGAGATCGAAGGATACATCGATGTGGATTGGGCTAGATGCACTGATACAAGGAGATCTACAACTGGATCCTGCATATTTCTCAATGGCAACCTGGTGATTTTGAGAAGCAAGCATCAAGCGATCTATGCTAGATCTAGTGTTAAAACCGAATATAGTTGTGGCTCTGGGCGTTGCTGAGATGTTATGACTTAAGATTATTTTGAGAGACATCGAAATAAGTCTCGAGCCCTCTATAAGCTATTATGTGATTACAAGACTGGTATAAATCTCTCCAACAATCTCGTTCTGCGTGAACCAAGTATGTGGAGATTCATCATTTGATCTGAGAGAGAATTCAAGTGGCCGATGTCTTCATCAAGGAGCTTTCATGACTAACTTTAAGAAGAATGTCGGCAAGTTGGGCATGTATAATCTATATGCCCAACTTGAGAGGGAGTGTTGAATTTCTTGTCTGATGGGCAAATGGATCATGGATGATGAACCATTTACCTCCCCTTGAGAGTTATATATGTAATTCACCCCACCTAGGTTTGAAATATAAGAAAGAAAAGAAAAAATCCTTAGTTGTTGTAATAATTAGGGACAATTCTCCCCATGATTTTCCCTCTTGTCGTTAATGGTTTCCCCTCTTGTTGTGAAGAGTTTTTCCACGTAAAGAATTGTATCTTCGTGTGCATGCTTTCCTGCATGTATAAATATATTGATGGACAAGTATACGAGGCTCACTTAGAAATAAGAAATCAACTGGAGAAGAAGCACTTAATTACACACACAAGCTCCCACTATAGACAATACTCCAAGTATGTTCATCATATAATAACAATAAAATATGAAAAATCACCACCAGCTTGTAACATCGGCAGACCTATGTGATTCGACCATTCAAAGAATAGGAAATATTGAAATTATTTGCGTACTGATGGTACTCTTTTTTTAGCACCCCATGTTGGAGCTGCGGATATTTAACGCTTTTAAGAAAAATTGATTACACTAAAAGCGAACTGCTAGATTCCAAATTTCAGAAGGTTATTGTTGTACCTGGATAGTGTAGAAGGCGAAGAAATGCCATTGGCTTACACAATGCACCAACTTCATCAAAAAAATCCTCATCTAAGTTCAAAGATAATGCAAGCAAAGAGATCAATCTCCTACCAGCATTCCTGAAACAGCATCCAATATTCAAGGCCAACAGAACTTGCTAGTACAGTAAACTCACTGCATTAAAATCAATACATAGCAACAGAGAAAGAGCCTGAGATGCATGATTTAATTTCTGTAATCCAACATCCCCATGAATGAAATTGGTAGACACCCACCAAGGCCTTCACCGTTCCATTTTTTCAGCATCGAAAGTTGCATTTATAGAGCACTGTTCACCTATTTACCGATGTACATTGGAATTTAGAAAAAGTTCATTTGATTGTAAATTTGGGGAGGAAGTTACTCCAAGAAGTATGTGCATTCAAAGTAGAAAAACTATACCAACTCATGATCTTAAAAAGAGGATGGTTCCCAAGATCATTAGACGATGATGATCCTAAGCATTAAAACTAAATGGTGGAATATTCAATTGAAGCAACTAAGCGTCAAGGAGAAGGTTTTAGAAGACTTGTCTTGGTATTGTAACAAAAGTGCAAACGAGATGTGGGAGGCAGCAGTATCTTCTATTTGAAGGGTAGCCAAAGAGATGCTAGGCAAGTTTAAGGAGGACTTCCAAGTCAAAAGGAGACTCAATGGTGGAGCGAAGGGTTGCAAGAGAAGCTTAAAATTAAAAGAGCTAGCTTTAAAGCTATGTATAAGGATAAAAAAGAGGAAACTATCATAAGCTACAAATTAACATTTTGGATGGATCTCTAAAGGAGACCCATATCATCCTTTAAAAAAACTACAAAATAGTGAAGAAAGCAAAGAAGGTTGCAAGTGAAGCTAAGTCGAAAGCTTATGAAGTACAAAAAGCTTGACTCAAAGGAGGGTCAGAAGGATATATTCAGATTGGCCAAAGCAAGAGAAAGAAAGACCAAAGATCTGTCTCAAGTGAGATGCATCAAGGATGAGGAAGGGCATGCGCTTGTTACTCAGAAGGATAGTAGATGGAAGTAATATTTCCATAAGCTTTTCATTAGAGAAGGGAATAAAGAGATTACTTTCGGGTAGTGAATGTTACTTAAATCATGCAAGCATAGGAGTCTTTAAAGGTTATGAAACCTGGGAAAGGGGTAGGACCTGTGGAGAGTTCTAGATAAACGGGGTTTAACTTGGCTCACAAGTTTATTCAATGTTATTTGGTGAAGCAAGAAAATGCATGAAGAATGGAGGAGGAGCATTGTGATGCATCTTTATAAGAATACTGTAGACATTCAAAATTGTTCGAATTACAGAGATATCAAATCGATTAGTCATACTATGAAAAATTAGGAACGTGTGACTAAAAAAAGGTTGAGGCAAGTCTCCAAAGTAAAACCAGTTCGGATTCATGTCATGCCACCCTACTATTGAAGCTATCAACTTGTTGAGGAAAACAATGGAGATTTATGGAGCTAGAAAGAACCTCCATGTGATTTTTATTGATTTGGAGAAGGTTAATGATTATGTGCCAAGGGATACATGTCCTATTCGGTAACCTTATAAAGGATATGTATGATAGTGCTTCATCTTGTGTAAGGATCTAGTCTAGGAAGACTGATTATTTTAACATCAGCAACGGTCTGCATCAAGGTTCAGCTTTGAGTCCAATCCTTTTTATATTCATTGAGGACGAGTTGACTAGTCACAGTCAACATGAAAAAGTATTGATTGATGATATATATTGTCCGTCGATCATATTGTATTGATTGATGAGACAAGATATAGAGTAAATGAGAAGTTGAACCTTAAAGACTAAAGGATTTCGTATAAGTAGGGCTAATATTGAATATATGGAGTCCACATTTGATGGAAACAACGACGAAGGACTCAAGGTGAAGATTGAAGATGATAACATTCAGAAGAAAGGTTCTTTTAGATACTTGGGCTTTATTTTACAACATGATGGGGAAATTGATGGATATGTTACTTATATAATAAATGCATGCTGGCTGAAGTGGAGAGGAGTCTTTAATGTTCTTTGTGGTAAGAAAATTCCTTTGAAAGTCAAAGGAAAGCATTACAAAACAACTGTAAGAGCCCTTATACTCCATAGACATGTGTAGAGAATACAGTGGCTTAAATGAAAATGCTAAGGTGGATATATGATCATACATGAAAAGATCAGATTCGGAATGATGCAATCAGAAGGAAAGTTGGTGTAGCTCTAATAAAGGATAAGATGAGAGAAAACAACTTAAGATGCTTTGGTTAGTTGCAAAAGAGATTGGTTGATGCAATGGTTAGAAGATGCAAGATTTAGGGTGTCGAGACAATTAAGAGAGTAAAAAAGGCCCACAAAGTGTTGGAATGAGACTCATCCGAAGGGATCTTAATTATTTGGATTTAAGCCCAAGAATAACCCAAAATAGATATGAATAGAGGCAAAAATCCATGTAGCCGACTCTACTTAATTGTGGAAAAGGTTTTGTCGTTGTTGTCAGGAGCCAGCAAAATACAATTTCTACTTTTAAATGTGTGTTCATGGTACCCAGATCCATTTTCTGCCTTTTTCTTTTTCTGTCATATTTTTCCCCAAGCAATGGTACACGGGTAACTAGCCCATAGCCTATTCCTATATAAAGAGGATTAAGGTCAGTCAATCAAGTATCTCATTCTATTCCACTAAAACCTGTATCAGAGAAAATTTTATTCCATTTTTTCATTTTCCACAACAACTGTTGGAAAAAGGGAACCCTATTTCAGCTCCTCCACCATTATGACATAGCTAGACAACTGGCCACCTCGATCTCGAGTTCTCGTTCAATCGTTGACCAAGCCATGCCATCACATTCATACAACAGTTGATCTCCTTCTTGATCTTCCAAGTTAATGTGTCATTGCCTCATGGTTCGATCACCTCGACTGAGATCTTTCACCGTCGCCTCACTTCCCAAGCACATGTTCGTGCCAAGTCGCACCATGGGCACTCAAGCCAAGCCTGCATAATCATCTACTCCAAAATTCACATCCCCTTCCATCATGACAATACATGCTTTGTATCTGGGTTGAGCTTCATCTGCTTAGGTCCCTCCCACTGTCGATAGCTTCATATATAGACTAAGCTCTGATGATCTCCAAAGGCTCTGACAGGTCTCCGGAAACAATTTGGAAACGTTCAGAGTTGTTTCAAGTCTTCAATATCTTGTCGTTTCATGTATTCTGAGTGTCCTTCAAATGAATCCACACATGTTGATGTAAGTTAAAAACCAAAACTCAAACCAACCATGTGTTCTAATGCTGATTTTGAGATTTTCAGAGGCGATTACACAATATCTTCTGGCAACATCCAACATCTAATTCAACCCTAGGGTCAAGTTGGAATGTATCCACCTACGGCTATAATATGAAATATTCCTCCCATCCATCGAGCAAACATGAGAAGGAGCATATTCTCACTACACCAGAGCCAATCACTAAGAAGAGAGGCATGGAACTCCCTACCTGGAAGCTAATGTGATTGTCACATCATAGATCGTGTCCTATTCTATCAAGTAGATTGCGGAAGAAATAATGTACTACCTCAATGCGAACGAGAAATTGGATACTCCCCGAACCACTTAATCTCAGGAGAATAATGTCAACAAGATCCACAAATCTTAAATTGAGAATGTTCATATTATGCATAATGACATCCTTTAAGTCGGTACTATTCTTTTCTTATCTCAACATTTGAGCACCTAAATTCATTCATGCATGTGTGAACTTGCTCGTAGAATTCTTATCGCACTCAACATATGGTCGAGCACTTCTTGGTTGGTTTAGATCATGGTTATGCCCTTGAAAAAGTCTCATATAAACACATTTATCAAGATCCCAAGTTCCCAACCTTGGAAGAGGTAGAACATCATTTTAGTAGACTTGCAGTGACCCTTCCGATTGTCTATGTTGATAAGCATCCGCATCGCATGTCATCTAGTCGTGGAAGGGAGAACTATGCCCCACAGGAGACAAAATATTGGTTCATATGGCCAACGGAGATCTCAATGCAACAACTATCGGAAACGTGGCCATATTGAGGAGATGTGCTATGTCATCTAGTGGTTGTTGTGTGCATCTTCTCAGCTAAGGTATGGGAGGACACATGCATAACGTGGCTTATGACAGAAGATGGCAGTGCATTTTTGAGGTCTATCCTGGTGTTTTGTGGTAACTCACAGAACATCTCTCTTCCTGTTGAGTAGCTCCGAGCTATTTGGTTTGGCAAGAATGAATTTATTTTTGTGGTCAGGGTTTTTATTTTGAGAATGTACTAGAGTATTGCAAGGCTCTTCGTAGAGCATAGTCATAGTGCAAGGCTCTTCATAGAGCATAGCCATATGTATGGTAATGATTTTTTTTTATTAATACATCATTGAGGTGGGTCCCAGCTCGGGGGCTTTAACCTCTTTCTTTCAAAAAAATATTAATCAAAGGCACTAATCTTTCAAGTGCACAATTTTCTCCATATCAGTTCAAGATATTGAAACTCTTGAGGATAGAATCTGCCTATTTGTCTGAGGGAAGGAAAATGGCAATCCACCATGCACCTCATAGTAAAATAAGCATTCACAAAGAAGCTCGTTCATCAACTCATCCTCTTTATTCATGCTCTACCTGCTGAGAGCATTATAATCTCTCACGATACGATCTTAGACTCCAAGATGGCATTCTGCCATCGAGGAGGAAATGTTGGCACTCATTTCTTGCAGGACGTGATCCCTAATTCATGCTCCTCGTGAAGCAACGATTGTGCAGATAGGTCTTCACTATTAGATATTAACACAATCAAGAATTTGAAAAGGTAAAAAACACGCTCCATCTTAAAGGGCCACACTCAAACTTATGAACTTGAGTTTTTATATAACTTCTTACTCATTGAAGAATGTCTTAGGTGGGTAATTGAACCTCTCCATGATCTAATTACCACACCCTCGTGTTTAGTCCCACATCATCTATTGATGGGACGTGGTATGTCTGTGGGACTATATAAAAAGCCCCATACCCATGTACTCATAGAGAGAGAGAGATAATCAAAGAATCAGCCCTTCGAGACATTCTCTCATGGTGTCGTCTTGTCCTTAGAGAGTACGGTTCCATGTAAAACCCTAGTGTTCTTTATTATTCTATATTTGTTTCTATATTTTATTTTCACATGGTATTAGAGCAAGTTAATTTCGGAGTTTTCTTCCAAAATGTATTACTGCTCTTATATGAGTTTGGAAGTTTGTTTACAGATTTTTCTATTATAGTTTTTTAAATCTGTAGTTGTAAGGTTGCCTCTCCAAATCGGTTTCATGTTGCAGAGCGATGGGTTCTCAAAATCCTAGCAAATGTAGATGATGATCCACCAAGTGCAGGTGATGATATCCTAAATCCCATCAAGTGCAGGCAACGATGCCACTCGAAAGTGCCCGAGAGCGTAGTCTGCAACAATGGCCGCTGTATCTCTCTAAAATACCGAACCCTAGGCAGTGATGGGTTCCCAAACATGGGAACCTTATTGGAAGAAGCAGATGCATCTACAACGAGGCGCAACACTACAATAGCATGATGAAGATAGACAAAGAGCATCGCGAGGGAGGTACGAATAACCGAAGAAGCATCGAACGCGAGGTGGCATCAATAATCGAGAAGGCATTGGAGACCTTTGAGGCGACAATCACAAGCTTATACTAGCCTCTCTTCAACAATTTTACGAGGCAAAGCGATGAAGAGGCATCAAAGGAGGCAACGACTTTGAGGGTTGGAACCCCCACATAATGGGTTTCCCCCATTGGGGACCCTAATCGAAGATAAAGGGAGACTCCTCTCTTCCTTTTATTTAAAGGCAAAATTTCTTTCTTTTTATTCAGGCCAAGGAGATCTGTTGTGATTTACTTCCTAAAAGAGAAGAGAGAGAGAGAGAGAGATATGAAGGGGCGGATATGTTCTGTTTCTGGTTCATCAAGGCAACTATTGTACAAAAAACGAGAACATTAAGGGCATGTTTGGTTGGTGGGTTGGGTTGGGGTACACCGGTGTACCCCTCCTTCCAACCCTCCCAATCCTCCTCACAGATTACTATTCACGGGGGTAACCCAACCCATTCCAATTCAACCCAGCAGCCAAACAGGTCCTAAGAGCCAAAGTTCATAAAAAGGAGAGGCAATGGCCCCAAAAAATGAAAGGACATGTTGTAAAAAAGAGACTTCGATAATAATCAGAACAAACCCTAGGCTCTCTTACATAGGGAGAGACCTTAAGGGTAAATTACAAAGAGGTCTATAAAAGATAAAGAAATAACGACAAGATACATAAAGAGATAATAATAATACTAAGAACTATCTCTACACTCCCCCTCAAGGTGGAGCATAGATGTCTATCATGCTCAGCTTGGATGAACATCTCTGAAACGGTCCTCTGAGCAGTGGCTTGGTGAATACATCTGCAGTCTGATCTCCTGAGTTCACATGTGCAATAGATATCAATCTTCTCTGGATCAAGTCTCTAGTGTAATGGCAGTCAACTTCAATATGCTTGGTCCTTTCATGGAAAGCTGGATTGTTGGCAATGAATAATGCTGCCTGATTGTCACACTGAAGCTTCATAGGTAGGGGCACAACTACATGTAGATCTTCTAGTACGGACCGAACCCACATCATTTCCGTGCTTGCTTGAGCCATGGCCCTATATTCGGATTCGGCACTGGACCTTTCCACAACAGTTTGCTTCTTGCTTTTCCAAGAAACCAGAGAGCCTCCAACAAACACTGCGAGCCCTGAGGTTGATTTTCGATCCTTAGGACATCCTGCATAATCTGCATCTGCATACGCTAAGATGGATAAGTATGTGCCTTTCTGAATAGCAGCCCTGACCCTGGAGAAGACTTCAGATACCTCAGTATCATGTGTATAGCATCCATGTGAACCTGTCTTGGTTGCTCCATAAATTGACTCACCCTGCTAACTGCAAATTGAATGTCTGGACAAGTTATGGTAATGTAGAGGAGTTTTCCCACCATTTCTCTATATCTCCTCTTATCTACTTCATCAGTATCACCATCATACAACTTCATGCTAGGGTCCATGGGAATACTTGATGGTTTGCATCCATCCATGCCAGTCTCAATCAAGAAGTCTGTAATGTACTTCCGTTGGGTCATCACCAAGCCCTGTGCATTCCTTGCAAATTCCAACCCCAGAAAATATCTTAAGGTTCCAAGATCCTTTGTCACAAACTGACGACCTAGGAATGCCTTCGCCCTTTCTATGCCCTGAACATCATCTCCTGTAACAAGAATATCATCCACATAGACCATAATGACAACCGTACCTGCCGATGACTTCTGGACAAACAACGAGTGATCGGCATTTGACCTCTTGAATCCCTGTTGCTCAATTAGGTTGGACAGCTTCTGGAACCATGCTCTCGGACTCTGTTTGAGGCCATATATCGCCTTGTGAAGTCTACAGACCATCTGCTTCTCCCCCTCAGCAGTAAACCCAGGTGGTTGTTGCATGTAGACTTCCTCCTGTAAGTCCCCGTACAGAAAGGCATTCTTGACATCTAGTTGAGATATCATTCACGAACCACAGCAACAGATAAGAGAATACGAAGGGTAGAGTGTCTCGCCACTGGAGAGAACGTATCCATGTAATCCACGCCATAGGTTTGTGTAAACCCACGGGCGACCAAGCGTGCTTTGTACCGATCGAACGTGCCATCTGCATGATATTTAACTGTGAAGACCCACTTACAGCTCACAACGGATGCATCAGGAGGTGCAGGGACCAAAGACCATGTGCCACGGGACTGCAAGGCGCTCATCTCTTCTTCCATAGCTAATCTCCAGCAATCATTCTTCAAAGCTTCCTGGTAGGTCCGTGGTATAACCACGGAAGACAAGGCTGAGGCAAACCTCTGAAAATCACCAGTGAGACGGTGAAAGGAAACTTGTGAGGCAAATGGATAAGAGGCACATTGCCGCCTCTGCTTCCGAATAGCAATCGGAACATCAAGATCATCATCTGTTGTACTGGATGGACTAGTGTCATCCTGTACTGAAGAATCCTGCACATGTACCAAACCTGACCCGTCAGTAGTAATGCCATCTGAACATACCTGAGGCGTGATGAGTGGCTGATGTTTAGTCTGAGCAGGACCTGACCGACGCATATAGAATTTTGGTAACGATGAAACGAGAGGCCGTGGAATGGGTGGAGGAGGAGGTGGTGGTGGGGGTGCTGGCGTGTAGATAGGCACAGGGGAAGACTCAGGTGAACGCCATGTAGGTGGTGGAGGAACATAGACTTCATCATCGGTAGTGGATGGTACCAGTCGGTCACCTGCAGGAGAGAAATACATGACAGACTCGAAGAAAGTGACATCAGCACTCACGAAGTACTTCTTATTCGTAGGATCATAACACTGGTAGCCCTTCTGAGTCCTGGAATAACCAACAAAGACGCACTTGACTGCTCTAGGAGAGAGTTTGTCAAGTCCGGGAGATAGAAGATGAACGAAAGCCACAGTACCAAAGACACGTGGAGTCAGTGAGAATAACTCCTTGTCTGGAAAGATAAGAGAGATAGGTATCTTCTCACCAAGAACTGAGGATGGCATCCGATTGACCAGATAACATGCAGTAAGAACAACGTCCCCCCAGAAAGAAATAGGAGCACAACTCTGAATCAACAGGGTTCGAGTAATATCCAAGAGATGGCGATGCTTTCGTTCCGCCACACCATTTTGCTGAGATGTATATGCACAAGTGGTTTGGTAAATAATACCCTTTGATGAAAGAAATTGAGAAAGTGAGCATGTACAAAATTCTAGGGCATTATCCGTCCGAACATATTTGACTGAAGAAGAGAAAACATTGTGCACTTCATTAATTAAATTCTTGATCACATCTCCTGCTTCAGATTTATTCTTCAAAAGAAAGACCCATGACACACGAGGAAAATCATCCACTACCACAAGATAAAACATGTGCCCCTGATGATCGGGAACACGACTCGGACCCCATATATCTATATGTAACAACTCGAATAGGGAGATACTGCTCTGACTCTGACGACTTGGAAAGCTCGACCTATGATGCTTTCCCAATTGACATGCTTCACAGCGGAAAGACGAACTAGGAGAGATCTGGGGCAGAAGATGGCGCATTTTATGGAGTGGAAGGTGAACAAACCAGAAATGCCAGATGTACGGAGAGACTGGTCCGGTAGAATGAGAGGAGACGCCAGCATAGGTGTAACATCCGGAATCCGCCAAACCCGAACTCGACCCGATTAGCGTCCGATTAATCCAATAAAGTTGTTGGTCAATGCCAAACAACTTAAATCGATCAATTGATCGTGAATGAAAAGTTGTTCAGGCGAAATCGATCAAAAATCGATCACATCATAATGCGCGCCGCAAAAAAGTCGCGACGCAAATTCGAAAACCACGAAACGAATCGAGACCACCAGGAGATCCGATTCGACGAAAGAAGACCAACGGAATTGACCGCTCGTCAATCGGAGATCGTTTGATATTTTAAATCACAAAATTTAATCTTAAAAAAAACCGTATCTCGGAAAATTTCGGGTATTCAAAATCCGATCGGAAGTATGCCAATATTGTACTCATATTGATCGTCGTCCAGAGACGATCAAATCGAGATATTGTGCGTCGAAATCTGAGACCCGAAGCGCACATACAGTTCATTTTTAGGTATGTCAAATAAAGGGATTTTCTGTAAAAAAAACTAAATCTGCGGACCGCAAACTGTTCGGACTGCAATCTGTCCGATTGTTATAATTTTTTCTATACAGACATCGGCAGCCAACAACTCCCACGTAGCTTTCATCCTTATTCCACGTGGCTAAAAGTAAAGCCCCTCTTTTCCTTATAAATAATACCCCAAGCTCTCTCTATTTCCCATTTATCCCAAGCCTCCACCGAGAAGGCTTCTCTCCAAATTCCCTAACGAAGCCTTTTTTTTCCTCTGCTCTGGCTACGGCAGGAGACTATCTCCAGGCGCATCTGGAGGTTCTGGAGAAGCTTCAATTTCAGCTATTGTTGCTCCTTATTCACAACAAGTGTTGCTGTTTCAGCACCCCGCTACTGCATGCAAAGGATTATAATCTCCAAATTAGAGAGATCAATAGGTACGATTCCCTTCTTCTCCTCCTTGCTGCTTTGCATGCAGTTTTAAAGATCAAAAAGAAGCAATCTACTTCTATCTTTGCTAGCATTTCTTAATTTATAACTATCTTGATCCATTATTGAGAAGGAAATGTCAATATTATATGGTAGAAGGGGCTTGATTCTTTTCTCCAAGG
The DNA here is from genome assembly GCA_037367405.1 of Ottelia alismoides. Taxonomy (NCBI): domain Eukaryota; kingdom Viridiplantae; phylum Streptophyta; class Magnoliopsida; order Alismatales; family Hydrocharitaceae; genus Ottelia; species Ottelia alismoides. Next base: position 24,076 of record JAZKJV010001220.1, read on the forward strand.
AAATTATTGTGCAATTTGAAGGTTTCTACTGGAACTCCTTGTCATTCTTGACATGAATAAGTATTCATAAGATTAGAGATTTGTATACAATTGATCAGGATTAATTATATTCTGATTCCACTAACCTAGTACTTGTTTTACTTAGGGTTAGATTGTTGTTGATCTCCAGTTTTCAGGTTAAATCATTATTTGGTTTATCTATATACATATTTCTGTCTCCTGTACATTAAATTTTTTTAAGAATATAAATTTGGTTGGAATGGGGAATCTTGTTTCGATTAGTTGATATGGATTTAGTTGGTTTATAAAGAGCCTATACTCTGTTCTGGATTTCAAGATTCGTGGGATTTAAACCCTTTCATTATGATTATTGGAATTTTCCAACTAGGAAGAGGAGCGTGTTAAAAAGGTGCAATATTTATGTTAATATAGAAATTGTTGGACAATATCTTAGGGAAAATTTTAGATAGAAATCGCTGGCTTCGATTTCACTGGTATAGATACATCTCCATGTCCGATTACATAGAAGAGTATCCTACTTACAATATTTTAAATTAGTCATTTCTCACCTATGCCATCTTGAGATTCCACAGGAATTCTATTGCTCCTACCTGTTGTTTCAATTATAATTGTACCTTTACCTTCTAGAGTTATTAGTAGTTATATATATATTTAGTATCTCATCACCAAATTATACATATATATAAAGAATACCTCACATATATAAGAATCAGATGAAATAAACTATGATTTTAGTTAATAAGTTTTAACCAGAGGTATGAAGCTTAATAATTGTGCGCAGACCATAGATATGTAAAGTTTACACAAACTGTCCATGACCTTACATCACGCTCACTTAATAACATTGTTTTTTTTAGAAGTGACGAATATTGAATGTTATTGGAGAAGTCTAATGACCATGGATCATGAAGTTATTGGAAAGGTGCAATGCAAGGATTACTTTAGATCAGAAATGTTAATAACTCAAGATAATGTAAGTTGAATCCATAATTAAGAGTATGATCATATTTGAGAATCATTGAATAAATTAATCATGTTGGTCATGGTAACCCTTACACCTGACCGTGCGAGGGTGCGGTGACCCTCAGCTGGGCGGAAGATAGGAAGCTCAGTTTGGGCAACGGCCGCCAAGTGCGCGGGTCTAGGATCTCAGTCCCTTTTCGGTTTTTACGCGAGCTCGCAGTGTTTTTACGCCTCGTTGGGATCCCGACTTTAGACCGGTTCCGCTGACCCTCTGTTTAGGATACTCAGGCGGGGGATCCTTGGTTTTCAGTTTTTCGTACGAGCTCGTTTGCCCGTACTAGTCGGGTCGTTTTCTAGAGCGACTTTTCCGGGAAGTCTCTCTCACCCGTCTCAGTGGTGTAGTTTTGGAGTAGACCTATCCCTCTATTGGACCGCGCTTCCAATTAGAGGGCGAGACGGAAGAGCCCTTTTGTTGGCTTATTCACCGCTTGAGTTTTTCTTTCGCCAACAGACTTGGCGATTCTACATCCAAATCACCCATATCTAAATTTACATCATCTAGAGTTAAATCTGAAAGAGTTGCACTTGAGGTTTGAAGGATTACTATTAAAGTTGAGTAAATGGAAATGACTATAATCTGATTTGAAATCTCATTAAGCTAGTGGACGTGTTGGGAACTTAGTTAGGATGCATTATACTACACCGCATGCCTACGGAGGCACCCCAACCCTAAGACAATCTCCCAGTCTTAGAGTCATAGTGTGAGGTTTCACACGAACCAAGACCACAGACTATCCACTAGACTTAAGAATCTAATTAAATCAAGAAACCTATCCAATCTCAAGCTCTTCCATCATCACTCACAAACATGATCACTGAAGAAAATGATGACATATACTTACACTCATACATTCATGAATTTTCAACTACAAAATAAATATGTCATATATGGGACATATTGGATTAATAGGCAATCATGAGAGATGTTTACAAACCACTTGAATACCTTTTTACTTAAGCAAGTAGATGTCAATTGTACTTGTTCCACGTTTCTACTTGTTTACTTTTGAACATTTTAAATGCCAGTTGATTTTTTTATATAAACTTATGGGAAGTACCAGCGTCCGCTGATGCCTTTTATTCCTTGCACGCATGGCAGGCAAGGAGCCTTTAGCACAGTAGCGGGTTGATGACTTCTATAGACAGGGTATATACTAGAAGGTATGGTTTATTTTGTCTCAATTTTTGTTTGGTTGATAATGTAGTATGTTTCCTTCTCTTCTGCTTAAAAATTTTGGGACTCTATATACTGTCAGTCACTGTTGACGTTGTAAAAATTATGTGGAAATTAATGAAATGAGATTTTGGTGCCATTTGTCTCTATAAATTGGTGGTTATGATTGTAGATATGAATGTCTTGTGGAAAATTATCCGCGCGAAAAAAATATTTCCCTATTTTTCTGTAAATTGTGCGATCCTGTGTGAATGAAATGTCGTGAAAATAGCGTAAACGGGTATCAGGATCCTCAGGGGTTCAAAATAGGAATCCCGAACCAGCCGATATAGACCATTCTGCTCAGAGCCACAGCCAATCACCCTGCCCGTGAGTATGTCCTGAAAAATGAGAGAAGACGGGTCAAATATAGCACGACAATGCAAATCCTTCGTAATCTGACTAATAGATAACAGATTCATTGAAAACTCAGGAGCATGTAGGACGTTCTGTAGCTGCATAGTGGAGGATAGGAAGACCTCCCCCTGTCCAACAAGGGGCGAATGGGTACCATCTGCGATCTGCACTGAACGGCGTGAGGAATGTCCCTGTAGGACTGTAATCTATCTCTATCTCGACAGAGATGATGTGTGGCTCCCGAATCTATAACCCAGTCAGATATATCATGAGATGGTGTGAATGCAGTAGATCTACCTGAGGTACTAGCAGCGGCAGATGAACTGGCGGAGGCTGTAGCAGCAACATCTGAAGGACCACCAGACGAATCACCAGATGAATGTGGCATAATATCTCGGAGACGTGCAATCTCGGTGCCATCATGGCTCTAAAGGAGTCGCAACCCTAGTAAGGGTTGAGAGCTCCTCACGATGGAAAGAAAAATCAATTAATATGGGAATTGGAAATTAATTTGGAGAAATTGCAGTGAAATCCCTCCTTTCAAAAGTTTTTACAAAAAGGTCCGACTGAAGGATAAGTTATGGAGTTATTTTAAATGAAAGGGTAGAGCTTTTGCATCCTACTCCTCGGTGGAAAAAAATTATAAACGTAACATGGAAAAGATCAAAATTGGGGAGATCCAATCTACCAATGCATGTGCAATTCTCCATCGACAGCTTGAAGATCAAGCAATTCGTCGGGAGACGAATTTTCCAAAGTGGCAGAGAGTTGATGCAGCGTGGAACAAATAAATAGGGTCCTATTTAGTTTTCGTCCATTAATTAGAGTCAAATTTTAGTTTACGATTAACTGAATCATTGTAATTTTATTTAAAATAAAGAGATCGCATGTGATCTCAAATCAAATTAGTTAATCGGTTAGAGTCAATTAGGATAAGTTAGATTTGAAATATGATTTTCTTTCTGTTTTTGTAATCTCACCCCTCTTATATAAAGAGGATGGTGGTCCTATGTTTAAGACAGTTCAAGTTGAAATTATTTTGAAAATTATCTCATCTCTCTCCATATCTCTTCTCCCTCCATGCGATCTCCGCGATTTTCTTCCCTAAATCCCTCGCATCAAAACAAGATTTCTCTCCTCTCCCCTCTGATTTCATCTCCACCAAATATTTTCCACCATCCAAATGAATTTTCCACCATCGCAAAATTTTCATTTGCATCAAAAAGTGTTAAGCTACATAAGATGGCCTACATGGATGTAAACTCCACGGGGCCTCTCAGGGGAAAAAATCTATTATTGGTTTTCTACACCTGTATAAGGGGAAATCTTGTGATTTATCAATGCAAGTAGTATAAAAAATATAGCTAAGCATAAAATTTTTGCTTGCCAAAATTGAGTACCATAGGATAGCAGAAGCCACTACGAACTTATATGGGTACTTTTTGTTCTAATCACTCTTCACATAACCATGGCTAAGCCTACAAAGATTTAATGGATAACAAAGCATCTTAGTTTCGTCAACAATCTCATCTTCCACGAAAGGTCCAAGCATGTAAAAGTCATCTTCCACTACATACATGACATGATCCAAAAAGGATTTATTTACATCACCCATGTTATCTTAGAAGATCAAGTGGTTGACATCTTCACTAAATCACTACAAATAAACTTCTTTGATTGATGTAGTCCTAAGCTAAGCATGACTTATGTCTATGCTCTAGCTCGAAGGGGATTGTTGAGAATAAGATGTTTTCCACTTCATTCCTATTTTTGTCACATATACTTTTCCTTATGCAAGAGTATGGTCGCAACTTGTACGTAGCTTCTTCCTATATAATGAGGAGGACTAGGGCCTATTTGTCAAATATCTCATTCTATTCCATTTAACTAGGTGGTACTACACAAAGTGAAGAAAGGATAACGGGGCTATAAAGCCAACTAATTTATCGGATCATCAATTTACAAGAGGAGTTGAGGACGATAAAAGAGGCAAAGACCATGCAAGTGTCTTGATTCATAGTAAGAATCAAATGAATCTAATCCAAGAGAGGTATAAGCCCCAACAACCCCCACCTGCCCTGCCCTGCTACGTGTGCCCCTAACCCTTGCCACCAGCGCCCCAACCCTTGCCCAGTCCAACCCCGCCTCCCACCAACGCTCCAACCCCTCGTTCGGCACCCTATCTTATCCTCAGGCCATGCGTCCAGCATATCCGATTCGTCTTCGACGCCCCTACATCTGCGACGGCCCCTCTTCTCTGACCCCGACGTTTCCCCCGCCTTCGTAGATGTCTCCTCCACCTATCGAGATTTCTTGTGCATTACTTCATCCAGGAGATTGGTATGCCCTTTTTGGAACTTCCATTGTTGCCCAGATGGAAGGGAAGGGAGCAAAGGGATTACACGTTTAATCTCTCACATTAAGAGGGTGTACCTTTCTAGTAATGATCGGCTTCTGTTTGCGGGACGCCATCACGAGTGATCTTGATCTATATCTTGTCGTAGAAGGGACATTGTGGGTCCTGGATCAGTGGTTGTGCGAGAAGTTCATGAAGATACAAGTTGTATGTCGTGCTTGCCATCATGATGATGGTCTTGTTCGAGTCAAAGATGATGCAGGGGAAGTCCAAGGGCACATTATCGGCATCCTGAGACCCATACTACTTGTTGTACCTAATGCCACGGATTGGGTGAGTATCGATGCTACGCTCCATGATTTTATGTTCAAGCATCCGGTCACCATTGTTAAGAGCATTCCTCCAAGTTGTCGTCTCACTTTCTCTCATACTTTGAAAACAGCTCTGCATCAAGTTATCGCTGTGTTGGGGTCTTTACATGCTTGGGTAAGATTGTTGCTTCTCCCCCGTTGCACCCTACAGGTTTTTAGACCCACGAACAGGAGGGATAAAACATATGATAATAGAAGGTCCTTGCAACAACGATTTATTCTGAGCTCACTCACTACTTGGGACAGTACAGATGGTTTCACCAATTGGGTAGGTGATTTTTTGAAAGGGGATGATTTGGGACTTTAGATCTTAGTCAGAATAAATCTTTGGAGGATAATAAATATCAAAGCTTTAACATCAGACAATGTCTTCGCAAAGTGTCAGATGGACAGCAACCATAAAGGTTTTATGCTCTTCAGGAGTTGCTCCTTATAATGAAGACACCTTGAAGACCTTAGAGACTAAACAACCTTATAAGCCGCCTCCTTCCATACCAGACATCGTGGTTTCAGAGACTCCTCTTTCAGCTGATGCAGATGCTATTTTGCAGGATATCAAATCCTTTCCTAAAGGGACATCTTGTGGAAGAGATGGCCTGAGAGCTCAACACATTTTAGATGCCCTCCGTCGGGAGAGTTCAACGATTGCGAAGGATCTCTTACATGCTATTTTCTTGGTAGTTAATTTGTGGATATGTAGGAGATGTCCCTTGAGATTGTCTGAGTTTGTAGTCTCTGTACCTCTTACTCCACTGCTCAAACCGAACAACGGCATACATCCTATTGTCGTAGGCACTATCTGGAGGTGCCTTGTATCTAAAGTTGTTATGGCAGGAGTGGGCAAGGAGACATCTAAGTACCTCAATGACTTTCAATTTGGAGTTGGCTTATCTGGAGGAGCAAAAGCCATTTTACACAACACCAACTGTCTTTCGAGCAGGCTTCACGGGGATGGGTCTCTCTATATGCTTACGGTGGATTTCTCTAATGCTTTCAACTTGATAGATAGATCTTTAATGCTTGGTGAAGTTAGGAGAAGATGCCCATCTATTTCTTCATTGGTGGAATTTATATATGCTCAAGCCACCAGATTATATATTGGAGATAAATATATGCGGTCATCAACAGGAGTGCAGCAAGGTGATCCTTTAGGCCCACTTCTTTTTTCTCTGGCATTGCACGCACTTATCCATGAGATCAGAGATAATTATAAACTCCTACTCCATGCTTGTTATATTAATGATGGGACGACCATTGGGGATACCTTAGAGGTGGCCAAGGCACTTGACATTATTCAATGCAGGGTCCAGAGATGGGACTTATTCTGAATATAAAGAAAATAGAGCTTTTCTGGCCTTCATGTGATGGTCAGAAGATCCGTAAAGGGTTATTCCCGTGAATATTAAGAGGTCAGTGCTAGGTGTGAAGTTACTTGAAGGAGCAGTGAGCAGGGATAAAGACTTTATTGAAGACTTGGCTGTGTTGAGGGCCACCAAAGCTGTTGACTTAATGCATTTACTTCACCAATTGGATGATCCAAAAAGTGAGCTACTTCTATTATGATATTGTATGGGTACCGCCAAACTTATGTTCAGCTTACGGACATGTCAACACGCTTACATGTAATGGGTTGCTACGTGGTTCGACAAAGGGTTACGCGGAGCTATTGAGGATATTGTGCTTTGTGAAGGTCCTTTCATTGGTGACCTTCAACGGAGAATGATGTCGCTACCCATCAGGCTCGACAACTTAGGTTTGTACTCGGCTATGGAGGCTTCTTCATATGCTTTTGTAGCCTCCAGAGCTCAATCTTGGATGCTCCAAGACCACATACTACGAGATAGCGGGATACATTATATGGATTCTGATTTTCTTAATGCTTTGGAAGGCCTACGAGTCGCACTTCCATCTCTTGATCTTACATATTTTCCTAATAAGGATACCGTCCCCCCTAAAGCCCAGAATGCTTTGGTGAGTTCCTTTTTTCGAAAAATCTAAAAGAAATGGAAGTTGAGTTTGACATGACTGCTAGACAAAAAGCAATTTTTCGATGTTTACAAGTTGAACATGCTCAAGATTTTCTTCTTGTCATTCCTATTGAGGGGCTTGCAATGCATATGTCACCCATTGAATATCGTACTATTCTTAAGTATCGTCCCACGATTCCTCTATTCCCAGCAGTTGAGGCTTGCCCAGTATGCCACAAATCATGCTTAGATGCTTTTGGGGAACATGCCTTTCATTGTCGCGAACTTCCATATTTTAAATATAGACACGATTTTATCAGGGATGTCCTCTTTGATGTACATGCGGGGGTTGCTTCAAAAAAAGAAGTACCGGTGAATTTTTTAACTAATCCACAGGAGGGGAGATCGACACTTAGACCAGCTGATGTTTTAATATTTGGATGGGATGGAGGTTAACATGCGTGTGTCAATTTGACTGGAGTTTCTCCATTGGTAGGTCCGATAAAGAGTGATTTTGTTGCGGGATACGCTGCACAAAAAGCTACCTCAGCTAAAGTGGCTAAGCATGAGAAGGCATGTATTGACAATCAACATGTATTCATCCCCTTTGCTTTTGATACATTTGGGTTCTTGGCAAGTGAAACAGTGGATCTCCTCAAGAGGATCCAAAAAATTATGCATAGCAATGTTATGGTTCCTAGATCTATGAATGTTGTATATCGTAGGATTAGATTTGCCATCTAAAAGGGATTGGCAGCGCAGTTTGTTGCCCATCTCCCATCAATTTCTATGTAATGACTAGAGAAATCTGGTACACGTCATCTTTATTGCATGGATTAACTAGTCCAAACCAGCTTTAAGTATAACTGGCTTAGTAAGGCTCCTAAAAAAGGCTCAGTGAGGGACAAGGGAACCATTCTTCTTTTTACTGCAAAAGGATTTTTTTTGTCTTAGAAAGGACATAAAAGCAGAGAAAACGGAAAATAGTAATGTTTCCCAAATACTGAAATGTGCTTCATAGTCAGTAATCGAGATGTTAGACTTAAAGCATATGAGATTGATTGACACCGAACTTACAAGATGCTTTCATAGTATGTAACCATCGTTCGCCTCCAAATTGGAAAAGCTTCTGCATTTTTTTTCTAGGTCAAATCAGAATTTCTAAATCACAAATGAGGGCCAGATAAGGTATCGAAGTACTTGGTGAACAGATTGTTATGCTGTGGCTGGAATGAGATAAAGCAAAATAAGGCAATTTAAATTTACCATCTGAAGGCCACTGATTTAAAGTGCAACTTGATGCATTCTCATGCTCCAATGGACCAATATAGAAGCTCTCTTTGAAGTCATCTGTAAGGAAGTTATGGAAAGAGATTGCATATCATAAAAATTCAATGCTTACGATAATTGGGGGCTAAATTAATATACGTATTGTTGCAGGACCTAGAGTCCAAAATCATGGTTAATTTTGTTGTCTGAGTTTGGCCCCTTTTTAAATTAATTAAGTTCAGTGGAAGAAGAACCTAGATATTAAGTACCTTAATTGTAAATATTTGGGAGTCCTTATGAGTTCGAGAGGGTCTCTTAAAGCCATGCATGATTCTCATTGGTTTAGGATTAAAACTGAGTCCAGGATGCATACAAAAGGCATGAGATATTATGAAGAAGTCAGTAAATAGAGTACAACTTTGGCACTACTCTTGTGGATACCATATCCCCCTCCCTCCTCGCCTTCCCCCACTCCACACATCACACCCATCCTCAACCTTGCTCTCCTACCATAGACAACTGGCGTGCCCTTTAGCTTATTCTCATATCCATTTCTTCTTCTATTAACTCAATGTTAGATCTCAACCCTGTTTACATCAGTTAGGATATTATACAATGAATGTAAACTTGTTCTGTTCAACAAGTTGAACATATTAGGATAATGAAATGTCTTGTGCAAATAAATAATTCATGCAAGTTGGAATGTAATGGGCAAAATAATGATTGCTAGAGAGAAAAGTTGTCTTTCAATCATGTAGATACTCAAGAAACGGGAATACACTTTGATCACTCACACGTCGTAGAAAATAATAATGCGGAAGCATATCAAAGATATAGAATAAAGAACAATGGAAGAACACCGGGATTTTACGGGAACCCTACTGCATGAGTGGGATAAAACCATGGGAGATCTCTCTCCAGAGGATCAATATATTGTTTTCTCTCTCAACCATTACAATTGGCGTGGGACTTCTTATATAGAACCACATACGGACAGTCCCACTAACAGTATATGTGGGACTAAATATGTTGATGTGGTAATTGGATCCTGGAGGGATCCAATTACCCATCTCTACATATAACGCATACTCTAACACTCTCCTTTAAGCTGGAGCATGCAATGTTCAGCTTGGAAAAATAGAAAGAAAACGCTCACTCATAATCCAAGACATTACGAACATTATCAACTCAAAGCAAACTCTATCAATTGCCTGCTGCTGAGGACATTACTTCTCATGTTATGCTGGCAAAGGATGTTGCTTCCCATGCTATGCTGGTGAGGAGTAACTGAAGGGCTGGAGTGCGAACTGAACCGGGTCTCCATGTTGGACTATGTGTGCCATGTACTGCATCAGTTAAATTCATTGAAATTGGAACGAGTCTCCATATGAAGAACGATGATCCACAGCTGCTCCATCTCTCTAAAGGGTCAAACTAGAGAAAGCCATGTAAATATCTTCGTCGAAGTCTACAGTCGTTGGATATATAGTCTGAACTGAGCCTCTTCATCGGAGAACTGGATCTCTCTCATACTGACTCAGAGAATGAGATCTCTACTCTGGAATCCCTATGAAGACCCTAAGCCCACGATGGCTTAGAGAATGGGATCTCTACTCTTGAGGCCATATGGTCCACATGAAACCCCTAAGCTATCCATATCAAGTATGGGGACCTCTCAAACAATGATCGTGCATGTGCATGTATGCCACGAACTGAAGACTCTGAAATAATTTTTGAAACAATTTGTAGAGTTCTGTTAGTAATGTATTCTTACGATTCTTACTTATCATTGTATCTCAGTTAGGGGCACTTATGTATGTTTCCCGTATTGAGCTCTATAGAGTTTTGTCCTATATAAGGACCCCTACACCTCCAGAATAAATCGAGCACCTTTCATTCTCTTTCTGCATGGTATCAGAGTAGCGGTCATACACCGGTGTTCTGACCTAATCTCCTTCCGCTACCACCAGCCCTAAACACAACAAGGTCCCATATGAGGGCTCTCCTTCCTACCGCTGCCAACTACGGCGCTCCAGCCCTCGCGTGGGCTCTCTCGACATGTTGTTGCTCTTTGCTCCAGTTCTCATGTAGGCACTCTCTCCTCGCAAGTCCCCTAGGGATCACCTGCACCGCCCTCCTACGTTGTAGGGCTCTTCTGCGTCGTCATCGCCCACTATCAGAGCCGCAACAAGGTCCCCCTACGATGCCGCCCTAACTATTTGTGCCTCACGAGAGCTCTCTGCTCTCTTTCTGGAGACACCTGCGTTGTCGCCCTGCCCATCTCAACCCTCGTTGCTCACCAGTGGTGTTGCCCTTCCTCTCGAGCCCTCGTGAGGGTCCCTGCTCCCTTTGGGGGCCACCTACGCTACTTAGGCAACATCCAACCGGTGCTTCCAAGGCACCTAGGACCACTGCCAGTACTCCTTGGGTGACATCCAACAATTACGAAGGCCTCAAAATGCTTGATTAGATCTCATGATGCACGACTAAGACAACTTCTTCCCTTCTAGGTCACTTATTCGTGACCTAACTCAGCCATCATGGCATCGACAGAGTCCAAGCCCTTGTACCCGACTTCTTCTATGATGGTACAAGGTATTTCTATCAAATTGAAGGGCTCTGAGAACTACATACTCTGATCTCGATCGTTCAAGGTGGTTATTGGTGATCTGCAAAGGAATTATGTGCTTGCTGATGCAGCGTGACATAAAATTATAGGGCCAAAATTTTAATTAATTTAGTGGTCAATTTTATTTACGTTTTTTTTAATTATCGTATCTCTAATTAAATAATTGAGATTGCATGTAATCTCAATTAATTAGTTGTCGATTTTGAATTTCAAATTAGTTAGAGTCATTTTAGGCTAAATTGGTTGTCAATTTAAATTAGTTTCTATTTTTGTAATGTCATCCCACCTATATAAAGGGATGAGGGTCCAATGTTTTATTCAGTCAAGTATTAATGAAATATAGAGATTTATCTCTCTCCTTTCTCCTATCCCTCTCTCTCCACGCGATCTCCGCGGTTCTCCTCCTTCAACCTCTCGTATTCCAGACGAGTTCTTCCTCTCAACCCCTCTCCTTTTTTCTACCAAATAATTTCTACCATTCAAAATTAATTTATCGACGCGCCAAAAAGCCGTTTGCATCATTTGGTATCAGAGCATGGCCTACAGATCGTCCTCACGATCTGACGATCCGTATCGACATGTGCGTCGACACGCGCCGACACACCATCGTTCATCCGAACGAACACGACGAACCATCGCCACCATTGATGCCTGCTACAAGGAGACGGAGCACATGATACGTGATTTGCAAACCAACTTCCAATCCATGTTTCGAGATCTAATGGCTAACTTTGAGGCCTTCCGCGACGCCCAAACAAAGCCTCCACCCGTCGAAGCCGCTGCCGCGAAGTTTGACGAAGAAAACGTTGCTGCGAATGAGAATCCGGCCGCTGTCCAGCACCTTCCAGAACCGATTGCGCCACCAGAATCGGTCCCGTCGACCGTCCCGACACAACCCCAGCCTTCCCAGGTAACTCCCCTACCCTCCGCAGCCCTCGCAGCCGGCATCGCCACCCTAACAGCCCCTCCGACACCCATGTGCCCCCTCCCCACACCGCGCCACCATTCCCTGCTACCCCCTGCGCCTCCCCTTCCCCGGAACCCACTGCCCCAACGCCGCTCCTGCCGCACTTCCCCTCTCTCCCACTCGCCATCCCCCTGCGCAACCAGTGCGCCCCGCCGTGGTCCCTTTCCCACTTCCCCTCCGCCTGCTCCCTCCCCGATTCCGCGCCCGCTCCTTTCACACCACGGCCCGTCCCTTTCACGCACCTGCTGCGACCACCGCGCCTCGCTCACTGCTGCGCCCGCCCAGGCGGCCAACCGTTGTCGACGACATCTCCGGTCGTGCTTCCCTGTTGGCCACATCCCGCCGACTAGCAGTGACCAACCACTGTGCCGAACAGATCTGAAGTGTTTGCCCTTCCCCTTGCCGGTTGTGAGCACCACCTGTTCTCGCTCGCCGCGCCACCGCGGCCACCGCGCCGGCCTCCCCCACCTGTGGCGCCGCCGTTCGTGGTCACTCAGCCCAGGCACCCGCCGCCCCTTATTGTGGGAGCACGAAACCCTAACGAGGGTTTCAATCGCATTCCCTAACAGGGATTTCAGTTGGGATGAGACATTTGGGAAAATTTTCAGGCAGTCCCCTCCTCCAAAAAGTACTTATCAAAAGAGCCCAGTGGAAGATAAATTAAACTATGGAGTTCTTTCAAGTGAAGGGGTAGAATATTTGCAGACATACCCTCCGTGGAAAGAAATTACAAACGTAATGTTGAAAAAAGATCTAATTGCAGGCTACAATTTCCAAGACGACCTCTCCAACGACGCACCTAGATCCGGCAATTCGTCGGGAGACGAATTTTTAAAGCGGAGGAGAGTTGATGCAACGTGACCTAAAATTATAGGGCCGAAATTTTAATTAATTTAGTGATCAATTTTATTTACGTTTTTTAATTATCGTATCTCTAATTAAATAATTGAGATTGCATGTAATCTCAATTAATTAGTTGTCGATTTTGAATTTCAAATTAGTTAGAGTCATTTTAGGATAAATTGGTTGTCAATTTAAATTAGTTTCTATTTTTGTAATGTCATCCCTCCTAAATAAAGGGATGAGGGTCCAATGTTTTATTCAGTCAAGTATTAATGAAATATTGAGATTTATCTCTCTCCTTTCTCCTATCTCTCTCTCTCCACGCGATCTCCGCGGTTCTCCTCCTTCAACCTCTCGTATTCCAGACGAGTTCTTCCTCTCAACCCCTCTCCTTTTTTCTACCAAATAATTTCTACCATTCAAAATTAATTTATCGACGCGCCAAAAAGCCGTTTGCATCACTTGCTAAGGATCCGCCAAGGATACAGAGAAGAACTATGATACCCGGTATGTGGACAATTGCCAGGTCATTATTTGGATGACCAACAACGTCGATTCAAATATGACTATGAATCTTCTATACAAGGAAACGATAAAGACAATGTGGGAGAGTCTTGAGCATACCTACTCTCAAAAGATAACCAAGTCCAGGTTCTCAGATATCTACACACAAATTTGGTGTGCCTAATGAAGGAGATACTACACTGGTTGAATACTACATGTGTAACATCTGGATCCAATTAAAGTCGAGATCGACCCGATCAGGGCTCGTATAATTCAATAAAATTATTAATAAATGTTAAATGACCTAAATTGATCCATTGATCGCGAATCAAAACGCGTTCAGCTGCGATCGATCAAAAGTCGATCGCATCGTAAAGCGTACCATAGAAAACACACGACGTAAATCAGAAACCGCGAAACAAATCAAGACCACCCAAAATCCGATTCGATGAAATAAGATAAAAGGAACTGACTGTTCGTCGATCGGAGGTCATTCGATATTTTAAAATCACAAAATTAGCCATAAACCAAAATCGTATCTTGAAAATTTTGAGGATTCCGAAGTATATGGATATTATACTCATATTTTTTTTGAAACTTAAAAGGGGGGAATCACTTGACGGTGTTCTCCCCGAAATTTTATTAAAGAAGAAAAGAAGAAAAAGAGAACAGAATTTACAGAATTAGAGGATATGTACAAACAACCCTTCCCCTAAGTGTAGACACTTGCAATGAAACCCCCAAAGAACCGCGATGGTCTACCCCTGGCATCAATCCTCCAGAAGATGCTTCGCACGTATAGAAATATTCTCCGTGTAGAACCTTTGAGCTGCGAATATTGCCTCGTTCCTCCCCAGCCAAATGCTCCATAGCCGTGCAACCGGTTCAATAATAATCTTCCTTTCCCTACCCCTTGAGTTAACCAAACTCTCGCACAAAGCAGCAATGGAGACGGCGTTCACCCAAGGAAGATTGTCCCAAAGGTTGCGAACACGGTCGCATTCAAAAAATAGATGAGAGTTAGTTTCCCGTTCTGCTTCACATAGACCGCAGGTAGAATCAACGTTTGTGAAGAAAATTGCGCACCGATCACGAGTCAAGAGACGGCCACGTCGAAGAAGCCATAGGAAGATGCCAATGCGCTCAGGGAGTTTAAGGCCCCACAAGAATGTACAGTCCCGCCCCAAGATATTGTCTTTGGCATAAGGAGAAGGAGCGATGTATGCCTTTCGCGTAGAAAAAGACCCATCCTTCCAGGCCCAATGATCGCGCCCCGCATTCGGGCGAGGAGCATCAGCGAGCTGAGCCAATAATGATAAAAAGTCATCCAATCGGTGATCCGATAGAGCCGCAGTGATCCGAGGGCTCCAGCATCCGTTCACCCAGCACGAGGCCAATGACGCCTCCTTGTCGTCGACCAAAGCGAACAGGCGCGGGAGAATCAAGTTAAAAGCACCCCTTCCAGACCAGTCATCGTACCAGAAACAAAAGGAAGTCCCATTGCCCAGCACTGGCTTAAAGAAAGAGCGGTATTGCCTAAACACCAAAGTCACGCCACGCCAGAAAGGAGAGAGGCGGAATATCAATTCGCCCCTAAAGCTGCCAAGCAAGTCCGTGCCCAGCAATTCCCGCAAGACATTAATCATAAAGTTCTCCTCATTCCTCCACACACGAGAAGCCCACTTGAGCAAAAGGGCTTCATTGACCAACCCCAGCCGCCTGACCCCCAAGCCCCCCGACCGCTTGGGCCGAGCAACGCTCTCCCACCCCACGAGGTGCACCCCCCTTCGCCCAACCCCCTTCCTTCCCCACAGGAACCCTCGCATACACCTCTCCAACCTGACACGAATCCCCTTGGGCAAAACGCGAACCGAGAGAAAATAGATAGGAATAGAGGAAAGCACCGCTTTTAAAAGCACCAGCCGCCCACCCCTGGAAAGAAAAATCGCACGCCACCCCGCGAGGCGGGCCTCCAACTTCTCCACCACAACCGTCCAATCACGAAGTCGAGCACGGCCCACAGCAAGCGGCATGCCAAGATAGTCGAACAGGAGGGAAGAGGGGTTTGACCCCAGGATGTGAGCGCAAGCCAAAACCTCCTCCTGCGACATGGCGAAAGGCACCACTTTAGACTTGGACGCATTGATCACCAGCCCCGAAGCCTCGCTGAAAAGTTGCACCGTGGTAGCCATATCGGAAACGGCATATGGACCCCCCTCAACGAAGCATAAGGTGTCGTCGGCGAACTGAATAGAGGGAACATGGAGCTCCCCAACATAGCAACCTCGAGTCAAACCCGCCGCAGCCACCCCATCAATCATACGTGGCAAGACATCGGCCGCCAACACAAAGAGAAGAGGTGCGAGAGGACACCCCTGCCGCACCCCCCTCCTTGGCTGGAAGAACCCCCCCACCGGGCAACCGTTCAACAACATTGATAGTGAGGCCGTGGAAACACACTGCCGCATCCAAGAGATCCACAACGAGGGAAAGCCCCTCCGCCGCAATACCGACCACAAGAAGCGCCAGTCGAGGCAATCGTACGCCTTGGCAAAATCAATCTTCCAAAGGATCCCCTTGATGTTAGAACGCCTCCACCCTGCCACGAGCTCAGAAGCCACAGCGAAACAATCCGAAATATGTCGCCCACGGATAAAGGCCGCCTGCGTAGGAGAGATAAATGACGCCAGGAGTGGAGCCAGTCGCCTAGCCAAGGCCTTAGCGATGATTAAGAAGATCCCATTGGAAATAGAAATCGGACGGAAGTCCTCAATGTGAAGCGCCGGATGAGCTTTGGGGATCAACACAATTTGGGCCTTATTTATCTTATCGAATCCATGATTGCAGTTGTAGAATTCGCGCGCAACTTCCAAAACATCGCCAGCCATCATGTCCCAAAAATCGCGGTAAAAGGCCACAGGGAATCCATTAGGGCCCGGCGCAGCGTCGTTTAGAGACGATCGTTGTTTAGAGATGATCGAAACAAGATATTTTGTATCGAAATCCGACATTCGAGGCGCGAACACGAACATTTTTAAACATCTCAAATAAATAGATTAAAAATAAATATAAAAAATATATTCTACTACTTCTGTAAAAAAGATATTTACGACAAAAACAGGCTGATGTCAGTCTGTTGATGTCATGGATGATGTCATGCATATGACGTTGGTTTCCAAATCCAGGAGGGAAGCTTCTTCCCCCCTTCCTATTTCTTCTTCCTATTTTCCCCCAAAACCAACCCTCTTTTCTCCCAATTTTCCAGTCGAGTAAGAAGCCCCAGCTCTATTGTTCAAGCTACGGTCAAAACTTTCAAATTGGAACTGCAACTCCAAGCACCTGAGGCTCCAAACTAAAGTTGTTACTTTGGGAATCCAGGAGTTGCTGTCCCCCTTTTCAATTAGAGTCACTAAGTGCTATTTTGATCCAATTAGGTACAATTCCATACCTTATTATCTTTTCCGCCATGCATGGGTTCTGCACCATTAATTTTTTTAGTAAGAATTTGAAATTTGATTCATGGAATTGTTCAAGTTGTATCTCTCTATGGTTTCTCATCTTTTGTGGGGGAATGAGTAGTGTTTTCCTTATTCATGATGTAGGAAATTTATAATTCTTATTCATTTATCTTATTGGCTAATAACCAAAATCTGAGGGTGGTACATGAAGGATCTACTAACCTATTGAACCTTGTTATTCTGATTTGGACCTCTTCGATCAAAATGTCTTAGAATTTTTTAGGCTAAATGAAAGTTCCGGTTAAAATGAATGGCTCACCGATATGCTTAATTATTTTCTTGGTCTGATCAGATATGATCAATTAAGAAATTAAACAAAAATCTCTTTGTTGATTTAATATTGACAATAGGATTTTGATTCAAGAGTGCATAATAAAATGAAACTGAAAGATATGGCTATTACAACATTTGGGGTGTGTTACCTATCATTCACGGAGTTAAAACCATCCTAGTAACATATCTGATTTATATTGATCTCCTGAAAAGGAAGAGAAAAGAGAAGGTTGGGGGGGGGGGGGGGGGGGATGGGAAATGAGAGGGGTTTAGGGATATAAATAAGGGGGAGGAGTAGCTTTTATTGTTGCCAAGTGGAGAGGTTCTTTGGGCCAAATGGAGAAGAGAGCACAGCAAGTGAAGGCAGTTGTGTTCACTGTTCTGGAATTTAAAAAATAATTTAAATTTTATTTTTTTAATCATTACCTCTCACTTATTTGGAATACCAAAGTCGATCATCTTCGCACCTCGAGTTTCGGATTTTGATGAATGATAGCTCATTTCGATCGTCTCTGAATGACGATTAAAATGAGTATAATATTCATATACTTTTGATCGAAGATGAATTCCCGAAATTTTCGAGATACGGTCTTGGTTTGCAATTAAATTTTGTGATTTTAAATATCAAACAACCTCCGATCGACGAACGATCAATTTCGTTGGTCTTATTTTGACAAATCATATCTTATGGTGGTCTCGATTTGTTTCACAGTTAAAAATTTTGCGTTGCGGTTTTTCCGATGTCATACATTACGATGCGATTGACTTTTGGTCAATTGCAACCGAACAAGCTTCGGTCTGCGATTTGCATATCAATATGATTTTATTCAATATTAACTGTATATTGAATGATCTCGTAAACTCTTAATCGAGCCAAGTTCGACTTATTCGGATCCGAATGTCACAAATATAAAAACCTCAAAGGGAGTCTCGCCCTTAAGACTCGAGTCAAGGTTACTATGTGTTTTTCTGGATTTCATCTGGCCATAAAACCTCAAAGGGATTTATTTTTTCAATTTCTTTTGAACCCATTAAACATTCAAGGAAAAGCAAGCTATGTTCTTTTAATATATAGATAAATGGATTGTTTTGACAATAACCTAAAAAGTGCGGCGGGTATCGTGCTCGCATATCTGCCTCAGTCTCCCATGTCGCCTCTTTGACACAATGTCAGCGTCATAGCACCTTGACTAGGGGAATTTCTTTGATGTGAAGCTTCTTCACAGCACTATTGAGTATCTGCAATGGCCTCTCCTTATATGTCAAGTTTGGTTCCACGTCAAGATTCTCGTAGTTGTTGATGTGGCGAGGGTCGTATACGTACTTCCTTACATTGGATATAAGAAAGACATCGTGTATGGTTGATAGGTGTGGAGGAATGGCTACTCGGTATGCCACCTTCCCCATACAAGCAATAATCTCAAATGGTCCAACATATCATGACGTCAATTTGCCACGAATCATCAAATTTTTGTATTCCCTTCATGGGAGATAATCGTAGTAACACTCAATTTCCTACCTGTGTTTACAGAAATTTCATCAGTATGAGAGATTAAGTTGAATATTGATAAGTTACATTTTGAATGGATTAAGAGAAGATGTTCGGATTACTGAAACTCCAAATCTCTTCTCCAACGATCTGCGCAGCTTTTCTGGCAGCTCTGAGCCGTCAAAAGCTTTCGTCCCACAAGATCAACGGTCCTCGCAGTCTTCTCCAAGAGATCTATCCAGTAAAGAGTGTGTTTACCTACCTCACTTCAACTGAGAGGTGTGAGGCATCTCTGCCCATATTGAGCTTCGAATGGTGTCATGCCAATACCTGAACGATGGATGTTGTTGTACGACAATTCTATCAATGGCAGGTAGTCCTTCCAGGACCCTTTCCACTCTAGAGTACATGCACGTAACAAATTCTCAAGTCTCTCAATAGTGCACCCGCTCTATCCGTCAGTCAGCAGATAGTATGCGGAATTTATCTTCAGCTCTGTTGGTAGTGTTGACATGAACCGATGCCAGTAGTGAGATGTAAATCTCGAGTCTGTCAGATACTACCTCACGTGGTATACAATAAAGCCTGATAATATTATGCATATACAATCTGGCCAACCTAGATAGAGTATAGGTCATGCTAAGACGTATGAAATGGATTGACTTGGCCAATGTCAACAACGAACCAAATAGCATCGTGGCCACCTGGTATTCCCGGCTGTCCTGTGACAGAATCCATAGAAATACTCTCCAACTTCTACCTGGTAATGGGGAGAGACTGTAATAACCTCGGTGGTCTCTTGTGCTCAACCTTGACCATTTGGCAGGTCAAGTATTTGCTAGCATGTTGTGCCACATCTCGCTTCATCCCGTCCCACCAGGATGTTGGCGCAGATCCCGGTACATCTTCGTGCTGCCAGGATGAATAGACAATTGTGAATTGTATACCTCATCAAGAATATCTATGTGCAACTGCTCACTGTTGGGCACAACGACCCAGTCAACCTTCCACAAAATCATCAACTTTGTCATTGATGGCACGCATGTATCTGTTTTGAATCCAAGTATATGTCCTCTATCCTTCTACTATGCAATCCCAAAGACTGTTGAATCATTGAGGCACGATAGTAGATATGGATGCGCTCTCATGAGGATGCCAATCTGTTAAAGTTGCGAGCATATCCCACGTGTATAGCTAGTTTGTCGTGCGTGCATGAGCTCTCCAGCTAAGCGCATCTGCCATCACGTTTCCCTTACCAGATGGTAAGAGATCGTGCAGTCAAACTCCTTATGATTAAAGATGTACTTCAAACTCTTGTGATCTGTGAAAATCTCAAAAATCACCTCATAGAGATAGTAGCGCAGAATCTTCAAAGCGAAGACAACTGTCACCAACTCCAAGTCATGAATAAGGTAATTCCGATCATACGGCCTCAACCGACGTGATGCGTAAGCAATCACGTGAACTTGCTGCATCAGAATTGTTTTGAAACCTTCACCTAAAGCATCTGTATAGATTGTATAATCTCGAGTGACTGTCTTGGGCTGCTCACAAGACATGACTGCCTCAATCTTTGCAAGATCAACTGCGATACCTGCTCAAAAAATGACATGCTCAAGAAATGAGACCTGAGATAACCAGAACTCACACTTGCTCAGCTTGGCATACAACTTGTGCTCTCGCAATGTTTCCATGGCTACATTTGGATCATTTATATCATTTCATTCATTTCGAGAATATATCACACATTGTCAATGCACACAATCACAAACTTGTCCAAATATGGACGAAAAATCATGTTCATCATATCCATGAATACTGCAGCGGCATTTGTGAGACCAAACAACATCACAACAAACTTGTAGTACCCATATCGAGTCTTGAATGTTGTCTTCGAAATATCTGACTCTCTAATCCCCAGCTGATGGTAGCCATATCAGAGATTGATCTTTGGAAACACTAAAGATCTCTATAGCTGATCGAACAAGTTATCAATGTGTGGCGGAGGATAACGATTCTTCATTATTTTCTTGTTCAATTGTCTGTAATCTATGCACAATCTCATCAATATGTCTTTCTTCCTGACAAAAAGAATGGGAGCACCCAAGGTGCAGTGCTCAGCCTCACGAAACCCATGTCAAGTAACTCCTGCAACTGCACCTTCAGCTTTCTCAACTCGACTGGTGCCATGTGGTACGGAGCCATCGTGATTCGATGTGTATCTGGTAGTAATGTGATCTCGAATTCAATCTCTCTCTCAGGCAGTAAACCTAGCAAATCATCAGGAGACACATCAGGATAACCCCTATGTTCACCATATTTCCTTCTCCGAAGACAACTACAAGCCATCAAACTCCTCCATTCCACCTTCTACACCTATCTGCCATTTCATGAGCTAGAGTTATCAGGTTCCTCCCATCCCCAGGTGGCAATTCACGTAGAGGAGTCGAGGTGACAGCGACCCCAACCCTCTTCGATTAGGTGTGATCCAAGTTGGGTTATGTCACCTTGCTGCAAATGCTTCTCGAAGCCTTCTGCCCGCTTAACCACTCAATGTCGGTGACTAGAGGCGAAAACTAGGAGAGTTCCCTAGTCCAACAGCTCCACCCCTACAACGTAAAAAACATGTAAAGCATTATCTTCTTCCTTTCTTCTATTCCATGTTCATCTTTTTCTTGTTATTTCCCAAATCGTGTGATATTAGTGCCCCCTTATTTTTCTTCTTCTTCTGTTGATTTTGAACCAACCCAATAACGCACAGAGCACCTCTACTTCATCCTCACTCTGCTTCTTTCCATCATCCACATCTCCCATCTCCGGCTAACTTAACGACCAAGCTTTGCTCCTCTCACTTCGCATAATTAAGAACCTTGATTACCCCTCATCTTGATGACCCATGA
Organism: Ottelia alismoides; assembly: GCA_037367405.1. Classification (NCBI taxonomy): domain Eukaryota; kingdom Viridiplantae; phylum Streptophyta; class Magnoliopsida; order Alismatales; family Hydrocharitaceae; genus Ottelia; species Ottelia alismoides. The sequence continues at coordinate 45,776 of JAZKJV010001220.1, forward strand.
ACCAGAAGACTAAACCTTCGCACTCAAGGATCAAGATTCCTTTGCAGGTCTTGACATCGAGAAAACCATCAGGAAGCAATCAAATCATCAACCACACCTAGGCACCATCTCGAGCAGCAACAAGCACGCAAATGAATCCTAGGCTATCGGATACCACTCTAGAACCTAATAAGGCTGAAGCACAACTCCCGAAGTTCCAACACAATCAATGCCCTCGACGGAGCTTCATCTTAAGTAATGTCATCATGCCTATAGCTTCTCATTACTAGGTGACAATCATCATATATCTCAAAGCTCCTCTCCAGCAGACCTTTGCTCTAGACTCATTTATTTGAGTAATGTCATGGGAGCAGCACCACCATGAGCGATCAAACGCCATCTCAAAATGAATGAGGGTGTTCTTTGTAAATTTTATAAACAAACAGGATTATGTGGACACTCTTTTAACGAAATGCAGTTATTTTAACAATCAAAAGGATGGCAGTTAACCATAGGATATACAGTGTAAGAGTTAGCAAGTTTACTTGGTCGAGGTTATAACTACGGCTTTTACAGTGTTGAGATGGTAATTGATAAAGTTTTCAAGGTTCGTAGTGTAAAAATCCCAATTTACATTAGTTGTTCTCATCATCTTCTGCGGTTGCAGAAAGATTGTATGTACTTTAGAGGTGCAGTAGAATGCAACTTCTGCAATTCCATTAGCTTCTAGTGTGTAAAATACGTGGGATACAACTTCCTGGTCAGGGACTGGAATCACAGTATCAATATTCAGTGAAATTTAGTCGAATTTTGTTTTCAACAACTAACCCGAGTTCAACCAAAATTGTCGACATTTCAGCCTTTAGGGCTGCTGATAGAATGGATGGTGAAAATAATGGCCAAAAAATCGACCGAGATTCGACCAAATAATGGTGAAAATAATGGATGGTGATAGAATGGATGGTGAAAATAATGGTGAAGAAGCAGGGGCCGGCCAGCCGGGCCGTGAGCGCGGTGGGAACGGGCTTCCCAAAAAGCCAGCCCGGGCCGGCCGGGGCCAGCATAGAGGGGACGGCCCCCTTGGAGCTTATCGTCGAAAACGAATCAATTTAGATAGTCCTTTGTGGCTCCGATGGCGATTAGACCAACGTGTCATTGGTTCAAACTCATCCGCTTTTTCGACGCGCCCCACACCTTTGATTAAATATAGATAATATATATTAGTAGCGAGACCCCCCCAAATATCAATATAGAAAATCTATAGTAGCGCTGCTTGCTCCGCTGAGCTAGGACTGGGGCTGACCTGAAGAACCACTCATTCGTGAGAGGCCTGTCGATTCTGAGTAGGTCCCATCCCAGCCGCCTATTCACAGTCGGCTTCACTTCACAGCGTCGAGAGACCTTTCTTTGTCTGGTAGAACCTCCTCAGGGAATATAAGGTTTTCATGAGGCTGATCCTGAGCCGCCATCCAAGCACGAATACCCTCGTTTAAGAGAATATTTTTGGTGTAGAAATCCCCGAATATCTAGTAGTGAAACGGCTCTGAAAGTTTGTGACTACCCATTCGGCTCATCATCATCGACTATCGGCTCAGCAACTACCAGACCTTCGACCCTGATCTTCTTGGCGTCTCCGCTTTCGCTCTTCCCATGGTCTCAGACTCTCGAGCAAGGGCCGATGTCTGTCAGAGATTGCCCTGCCCACTTCCTTGATTCGCTCTAGGCTTTCGGAAGTCTCAATAAATCTATGACTATATTTATATACGAAAACGGATATACGGATATACGGATACGGATGTTTGCGGATATCAAAACCATATTCATGTATATATCCATTTTAAAACGGATACGGATGTCAAAATATGTATAAAACGGATACGGTGACGGATCGGATATATCCGTATCCGTTTGCATCCCTACGCGGAATCCACGGGTTGTATTTATTTTCACCAATTTTTTTAATTTGATTTAGGGATTTTTAGAACCCTTCCGAGTTTGTCTATTTAACATTTACGGTAATAACATTTTTACCTCTGGATTTGTGCCCATGTATTTACATTCATAACATTTTTGCCCCTAGACTTGTGACCATGTCTTTTGCAAGGCGAGTAATAGTATCTTGCAACCAAGAACTCCACAAATGCCTACTTGCCATCCAACATTATCTTTCAGAAAAATCAATATAAATTTAGGAGTGGGACAATCTCACCTTCCATTTTGTTCCGATGGCTGCAACGATAGGCGCTACAGAGTATAAGAGACGTGGTAGAAGTTCGTGGTGGTAGCGTGCAATGGTGTATTGGAGTTGTAGTGGTGGACTCGATGGTTCAAGGTGACACACGATCATGGTGCTCGATGGTGACATTAGGTGGGACAGAGCTAGAATTTTCCGCTTGGGGAACCAACTTATTTGGACATTGTTCTATATAATTTATATTATCATTTTTTTTGCTAATATTTGTTGGAGATTCAATAATTTTGTAATTGATTGACGCTAATTTAGAAGCGCTTTTTATATAATGCACATGTAAACTTACAATCTCACATAAATAATCTCTGTAAGCATTAAGCATTGTATTGACAAAAAGATCCTTAAAAAACTCATCAATTTCACTGAAATACACGTAATAAAATAATACACGACAAGTCCTTAAGTTATAAAAAACAAGCTAATACACGACAAGCCCTTAAGTTATATTAGGTGGGCATACCATGAGCGAAGCGAAGTCTAACATGAGATACGGCATGGTAGTTGTGAGAGATATCGCATCGTGTACATAGATTGGCCAACTTCTAATACTATACTCATCCATTAAACAACCACAAATCTCATGTGATTGCTAATGTGGCGTGTCGCGTATGATAAGTATGTTCTTGGGTACATACGTATATATGTTTGAGAACCATATAAATTGACTTATCATGAGTATAGTTAAATATAATCAAAGATTTGGCATGATGGTTGTCAAAAGTTACATATGTCCCATCCTGCGGTAAAGAACGACTCAGGTCATACTTTAATTAATCTATGATAACGGATTACATCGAAATAAGAGACAAGCGGGCAACAAGCTGCGCCGCTAGTCCTTTTTGAATTGCAAAATCAATCCTTCTAGACACTACATCCGTGAACATAGGAAACCATCACATAAATAGTACTGGCCTGATGGACAGGTCAATATCCTTGTTGAATGGTCTACTTTTTGCTGCTGTACCACAATTTATGCAGAATCTCGAGATATAGGGGCCATTACACAGTCAATTGAATCGTCAAGAGGTTGGGATTCATACTACTTATGAGACAGATGCAATTCCAGTTTACAAACAGATCATGGCTTGGAAGTGCTGTGCATAGTTGCTACCGAAGAGAACAAGATGCCACAGGATTCTGAAGCTGCTGTCGAAACAGAGGAGAGATTGGCATGAACTTGAACCAGAATCAAACATCAATACTGATATGGATACTGGCTATACGGATTCGCTTTCAAGTCTGTGATGCAAGCTGATCATTTGTGAAGTCGAGATATGGAACTGATGCTGATCCGACGCTGTTTTATATGCGGGGGATAGAGTCAAAATCGAAGTAAGTCGTTATAATTCAAGCAGAGGACGTATAGTTTATAACTTCGCAACAAGGATTCGAACGATTAGGTATTTTGGAGGATCCCATTTTGGGTGGCTTGAATTGCAGCGGGAATGAGAGGTCAGCTCAGACACTCTTCCATCCTTCTCATCTTCCACTCAAAGGCCAAGTTCGATGCGCAGAGAAAAGGAGGGAAAGAAGACTAGGGAAGTCTTCTTACTGTAACGGAACGGGTCGCGACAATCGACGAAAACATGTGATAGTTGGTCGCACGACTGGACCGTTCCCAAAAAGTTATATACAATGAACAGAAATGATATCCATTTCCATAAAATATCTATTCAAACTAGAGTTCCATTACTACAACTCTAAACTGGGAAAAAAACTATTCTAATAATTAAAAATAGCATCTCGGTAGTTCCTGTGGGCATACAGATATCCACTAGATCTTCACAAGATAAATCGTACCCGTCAGAAATCTCAATGAGTCCGTAGAACGATCTAGAATAAGCAATCAACCATGTTCTTCACCTGAAATTAACAAACATAAATTTGCATGAGCCTAATTCCCAGTTTGCATCGGGGTCCATGCATGGGTATTCTAACGGTCCTTTAACTGTTATAATTCATGTACTTGAATTTTCATGTATACACATCATTCCGTGCCTAAATAATTCCCATGTATGTCTAAGTTCGATCCCTATCATGTATAGTTTGGCTTCTTTCATAAACATGGATATGCATGTAAAGTAGGTAATTTGCATAAGTGGTTATGGCAACAATTTATTTCTACTTGTGGCCATATTTCATAAAATACCAAGCAAATTGCATACTTATAAAACATATAAACCACTTTACATATTAGCCCCCCATGACTTTGATGGTTTAACTTTCTTAAACCAATTCTTGCATACACATGTGATGGTTCATTCTCTTATTAAACCATTTATTGTATTTTTCATGACGGTTTTTCCTCATAAACCATTTCCTTGCATAACATTCAATTACGTATCTTGTTATATGTTTTCAACCGCTGGCACTTGTGGTCCATGGCATGACATGACAGTGTAGCTACAACTGTAGAGGACTTAGCTTTTACCTCTCTGATTCCTTGCAACCATACGCCCCTTGCGGCGTCGCCCCTTGGACTAACATGACCCCTTGCGGTCGTTCATGTGACTCTTTATAAGTTTGTGTCTTATCTTGATTAAGGTTATCGCCTTTGTTCCTTTAATTATAACATACTTCATATTTTAAAAGTCATATATTATAAGATCTAATAGTTATGAATCCCCTTTTAAACATTCATCTTGATGTGAAGGCACTAAATGCAATTATTTTTTTTCTTCATTAATCTATATTTCTTAACATTAACGTAAGCACTTTGGAAACGTAGATTTTTATGACTACGTGTTGTTCATATATAAGATCAAAGGAAACTGACCTTGCCTTGTTCTTTGATTTTGGGTATTCATTCAACCCATTAAATCTTAATAAAAATATGATTACGTATAATTTAGCCCAATATTACCGTCGAATATGTATAACCATCTTGGGGTTGATAAAAGAGAGGCATCATTATATTTTATAGTTTACTTTTGTATAATATTCAAGTTCATGTTGTCAAGCCCTAATGACATGTGGTCCATCTTTCCATGGAAAAAAATCCGTTGCATGTTTTTTTATCCTTATTGAATGTAGATAATTCAACCATATTAAGAGATACTTATAAATTAGGTAATTAAATCACACAAGAAGATGGTGGGAAAATAAATAATATTACCTATGGAATATCTTTTTAAAATATATTATTAGGGAAATCCATGTTTGCCCAAAACGTAAATAATACAGTTGGCAATAAAATTAACTACGTATCAACTTGGGCTTAAGCATTTTGGGTGGTTGTCAACGGATCCAATTGGGTCTGAACCCAACAAGTTGTTAGGGTCAGTTTTCCTCGATAACAGATCGGAGACCTAAACCTGAGATGTTACAAATGGTATCAGAGTCATGTTCCCTTTGATAGTGGAAAGGGCTACCCGAGAGGTGGAGCCGTCCCTACAAAGAGGTTGGAGGAAAAGGTTACCCGGAGCGTGCAACCGTCATTATCACTGGGAATGAGTGATGTGCCATATCGCACCGAGAACGTTGTAAATATAAGTGGGAGAGGTTGTAACACCCCAACCCCAAACATAGTGCAATACCTAAAACTCACGAAGTGTGAGTGTGGTTTATAAATGATGTGGATTACTACTTGACAACTTGTGCTTAAGTATTTTGGGTGGTTGTCAACGGGTCCATTTGTGCCCGAACTCAACAAGCTATCAGGGCTAGTTTTCCTCGATAACGGACCGGGGACCTAAGCCCGAGACGTTACACTTACCAAAAAAAAGGAGAGGTAGACTACCAGAGACCTGATGTCGATGTCTCAGTCCTCCATACTTACCCCAGCCTGCTTCCACCCTTCGACCGCGGCTCCGCCCGGAACAGAAAGCGATTAGTCGGTCTATCTTTGGACATGACATTTGATTGACCTGAAGCAATCTTTGCAAATCCTATTTGTTTCTCAAAAGAAAAAACATGCTTTAGGTGAGTCTGAGAATCGATTGCATGTGAATTTTTAAAGATCACTTTTACATGGACGCGTTTGGTACACGGGTTAGGTTGGGTTAACTGGTATAGGTTAAAATTTTTTTATGTTTTGATATTTGGATAGAGGGTTAAACTGGGGATGGGTTTGTTGTGATGCGATTGTATTGAAGTTTGGAAAAATGTGTAGAAGTTATGTAATTTATAATTTTTATATGATGTGAGGGTATAATATATTATTTTTTGATGGAAGTGATAAAAGAGAATTGATTTATTTAATGTATTAAAAAAGAAAAAAATGTGGAGCCCACATTAGAGAGAGAATAAATGGATCAAGGGGGGTAAGCTCATGTACCAAACGACCCCTAAAGGGATGCGGAGATGATGGACCAGAAGTTGGATATGTTATTAGGGTCTTTGGGGCTTCCCACAACAGTATGGAAATCATGTTTTTTTTCGCGGAGCTTGACGATTGAAGCATGCTAATATTAATGTTTCATTTACTGTGTTTACAATGTTTACTAGATTTGAAAATAACAAAACTGCAAGCCATTATCCGTGTTTGCTTTCTATTGATGGATTTGATACTTCGTTACTGGTGCTCAGTCATCATCTTTGTTTTCTATGCATTGGGGTTCGGGTTTAGTTAGGGATTATGTTTTTTTTGGTGAAATGGTCAGTATTTGAATTTACAATCTCCGGGTTCTATGAACCCAAGGAGTGGTCTGGTGGTAGTGCAGTGTTCCTCCACTTTAAAGGATCCGGATTCAAATCTCAAGAGGGACGCTCCGGACCCTTGAAATTACGGGCCGACTATAAAAAAAGAAAAATTTCTCGGTTCTATGCAATATACCCCGTCATCTCTTGGTTATCTAGTTTCTAGTTCTATAAATTCTGGAATGTGGAACATGATTTTGGAATTATACAAAATAATTTTTTGTTCAGGAATCTGCCAAGTTAAAAGCAAACGTGAAGAACTCATCAATGTTGAATGCAGTGGAAAAAAATGCACAATGAGCCAAAATAAATAAGCAAGAAAATAAAATCATAACATAAAATTTCGAGGTTCATTATTATTTGACCTTCTCCTTGACGGCGATGGTGGATCTCTAACATGACAGCATATAAGATTTATAAAAGACCTAACTCTTGGAGAATAAGGAGGTGGAATAATGAATAATGAGGTTTATTATCGATTAGGGTTTACTCGAGAGTTTTTGTATTGATGGAAGGAAAATGGCTATCTAGGGGAGAAATCACAAACCTAGTACACGACCAAGCAAGGAATGGAACAAGAGTTTTGCATCCCCTTATTGTGCTTGAGAGTTGTAGCTTAGTGATAGTGAAAATGGAGTAGAGTAGCGATCCTTGCTCGTGTTTTTTTTCTACATTCTTTTACTTCGATCACCAAAGAACTCCTAGATGGTAAGAAGATACCCATGTGATTCTTTCCTTATCTTTTGGTACTAATCGTAATGAGATATCTTTCTCCATTACTATCGGGGTAGAGTTGGAGGGTTTAACAAATTAAAATATATCCACCGTGACTCACTAACCATCAATGTAATTCTATTTAACCCGACTAGGTCAATCCATTTACTCAAGTAAACTCATATTTGTTTTTTAGCCTATGTAACATGTGAAGCACATTTGGTATATATTTAATGTTATTGTATTTGGTTTTTATGATGGTTAATGATCGAATAACAACCTGAAATCGCCTTTACACGAGCTTGCTATATTGTCATTGAATCACATACTATAATCAAACTAAATTATATGATCATGGGCCATGGCAGTTTTTCATCGTGCAACTTGACATGATCTATTCCATGCATTATACATCAATCACCATTTGTGACAATTTAAAATTCTTAGGTAAAGAATCTCCCAAATACACACACTAACAAAAAAAGGAAAATGGCAGAAAAGATTGAAACCCAATGGTTGAATTGAGTATGGGCATATATGTATCTCTTTACCCATATGGATCTTTTAGTCATATATAAATGATTAATACGTCTTCCTCGTATGAATTTATGGTTCCATTGATTCTGTCCATGTTGATGATTATAACTACTCGATTGATTGTTATCCTATCATCCTATAGTCTATTTATTTTTAAATATAGAGAATGATCCATTAGGGATCATGAAAGAAAGATCAAAATCATCGAGTATGTAAATAGAAACAGCACTTTTAGAACTTCTGGAATATAGAGATATCCTTCCAAATCATCATGACAAATGTGTCCATGATTAACATAATAAGTCTCCATTCCCTAATTTTTACTTTGAAGCAAACACAAACGTGATACACATAATAATGTCTTAGCTGGTTGTTTTGGGTTGGATGGGATTAAAAAGACAGAAGAAGTTCAAAGTTGTCAAGAAAGAGATTGCAAACGGTAACAATCACAAAAATAGTAAGAATGAATTATAAGTGGTCGAGATTATTACTTGAGATTACTATTTGACAATTTAGGCTTGAGCATTTTGTATGTTTGTCAATGGGTTTTTTTGGACCCGAGCCCAACAATTGTCAGGGTTAGTTTTTCTCCCCAACGGTTCGAAGACCAAAGCCCTGAACAATGTGAAGATTACACGAACAGGCAGGAAGTCGGAGAGAGCGACCATAAGTGTGTCTATCATGAAAATTACGTGTATATATATATATCTACTTATATCTAAATATTATCAATTTCATAGATCACCTCATCTCTGCACATTACAGGTAAAGAAGAAAGGAATATAAAAAACAAATCGTATTCTCGACTAATCCTCACTATTCTTAGATTTCCTATATTTTCCTATCATTCAAACCAACACTGATTCCTGGAGGCAATAAACCACATGTTTACCAGGAATCTATATTCTGAGTTCAAAATCTACAATTCTTTGTTTGGACATTGTTCTATATAATTTATATTATCATTTTTTTTGCTAATATTTGTTGGAGATTCAATAATTTTGTAATTGATTGACGCTAATTTAGAAGCGCTTTTTATATAATGCACATGTAAACTTACAATCTCACATAAATAATCTCTGTAAGCATTAAGCATTGTATTGACAAAAAGATCCTTAAAAAACTCATCAATTTCACCGAAATACACATGTAATAAAATAATACACGACAAGTCCTTAAGTTATAAAAAAACAAGCTAATACACGACAAGTCCTTCAGTTATATTAGGTGGGCATACCATGAGCAAAGTGAAGTCTAACATGAGATACGGCATGGTAGTTGTGAGAGATATCGCATCGTGTACATAGATTGACCAACTTCTAATACTATACTCATCCATTAAACAACCACAAATCTCATGTGATTGCTAATGTGGCGTGTCGCGTATGATAAGTATGTTCTTGGGTACATGTGTATATATGTTTGAGAACCATTTTACATGGTAGGTCCCTACCTTATATATAAATTGACTTATCATGAGTATAGTTAAATATAATCAAAGATTTGGCATGATGGTTGTCAAAAGTTACATATGTCCCATCCTGCGGTAAAGAACGACTCAGGTCATATTTTAATTAATCTATAATAACGGATTACATCAAAATAGGAGACAAGCGGGCAACAAACTACGTTGTTAGTCTTTTTTGAATTACAAAACCAATCCTTCTAGACACTACATCCATGAACAAACCATCACATAAATAGTAGTGTCCTGATAGACAGGTCAATATCCTTGTTGAATGATCTACTTTTTGCTGCTGTACCACAATTTATGCAGAAGATCGAGATATAGGAGCCATCATGCAGTCACTCGAATTGTCAAGAGGTTGGGATTCACACTACTCATGAGACAGATGCAATTCCAGTTTACAAACAGATCATGGCTTGGAAGTGATGTGCATAGTTGCTACCGAAGAGAACAAGATGCCGCAGATTTCTGAAGCTGCTGTCGAAACACAGGAGAGATTGGCATGAACTTGAACCAGAATCAAACATCAATACTGATATGGATATTGGCTACATTGATTCCCTTTCAAGTCTGTGATGCAAGTTGATCATTTGTGAAGTCAGAGATGGAACTGATGCTGAATGGTCTATCTTTGGACATGGCATTTGATTGACCTGAAGCAATCTTTGCAGATCCCATTTGTTTCTCAAAAGAAAAAACATGCTTTAGGTGAGTCTGAGAATCGATTGCATGTGAATTTTTAAAGATCACTTTTACTTGTCCGTGTTTGGTACACGGGTTAGGTTGGGTTAACTGGTATAGGGTAAAATATTTTTGTCTTTTGGTGTTTGGATAGATGGTTAAACTGAGGGTGGGTTTGTTGTGATGTGATCGTATTGAAGTTTGGAAAAATGTGTAGAAGTTATGTAATTTATAATTTTTATATGATGTGATGGTATAATATATTATTTTTTGATGGAAGTGATAAAAGAGAATTGATTTATTTAATGTATTAAAAAAAGAAGATATGGAGCCCACATTAGAGAGAGAATGAATGGATTACGAGAAGTAAACTCATGTACGAGACGACCCCTAAGGGCCCGTTCAATAGGAGAATAAGCAGGAATAAGGATGGGGAATAAGGGTCTATTCTCCGTTCGGCTGGAGGATAAGAATAAGGAGAATAAGGTGAAATAAAGGTAGGTAAGGTGGGAAAAAGACAGGAATAAGAGTGAAATAAGATGAAATAATGGGAAATAGTCGTACCACGGGGAAGCGTGTTGGGGGCTTATTCCCCTTATTCCATTCCCTCTTATCCTCCAAACGAACACCCCCTAAGGAGATGCGGAGATGATGGACCAGAAGTTGGATATGTTATTATGGTCTTTGGGGCTTTCCACAACAGTATGGAAATCATGTTTTTTGTCGCGGAGCTCGACGATGGAAGCATGCTGATGTTAATATTTCATTTACATGTGTCTTACATACAGTGTTTACGAGATTTGAAATCAAAAACTGCAAGCCATTATCTGTGTTTGCTTTCTATTGACGGATTTGATACTTCGTTACTGGTGTTCAGTCATCATCGTTGTTTTCTATGCATTGGAGTTCGGGTTTAATGTTAAGGACCCGTTCGGTTGGGGGTTACCCCCAAACCCCATATTCCAAACTCACTAGTAGGCCTCACTCCCTTCCCGTCAAAAAACTTATATATTATACCATCATATCATCTAAAAATCATAAAATACTCAACTTTACTCACTATTCTAAACTTCAATACAATCACATCACAACAACTACCCACTTTTTCAAATTTGAATACAATCATATCATAATAACTACCAACTTTTTCAAATTTCAATACAATCACATTACACAAACCCTCCTAACCCTTAACCCACCAACTAAACACACAAACACAAAAACGGGTTATCCTCCCCCGGATAACCCACGAACCAAAAGCACCCTTAGGTGGTGTTCGGTTGGGGGGTTACCCCCCACTTTGGGTGGGTAACCCCCTAAAACCCACACTTTTAACCCACTAGTGGGGCCCACTCCCTTCCCGTCAAAAAAAATATATTTTATACCATCATATCATCTAAAAATTATAAAATACTCAACTTCTACTCACTATTCCAAACTTCAATACAACCACATCACAATAACTACCCACTTTTTCAAATTTCAATACAATCATATCATAATAACTACCAACTTTTTCAAATTCCAATACAATCACATCACACAAACCCTCCCAACCCTTAACCCACCAACCAAACACACTACCACAAAAACGGGTTATCCACCCCTGGATAAACCCACCAGTCGAACACAGCCTTAGGGTTTAGGGTTTTTGGTGAAATGGTCAGGGTTTGAATTTACAATCTCTCGATTCTATGAACCCAAGGAGTGGTCTAATGGTAGTACAGTACGCCTCAACCTTATATTCGCTCCGGACCCTCGAAATACGTGCCGACTATGAAAAAGAAAAATCTCTCGGTTCTATGCAATATACCTCTTGGTTATCTAGTGTCTTGTTCTATGAAATTTTGAATGTGGAACATGATTTTGGAATTATATAAAACATTTTTTTCAGGAATCTGCCAAGTTAAAAGCAAACGTGAAGGACTCATCAATATCGAACACAGTGGAAATAAATGCACAAAGGGCCAAAATAAATAAGAAAAAAAAATATAATCATAAACATAAGAATTTGAGGTTCATTATTATTTGAGCTTCTCCTTGATGGCGATAGTAGATCTCTCTCTATCTCTCTCTAGAATGATGGTAACATGTCAGCATATAAGATTTATAAAAGACCTAACCTTGGAGAATAAGGAGGTGAAATAATGAATAATGAGGTTTATTATTGATTATGGTTTACTTGAGAGTTTTTGTATTGATGGAAGGAAAATCGCTATCTAGGGGGGAAATCGTGAACCTAGTACACGACCAAGCAAGGAATGGAACAAGAGCTTTGCGTCCCCTTATCGTGCTTGAGAGTTGTAGCTTAGTGATAGTGAAAATGGAGTAGAGTAGCGATCCTTGCTCGTGTTTTTTTCTACATTCTTTTACTCCAATCACCAAAGAACTCCTAGATGGTAAGAAGATATCCATGTGATTCTTTCCTTATGCTTTGGTACTAGTCGTAATGAGGTCCCTTTCTCCATTACTATCGGGGCAGAGTTGGAGGGTTTAACAAATTAAAATGTATCCACTGTGACTCACTAACCATCAATGTAATTCTATTTAATCCGGCTAGATCAATCCATTTACTCAAGTAAACTCATATTTGTTTTCTAGCCTATGTAACATGTGAAACACATTTGGTATATATTTAATATTCTTGTATTTGGTTCATATGATGGTTAATGATTGAATAACGACCTCAAATCGCCTTTACATAAGCTTGTTATATTGTCATTGATTCACACACTATAATCAAACTAAATTCTATGATCATGGCTGTTTTTCATCGTGCAACTTGACATGATCTATTCCATGTATTATATATCAATCACCATTTGTGACAATTTAAAATTCTTAGGTAAAGAATCTCCCAAATACACACAATAACAAAAAAAGGAAATGGTAGAAAAGATTCAATCCAATGGTTGAATTGAATATGGGCATATATGTATGTATCTCTTTATCCATATCGATTTTTTAGTCATAAATGATCAGTACTTCTTCCTCGTATGAATTTATGGCATCATTGATTTTGTCCATGTTGATGATTATAACTACTCGATTGATTGTTATCCTATCATTAGTGTATTTATTTTTAAATATAGAGAATGTTCCATTAGGGATCATGAAAGAAAGATAAAAAGTCGAGTATGTAAATAGAAACAACACTTTTAGAACTTCTGGAACATAGAGATATCCTTCCAAATCATCATGACCAATGTGTCCATGATTAACATATAAGTCTCCATTCCCTTATTTTTTTTGAAGCAAACACAAACATAGTACACATCTTTCTTTTCAAATTAGATTTTTCGTTTAGAGCCACCAGTTCTTCATATATATCCAAATATATCCATTTTTTTTCGTAAAAGAAGCATTTATGTTTATGAAATTGCTCATATTAGGCTTCATGGAAGCATTTACTGTAACGTCACGGGCTTAGGTCCCTGGTTTGTTATCGAGGAAAACTGACTCTGACAACTTGTTGGGTTCGGGCCCAATTGGACCCATTGACAACCACCCAAAATGCTTAAGCCCAAGTTGTCAAGTAGTAATCCCCACCACTTATATACCGCACCCACACTTCGTGAGTTTTAGTTTTGACACTATGTGTTGGGGTTGGGGTGTTACAACCTCCCCCACTTATATTCGCAACGTCCTCGTTGCGGCATGGCTCATTCACGTATTCCCAGTGATAGTGGCGGTTGCACGCTCCCGGCTTATTTCCCTTCAGGTAGCCATTTCCACTATCAGATGGAATCCGCTCTGATACCATTTGAAACATCCCGAGCTTAGGTCCCCGGTCCGTTATCGAGGAAAACTGACCCTGATAACTTGTTGGGTTCGAGCCCAATTGGATTCGTTGACAACCACACAAAATGCTTAAGCCCAAGTTGTCAAGTAGTAATCCCCACCACTTATATACCACACCCACACATTGTGAGTTTTAGGTATGGCACTATGTTAGGGTTGGGGTGTTACATTTTCTTTGTTCCTTTTATTTGTATTATTGATAGCTCCCACTATAGACTTCTCATTCACCATGGGATTCAAGGAATGTTTTTTCATCTTTTTAAATATCATTTCTTCATGAATGACAAACACATTTACTTCATGAAACTCCACTTATCCTCAATGAGTGGGTACTTTACTTGAAACTGCCTAAGATCAAGAGGAAGGAGTTTATGATAAATTGTACAACGAATGTCTTGCTAACATCTATCTCAGTGTTCTTTAATTTGATTGTAAGATCGAACGATTCTATTATACGATCATCATGATATTAAATCAGTCCATTTTCTTCATGGTGAACTTACACGTTAATATCATAACAATGAACTTTTTAACTATACTCGATTGTCAATACTCCTTAATTTTCTTCAATAATTCCTTAGCACGGTTTGTCTTAGGAATTGGTGATTTAACATTCTCGACATGGTTATTTTCACCATGCTTAGGCAAAGTTGGGTTTAATCTTTCCGGAATCTCGCAGTATGACTTTTCTCGTTAGTGTTATTTCTGTAATGACTCGCAGCTTTCGATTTCCATCTAATGCATGGTCCAAGTTCATCGCTTACAAATGGAATTGAATTTGTTCTTTTGAGTCCTTTGAACATGCAACTGCGCAATTACTCGATGCAAACAAGTTTAATAATCAATGAAATTGTAAATCAGTAAGACATATGCTCACAATAATACTTTGAGAAAATAAATAAATAGATAAACACTGATGTTTGAATACAATTTAAAATATCTTTTGAGGTACGCTAATAAATTTTTGGGATTTTATCACTTGTGCCCCTCCGAGATATCGCAATATCAGTTATGCCCCTATCTTTTTGATAATATCAGTTGTGCCCCTCATTTCTTGCTCCGTCACCAGTTGTGCCCTTTCGTTAGATTGACCGTCAAAAAAATAAAATAATCATGGTTTATTCAAACCATGGTGTGGTTAAGAAAGGTATTATGGCCAGAATAAAATTAGGGGTTGATCGGGGGAGGATGGAGCAGAGCATGGTGCTAGAGAGGTTGGACCGGGGAAGAGGGGCAGAGGAGGATCTCCGGGCAGAACTCGAGGCTAGAAGGGGCTGGCGCACGGCCCTATCCCCGACTCCGCAGCAACCCCCCTCTCCTCCTCTCCTTCTCCACCTCCTTCCCCTCCACCTTCATCCCCTCCTCCTCCGCCTTCTCCCCCTCTCTCTTTTCCACCTTCCGACCCCTCCCCGCCTCCGCTCCCATCAACTTCTCCTATGCTTCCTACTCCCTCCCCGCCGCTCTTTCCCGCGACACCCTCTCCATCGCCGGCGACTCCATACCGAACTTCACCTTCACCCTCCTGTAGAAGACCACCACCCCCATCCCACCGCAAGGCCTTCTCGGCCTCGGCCGCGGACCCCTCTCCCTTCTCTCCAAGACCGAACCCACCTACCACTCCACCTTCTCCTACTGCCTCCCGGGATTCCGCTCCTCCAACTTCAATGGCTCGCTCTGCCTCGGCCCCAAGGGACATCCCATCCGCATCAAGACCACCCCTCTACTCTTCAACCCCCACCGCCCCGCGCTCTATTACGTCTCCATGACCGCCATCCGTATGGGCACCCGCATGCTTAACATACCCAGCTCACCTTCGACCCAAACACCGGCGCCAGTACCGTGTTGGATTCGGGCACCCTCTTCACGAGGCTGATCACGCCGGCCTACCGCGCCGTCCGCGCCGTGTTCCGGAGGAGGGTGGGGAGGGGGAGGAACACCACCTCACTCGGCGGGTTCGACACGTGCTACACCGGGGTAGACCCGGTGCCGACGGGGAGGGGAGGGGTTGCGGGGCTGGGCGGCGCGGGGCAGGGGCGGGGTGGGGGCGGCGGGCTGGGAGGAGGTGTGTGGAGCTCGGGACGGAGCTGGGCGGCACGGGGCAGGGGCAGGGGCGGGGCGGAGAGGGAGGAGGAGGAGGTAAGAGGAAGAGGATGGGGAAGATGAGGACCAAGAAGAGGATGAGGAAAAGGATGTAAAATGACCACATAACCTTTTAAAAAAATAATTCCGCTTATGTCCTCAAAGTTAATGTCCGTTTGCACTGTGGATGGACGGTCACTAACCCGAGGGGCACAAGTGATAAAATAACAAGAAGTGATGGCCACAACTGATATTACCAAAAAGATAGGGGCATAACTGATATTGCGATATCTCGGAGGGGCACAAGTGATAAAATCCCTAATTTTTTTTGAGAAGAATAATAACTTATCTATAAATCTATAAGTGAGGCAAATAATGCGCTTTAACATGTAATTAAATAAATCATAGCTAGTTCATGTTCCTTTGATGCATATAAACATGGGCATTTATCGGCCTTTGGGTGATATCCCAATCCATGAATAACTATTTTGACTACTAAAATAACTATTATGATATTTAAGTTTTAGTTACATCCAAACCACAAAAATCAAAACGTGCGATCAAATTGCAAGTGATTAGATAATCAATAATCGAACACCACTATTTTACCAATCAACTAAGTATAGTTTTTCTACCAAGTGAAAGGATAAGTATAGTTTCCCTTGCATCCACCCTGCTGCAAATGACATTATCACATAATGATTTAAGCCTAAGGAACCTTTTATTAGGTGTTTCAATAAGTACTCTCTTAATAACGAAAATCTAGCGGTACTTTATTATATAAAAAAGAATCCATTAATTAGGGTCCGTTCGCAGGGGAACGAGGAGGAATGGGGGTTGATATAATTTGTGAATAATACACTGTTTATTTTTGGTTGAAAGGATATGAATAATGGAGAATAAGGAGAAATAAAGATAGTTAGCTGCTATTCTTTGTTCGGTTGGCACATAAGAAATAAGGTTTATAAGCTAGTTAAATATGCTGGTTGGCAAATAATCGGAGTAAGTTCGATGCATTATTGATAGTGATACATATGCATAGGGATATATTCGTATCCATCTGTCATCGTTTCTGTTTTTAAGTGGATAGGGATATGAGTTTTTTATTTTGGCGAATACGAATATGGATATGAGTCTTTTTTTGTGGATACGGATAAAGATACAAATGTTGTTTTCAATTTTCCTGAGGATATGGATACTGATGTATTTACATATTTTTTGATAAATATAGATACTGATATCTGTATTATTGAATATAGGGGGCCTTTCAAATAGGACGCAGTCCTTCCATTCCTAAGGAAGGCCGCCCCTTTTTTGTATAAAACAGGGCAGTTTAGTAGAATACGTATATAGTTTGTATTATAGGTGCACGTTATAAATACAAAGCCGCATACAAAACTGCGCATTATAATACAAACATTAAAACTGCACATTATAACACAAAACTGTTTATAACGTGCGCCTATAATACAAACTATATACGTATTCTACTAAAGTGCCCTGTTTTATACAAAAAAGGGGCGGCCTTCCTTAGGAATGGAAGGACTGCGTCCTATTTGAAATAAATCCATTGAATATATATGTGTATATTGTCTATATATATGCATCATCTTATGTGTGTATCTCCAAATATGTTACATAATTGCGTCCAATATATTGCATCTGAGTCATTTTCAAATGTGAGAAGAAAAATATAGCTCTCGATATTATTTAATCATTTATTATACGAGTTATTAAATTTATTGTAATATTATATTTTATTTCTTTTTTATTTTGTTGTCTTTGTAGTTTATTAATTTTGATTTAATTTAGCTATTAATTTCAACTTTACAAACAAAATTCTACTTAGCGCAAGCATAGGTGACACTTATTATACGAAGGATAATCCAGTTTGTTTGTTAAATATCCGTATCTGAATCATGATTATTTCCTTCCATATCTTTTTCCGTATGTAAGGATATGCTATGTAATTTTCAATATATGCAATGTGTCAATTTCTGTATATGCATCCTTTAAAATGAACCCATACCTCGCAATGAATTTCGGATTAACTATTATTTTCAATATACACATATATAGCACTAGGTACCACTCACAATATATATATATAGAGAGAGAGGGCTTATCCAAAGAGCCCTGTGCCGATTTAGATTGTGGTGAGCACCAAACGTGGGCTCGCCACGTATATGTGTTGGTTCTATTTAGAAGGAGACGGTTTTGGCAATAACAATGTGCATGCATTATTAACATAATAAGAATTCGAATTAAATCATTTCTTTAAAAATAGGTGGTCGGTTTTAGTAAGATAAAAAATACGCACTTAAATTATTGCCGGCATATATTCTATTTATGGAATGATCATTCCACGCTTGGATTAGAAAAGTATTACTGATAATAATTATTGATTACGTCAATTACTAATGTCCATACAATAATTACCGATTACAAATATACATATTACTGAACGCATTACGATTGTTACTGAATTTATATTTATTTTACATCTGTAATATTGCATTGTATAGAGATCAGGAATTCATTCATGTTACTCAAGTAATACATATTCAGTTCTCAAGTAACTATTGTTGTGAGATCAGTAATTGAGTATGTGAATTACTAATGTCCATACAATAAGTATTGATTACAAATGTCCATTTTACTGAAGTCATTTTGATTGTTACTAATGTTATACTTACTTAATACTTTGAGTCTTACTGAAGCACCTCTTATTACTTATATAACATTTTTAATTACTTATAATGTATCGAGTGTTACTGATAGCAATACATAAGTCACTGGTTACGTGATTTTTTATACTTATTCCAACTTACTTATTCCATTACTTTCTTTTGCCTACAATTTATTATATGTTACTGAGGCTTCTATATATCTTACTTGTTTTATTCTTTGTTTTGAATTACTATTGAATCACACCTTCTTTACTTATGTAGCCTATTTAATTACTTGTAATACGTCAAGTGTTACTGAAAGTCACACATAAATTACTTAATTATAGTAATATAGTGAACATCCAAATTTCAACTGTCTTCTAGTTCATTTAGATGATGTTGTTGTGCTCTCGCTCCTCGGCATAACAGCAGCTTCTTCAAGACACCAAATTATTGCATTGTCCTGCAAGAAGTAATAAGTTAATTTATATCCGTGAATAGTAAGAATTGTATAAAGGAAAGTAACTCAGCAATATACTCGCTTCAGTAAGACTCATTGAATGACAAGTAAATTGTAATGAATTGTTAGTAACATTTATTATATGACAAGTAACTTGTAATGAATTGTTAGTAACTCAGCAATATACTCGCTTCAGTAAGAATCATTCAATGACAAGTAACTTGTAATGAAATGTTAGTAACGCTTGTTATATGCCAAGTAACTTGTAATGAATGGTTAGTAATTCAGCATTATACTCAGTATATCTTCAAAGTAACACATTAAAAGTAACAATTCTGTTAGTAGTAGTAACATAAAATATCTTATAAGTAAATTAAGTAAATATATCAGTAACTCAGTATATCTTCAAAGTAATACATTAAAAGTAACAATTGTGTTAGTATTAGTAACATAAAATATCTTATAAGTAAATTACTTAAATACATCAGTAACTCGGTATATTTTCAAAGTAACACATTAAAAGTAATAAGTGTGTTATTATTAGTAACATAAATATATCTTGTAAGTAATTACTTAAATACATCGGTAACTTTTTATTATATGAAATCAAAATACCTTCGAAAAGATTCAATGGACTACAAATCGTGTATCAAATTCAATCATAATTCTCGAATAAATATTGCTTACGATAAAAAATATGCAGTATTCATAAAATAGAAATTATTGAATTCATCATCTCACTTATTTTGATCTTTGCAGAAATATGCAGTATTCATCTTTGCAAATCCCACTTTCTCATGATCCAGAAACATAACAAAAAATCAAAATCTGATCTATAATCAGTCAGATTCAAATCAAAATGTCCAAAAAAATTCTTTCTACATACTATCAGATTCAAATCAAAATACGAAAAATAAAAATCTAATCGAAATACAATGCCTTGCATTAGATAAAAAACGATCGCCTCTCTTTCCACGATTCATCGCCTCACTTTGCAAATCGGTAGATCAAAAAATGCGAGATCAATCGCCTCTCGTTGATCTATCAACACACGTTTCCATAAATGTATACTAATTTTAGAATTGCTTAATATTTCCAATTAGCTTCTTTTTCCATTTTGGTTATGGTTCCTATTTTTTAGGGATTGAGAGATACAAATCTTACGATTGGAATTAGAGGCTCATCTCGTACCAAATAGGCATTGTGCTCTCTGGATAAAAATCCTATATATATATGGGAAAAATGGGGTTGCCCTCTGAGGGTAGCCAACATGGCTTCCCCTACCTCATTTTCAGCAAATTTTTTTTATTTTTTTTAAAAATATCACCATGTATATTCATCCATATATCCCTCCTACATGTCATTCGAATTTTGTCAGAAACAGAAACTCTTATGCCATCCATCTACAACAGGTAATTTTAACGGTCTTAGAACTGTTATAATCATATCTGTTCTAGATGTAGGGCGTAATAGTCTCTGTTTCTGACAAAATTCGAATGACATGTAGAAGGGATATAGTGATGAATATACATAGCGATAGTTTTCAAAAAAATCAAAAAAAATTAACAAAAAAATGGGGCGGGGCCAATGTTTTAAAAACCGGACCGGACCGGCCAGTTCAACCGGTCCGACCGGGGACCGATCGATTTCCGGTCCGTCCAGCCAGTCCCAACATTTTAATTCAAAAAAAATAAACCGTGCGGAAATCGATTAACCCGGACCGGTTCAACCGAGTCAGATCGGACCAAAAAAACCGGATTCCTTGCTTTACGGGGAAAACGAAGCGTTTGTGGACCTTTCTTCTTCCCACTGTAACTTTTTTTTAATATCGCACTTGCCAACGTTTCCAGAAGAACATTCCCCAATCACTACACTCCACAAGACTCATATCCTCAATGAAACACATATCCCCATTCCCTCCGGCAACAGCTGCAGTATAACGTCGAAATACGGAGTGTGATTTGGCAACCCCGCAACAGACCTGTAGGTATTATCACTCGGCAGCCGGCTACGTCGCACCCAACGAGTACGAAGTCAACTTTGCACCCAACAGGAACGTCCTCTTCGCCAACAACCTGCGAGTTGCATACGAGAAGCAGGCATCATTCTCTGGTTGCGAGTCTTGCGACTTGCAGGCTTTAGAGTCTCTTGTAAGGTATGATCTTGTTTAAGTTTATCTAAATATACCGTAATATACCTTAGAGTCTCGTGTAGGACATGAGTGCATAGTTTGATTGTACTTGAGGTGCATTTGTGGTGGATAGTGGATACTTATTCTTCCTGGAAGAATATCTTACCTGGACCATCCATCTGCTTCGTTGTTGTCTTTGGTGCAGTATCATATCTTAATTCATAAACTAATGATGTCACCTCTCGCAACTCTCGTGCATTCTTTTTTATTGGTTATTTTTTGTTTGGAGATAATGTATTCAAACTGTAATTATCATAATATGAAGAAATATACACAATTGGGTGAAAGATCCGTCAATCATTAAAAATATCATTGATTTCCAATGGAGATGATGGGGAGTTACAATGCTACCATAGAATCTTATCTATGTTGTATTATGATATTATCAGTAAAAAGTTAAGGGTCATCTTAATTTTAGCAGATGATGAAAGCATATTTGATGATTTGATCCACCATAGTTTGATAGAGAGTAAGAGATCTTTGCCTCTTTACAATCCCAATGGGACTTTTTCATTTCACTAGCTTGGTTATATTTTTAGTTTGATCAAACATTGATCCTTGATCATCAATGCACAACATGCAAGACTATCTAATATTTTTTTGTAGATGGAAGAATCACAAGATATACAAACACCTCTTGAAGCAAATGTCCCACCAGAATCATTAGAAGATGTTATGATGATTGTTAGACAGAAAATGGATATTGCCTGGCAATATGTGACCTTGACAGAGGATGGTAAGAAGAAGTGTATGTATTGTTCTAAAGTATTTTTAGGTGGTGGGATACACAGAGTGAAAGAGCATTTAGCTAAGAAGAGAGGTTCTGTTGCACCTTGCAAAAAAGTACCAAATCACATTCAATTTCAAATGGAGGCAAATCTAGATGAATACAAAGTGGAGAAAAGGAAGAGAAATTCCGCATCTTCTAGTAATTCATTCGGTGTTGAAATTAATGAAGATAGTCCTATGGCAGAGGGATTTTTTCAAAAGACAAACTTAACAGGAGAATCTTCTTCAAAGATAAAGTCATTTTTCCACAAAGCACCACACCTGGTAGTCAACCAGGAATCAAATCGGTACTTCAAAGAAAAGAAGAATTGAAAAGGTTGATATGTTGATTGCTGGTTGGTTGTATGATGCGGGAATAGCTTTTATTGCTATCGCTCTTCCCAGTTTTCAGATGATGGTTGATGGAATTGCATCTGTTGGATTTGGTTACAAAGCACCAACACCACATGCAGTTCGTGAGCCACTTATGAAGAAAACCATTATTGAATTAAAGGCTCGTGTGGAGACACATAGAAAAATTTGGAAGATGAATGGATGCACCATAATGACTGATGGTTGGACAGATAAAAGGCAACGTACATTGATAAAATTTTTGATTTATTCCACTGCAGGAACTGTATTTTTAAAATCCGTTGATGCCTCTGAACATTCTAAAACAACAGAACTACTACTTCAACTTTTCAAAGGTTGTGTAGACTTTGTGGGATCTGAAAATGTGGTTGCACTTTGTCACAGATAATGCAACCAATTATCAAGCAGCCGGAAAAATGCTCAAAAGACATTATGGTAATATTTTTTGGAGTCCTTGTGTTGCACACTGCCTAGATTTGATATTGGAAAAATTCGATCAGGTTCCAAGAGTGACTTATGTAATTGAAGCAGCTCGGAAGATTACAAAATTTATATGCAATCATAATTTTATTCTTCAATTGATGCGGAGGTTTTGTAATTCTGAGATAATCCGTCCCGCCAGCACTAGATTTGCAACTAACTTTTTGACAATCCAAAGTCTTCTTGATAAAAAAGATGGTCTAGTTTCTATGGTTGCATCAAAAGAATGGACTGACCATAATTCTCAAAAACCACAATGGGGAAAGAACTTTATGAGATGGTACTCAACACATCATTTTGGAATGAATGTGCAATAGTTGTTGGTATATCTGCACCAGTTGTGAAGGTGTTGCGCATTGTGGACAGTGATGAGAAACCATCTATGGGATTCATATATGAAGCCATGAGAAGAGCACGTGATGCTATTAAAGCAATATTTAACGGGAATTCATCTGAATACATGCCTTATATTGATATTTTTGATGACAAGTGGGATCGACAACTTGGCCATCCACTTCATAAAGCAGGGTTACTTTTAAATCCTGAATTCTTCTATAAGGATGACACCATATCTTTAGATCACCATATTATGGCAGGCTTTCATGATACAATGGAAACTTTGTTCTACAACGATGAGGAAAAAATTGATTGCATCAATGTAGAATTTTCTTTATATAGAGATGCAATGGGTGACTTTGGTCGTGCATCTACCATTCGAAATCGTGGAAAAATGGCTCCAGGTAAACAATGTTGATAATATTTCTATACTTCGTTAATGAATATACAATCTTATATTTTTTATTACAGTTGAATGGTGGAAGATGTATGGTGGGGCAACTCCTGCATTACAATCATTAGCTATCAAAGTTCTTAGCCAAACATGTTCAGCATCTGCATGTGAACGTATTGGAGTCTGTTTGAACGGATCCATACTTTGAAAAGGAACAAATTAAGCCACAAGCGATTGAATGGGTTGGTTTTCATCAACGCTAATCGGCGTCTTAGGTTTGTTCTCCTTCAAAATATTACAAATATCAATGAGCATGTATTTTTATATTTTATAATTAATAATATTTCTTTTTCGGAGGAAAAATGAAAGCAATGTAATATCAGATCCAATATCGTTAGATGACATGGATTTGTATGGTGATTGGATGGAAGAACCTAATACTGAGACATTCAACATAGAGGAGTTGGATGCTTGGATTGATGATCCAGATGATCCTATATCAGTGTTGCTCGATATTTGATAAGGTACAATTATACAAGATGAAAATCAATATCGTTACTACTATATCATAATCACCACAATTGAATAAATTCTATTCATATACTTTTTTTGCAGATACTAACAGTTGCGATCACGAGAGGCATGACAAAGTCTACAATTTTGAGACATAAATTTTTGAAATGCTTTATGTCATTGTCAATCTAAATTTTTGAAGATAGTTTTATGAAACTGATTTCCTTGTCTAATGAAACTTTATCGCTTGATTTCAATGAATGGTTTTGACTCTT
The DNA here is from genome assembly GCA_037367405.1 of Ottelia alismoides. NCBI lineage: Eukaryota > Viridiplantae > Streptophyta > Magnoliopsida > Alismatales > Hydrocharitaceae > Ottelia > Ottelia alismoides. Next base: position 70,382 of record JAZKJV010001220.1, read on the forward strand.
AAGTATTATGATACATTTTTAACTCTTTACTGCTTACATCATTTCTTTTTTATCATAGTATTGCATTTTTTATCAGTGCACAACAAGCAAGAACACTTGTGTAAAAAATATTGATTGATGTTGTTGACTGATGATCGATTCTCTATCTACCGACATATTACAGATATGATTTGAACTTTTAAAGAATAAAGTGGAGACTCCAGGTAAGCCATAATTTTCATTATTTAGATATGAGCCTACGTTGCTGTACTTTTTATTAGATGATATGATTTTTTTCATGTAAAAGTATATCTGTTTGTATGTAAAATCAATATCCTGAATGGAAAAAACTATTTTTTAACCTATTTATATTCCGGTCCAACCGGTCCGATCTTTACAAAATGAACGGTCCGGTTTTTTATTAATATTTATGAAAGATGATGTCATGCTGATGTCATTAACGGTTTGACCGGTTCAGACCACTGGTTCGACCCGGTCAAACCAAACTTGACAAAAGACCGGTTCAACAGCCGATCCGGTTTTTTAAACCTTGGGCGGGGCAGCTATGTTGGCTGCCCCCCAGGGTGTAGCCCTACCCCCGCCTCATTTTTTGTCATTTTTTTTGAAAAATATCGCCATGTATATTCATCCCTATATCCCTCCTACATGTCATTCGAATTTCGCCAGAAACAGAGACTCCAATGTCCTCCATCTAGAACATGTACGATTACATCAGTTCTAAGATCGTTAAAATTACATGTTCTAGATGGAGGGCATAGGAATCTCTGTTTTTGACGAAATTTGAATGACATGTAGGAGGGATACAGAGATGAATATACATGACGATAACTTTCAAAAAAAATGCGGAAAATAGGGTGAGTGCAGCTACGTTGGCTACCCCTAGGGGGCAGCCCCATTTTTTCCTATATAGGGGGCAACCAACATGGCCGTCCCGCCCCCTTATTTCGGCATTTTTTTATTTTTTTGAAAAATATCACCATGTATATTTATCCCTATATTCCTCCTATATGCCATTCGAATTTCGTCAGAAACAGAGACTCTTACGGCCTCCATCGAGATGGTGTCGATTTAAAAAATCATATTACCATTAAAAAATGGCTGTCTGTGAGGAGGTCGTGCGGTGTTCTTTAGTAACCCATGAAGGAATATGAGGAATAAACCCTCTATTCATAAAAAAAAGGTAGAATAAAGGAAGAGGAGAATAATGCAAGGGAAACAAGAGAGTGAATAAAACGGAATAAGGAAAGATGGAAATACTGACTTATTTCGATCGCTATTCTCCTGCCAAACACGTCCTTAGTGTGATGTAAAGTAACGCCAAATGCATAAATTTGATTTAAGGAACCATATGGATATTTTGCTAGCCCTCGAACACCTCCCTCGAGTCGGAGAGGTTTGGGCGACGGATGGGAAGGGTATGGAGTCATGATTGTAGAGGTACATGTGCAATATTATTTTTCCTTGATCATACCTCTTGGTTTGTTGGGAAAAAGTCATGTTCTACTTTAGCTTCACAGATGGTCAACTAACGGAGGAGTACAACTATTAACGGTGCAAGAATATAGGGATATAACTATTACTGCAAAAAATGTAATGGTACGGGTGTTATTGTAAAAAATTGAAAGGATATATGTGTAAAAATCCCCTTATAATTATGAGGAAAATCCCTTATTTATAGTTGAGAGTAGGGGTGCTAATTGAATCGAATCATTCGAATTCGATTAGGATTCGTTCGATAAAAATTCGAAAAAAGTTCAATTCGAAATCAAATGAATTGAATTTGAATTTAACTTGTAAATTCGATTCCTAAATGAATCGAATATGAATTCACCTAGATTCCTTCGATAACAATTCGATTCGATACACACACACACACACACACATATATATATATATATGATATAGTATGAGGCATTATATAAATGTAAATAAATGTAGTATATATTGTACAAAATTCCCACAAATGATACACAATTTAATATAATAATTAATTTTTTTCATGATATTATTATGAACATTCTATTTTTGAGATGCAAATTGCAAAATCTTCGTATCCCCCTTTTACCTCCCCCCCCAAAGTCTCTCTCCCATTATCGATCATGAGAAGAAAAGCCCTAAATTTTACATCTGCTTCCAACATCGTCGGTTGTAATTGTTGCTCTTGTGTGTGCTCCAACGTCACCGGCTCCAGTCTCCCACAGACCGCTCCAATGGCAGCTCTAGCCTCCTACAACCTTGCTCTTGATCGCTTTCTTTAATGCTGCCAACCTCCCTCTCCCGCTCGTTCTCTCCAACGTCACCGGCTCTAACCTCCCAAAGGCCACTCCTGCTCGATCCCGCTATCAACAACGCCACCCTCCCGGTCGCAAACCCTACCCCATATCGTGCTCTCCTCCACTGTCAATAACGAAGCCTGACTCACCGACGTCTCAACATCTCACCATCACTCCTGTAGCAGCCGATATCGCCACATGCGCCATCGACGTTGGTATGGAAAAATCTTTACGGATGAAGTTCAAAGAACTCTATTCTATCAAGTATATGATCTTAGTTTTTTGCTCAATGGATATGACATGTTATGTGCATTAATCTAATTATAGGAAGTATACACGAATAATTTAATTTATTTAGTGCATTCAAGGGAGACAGATGGGAATACTCCCTTACACAAAATTGACAGAGATGTTCAAATCTGGATAGATAAAAGCAATTCGAATTTTTTCACCAAAACAATAAAATGAGCAGACTAAAATATAGTTTGGACTGTACAGATTTCAACAAATTCTCCGTGACATCTATTTAAACTATAAATCTAATGAAGAGGCTAAAATTCGTACCTTCAATGGGAAATGGTTATCTACAAACTTATTGATGCAAAAAATCAATTATGTATTCTATTTTTTATTCTTTTTCATGTGCCTTTGCAAGTAGGGGTGGAGGAAAATTTCTAAAAAATATCATTTCTAAATTATCTTGATGATGAACTTATTTTTATCAAGACAAATAATAGAATGAAGTGATCCCTATTGGTAGAAGAAGATTTATAGTGAGAAAAGGTAGCAGGCTTTCAAGGAATTAAGGGCATACACGTAAAGATGAACCAATTTCAATCATGAGTCATAGCTCGTTCTCTTCACAGTTGCGCATCTACTGTAGACAACATAGCTTGGTTGGAATGGCACCAATGAATTGGTTAGTTCTGTTTCTAAGTATCGTGGAAATTGTGAAAATAATTCGATATGAAATGAATCGAATTTGAATATTCGAAACTCCAAACGAATTGAATTTGAATTTAGATTAGAAATTCGTTTAAAATTCGATTCGAATTCGGATTCGAAAATTTTATAATGAATTGAATCTGAATCTAGAATCTAGGTGGATTCGAATATATTCGATTCGATTAGCACCCCTAGTTGAGAGGGTTAAGTCTATGGAAAAAATGGGATGCCCCTTGCGGGCAGCCAACATGGTTGCCCCGCCTCATTTTTTCCACGAATTTTTTTATTTTTTTGAAAAAGTTCACCATGTATATTTATCTATATATCCCTCCTATATGTCATTCGAATTTCGTCAGAAACAGACTCATACGACCTCCATCTAGACAGTCATTTTTTAACGGTCGCATGATTTTTTAAATCGACACTATTTGGATGGAGGCCGTATGAGTCTCTGTTTCTGACAAAATTTGAATGACATATAAGAGGGATATATAGATAAATATACATGGTGAAATTTTTCAAAACAAATAAAAAATTTGCAGAAAAAATGAGGCGGTATAGCCATGTTTAGCTGCCCGCAAGGGGCAACCCCATCAAACCCTAAGTCTATATGTTAAAATAAGGGTTTTTATCATCTGTGCCCTCTGAGATATTGCAATTTCAGTTATGCCCCTATCTTTTTGGTAATATCAGTTGTGCCCCTCACTTCTTTCTCCGTCATCATTTGTACCCTTCCGTCAGATTGACCGTCAAAAAATTAAAGTAACCATAGTTTACTCAAACCATGGTGTGGTGAAGAGGGGTATTATGGTCAGAATAAAATCAAATGAAGAGGAGGGTTGGGGAGAGGTGCGAGGTTGCGGAGGAGGTGCGGGCTGGAGCACAGGCGACGGAGGCTAGAGGAGGTGCGAGGCTGCGGAGGAGGTGCGGGTTGGAGCGCAGGTGGTGCGGGGCAGGGGGAGGGGGAGCAGGGGGCGGCGCGTGCGGGGGAGGGGGCAGTGCGGGGCAGGGGGAGGGAGAGCAGGGGGCGACGCGTGCGGGGGAGGGGGTGCACGGGGCGACGCGTGCGGGGGAGGGGGCAGGGGGAGGGGGAGCACGGGGCGACGCGTGTGGGGGAGGGGCAGTGCGTGGCAGGGGGGAGGGGGAGCAGGGGGAGGCGCATGCGGGGGAGGGGGAGCACGGGGCGGCGCGTGCGGGGGAGGTGGTAGTGCGGGGTGGGGGGAAGGGAGCATTGGGCGGCGCGTGCGGGGGAGGGGGCGGTGCGGGGCAGGGGGGAGGGGGAGCAGGGGGCAGTGCGTGCGGGGGAGGGGGAGGGGGCGGTGCGGGGCGACCTGGGCACGGAGGACCGGGCCTCCGGGCAGGTGGCGACCTGTGCGCGGCCGGGAAGAAGCACGGCGTACGCCTATGCGTTAGGAGCGGCTGGGGCGAAGGAGGAGGGCAGGCCGGGGGTGGGGAGGAGTTCCGAGCGGAGAGGGAGGAGGAGAAGGTTGGAGGAGGGGGAAGAGGATGGGGGAAGAGGAGGAAGAAGAAGAGGACGAGGAAGAGGGTGTCAAAATGACCATTGAACCCTTTTTTAAAAATTAATTCCGCTTATGTCCTCAAAGTTAACGTCCGTTTGCATTGTGTATGGACGGCAACTAACCGAAGGGGCACAACTGATAAAACGGCAAGAAATGAGGGGCACAACTGATATTACCAAAAAGATAGAGGCATAACTGATTCTGCGATATTTCGAAGTGGCACAAGTGATAAAAATCCTTAAAATAATGAGTCGGTTTAATGGAGAAGAACCGAAGCGTTTTCAATGTCCTCGTATGGGTTGTGCCCTTGGGCTTTATTTTCTGACACATTAATGGTCCCAAGGAAAAAACAATGAAATGAATTAAATAATATTTAAATATTATTATGTTCAGGCACATTAATGGTCTCAAGAAAAATAAAAAAATGTATTAAATAATATTTAAATATTACATAGTCCTTTCAGTGTGACCCTTTTGTTCTGGTTAGCCTGTTTTTACTGGTTAGATTCGAAATAATGAAATGATTGTGTGTATCTCCTAATTCCTAACCAAGTTCATATAAAATCTGTTAAAATGTGTCTTAGCTTGTTGTTTTGGGTTAGATGGGATTAAAAAGACACAATAAGTTCAAAGTTGTCAAGAAAGAGATTGCGAACGGTAACAATCACAAGAATAGTGAGAATGAATTATAAGTAGTAGAGATTACTACTTGAGATTACTATTTGACAATTTAGGCTTGAGCATTTTGTATGTTTGTCAATGGGTTTTTTTAGACCCGAGCTCAACAAATTGTCGGTGCTAAACGGTTCGAAGACCAAAGCCCTGAACATTACACGAACAGGCAGGAAGTCGGAGAGAGCAACCATAAGTGTGTATATCATGAAAATTGGAATACATATATTTCTACTTATATCTAAATATTATGTATCACCTCATCTCTGTACATTACAGGTAAAGAAGAAAGAAATAAAAAACAAATCGCATTCTCGACTAATCCTCACTATTCTTAGATTTCCTATATTTTCCTATCATTCCAACCAACACCGATTCCTGGAGGCAATAAAACACATGTTTACCCGGAATCTACATTCGAGTTCAAAATCTACAATTCTTTATTTAGTTCTCTATCAACCAATGCCCATCAATCTATTTGACAGGAAGGAGGCCAATCATCTTGTTTGGGGTTGAACTCGCCGCAAAACTGTCGAGCAACTCAGAGATCCGTAAGCTGTTCGTTGCTGCATTTGCCAAGGTCATCTGATATTCTTCTACATAGCTGCAGGAATCGGATTCAAATTAAACATGATCAGCCAAAGCCCAGATTAGAAACACTTGCTGCACATTCAGTAAACATACACTTCTAAATCAGTTCCTTAAGCAACGCAAACAGACGAATCGTGTCATTGGACATATCACATTCGCGTTCGAATACAAATCATAAACATTAATGATTTGAATGTATTTGATGACAAAATAGCTCACCTCTCTGTAAAGTGAAGCATCTCCCTGCAGTTTCCTCAGTTCTACTACAAGGACTGATGGGCTGAGCTCAAACACCTACATGAACAAGATGCACCATGTAAATTAGTATCTAGCATTGCATATTTGTCATCAAAATTATTTTCCAATTATTGTATTCTCACCTCTGCTGCCACAGATAAATGGCATTGGTCCTTTGAGCCTTTGTATGGATAAACAAGTTTTAACTACAATGGTGATAAAATAGAAGATCAATATAAGGTCAGATACATAGGATCCAATCGAACGTTGCACACCAGATTTGATTGTAATTTTCTCATGTGGAGGCACCTTTCCATGTTTGCTTTGCACTTGAAAGTCCATGGCAGTGGTAATGTCCTCTATCCTCTGGAACACGTCTTTGATAGGATACTTTGTTGTGAATCTATTCCTCCTCTCAGAAACATCCTGCAGTTTTTTTTAATTTTTAATATAATCATCGACTTAGTTGCTGAGTACATCAGGCAGTGCGTAATGAAACTTACCTCTTTCTCGAAGAAGCCCGAGAGGTCCAAACTCGATGACATTCCGATCAACTCAAATGCATTGATGACGATAGGCATGGTCTTATCTCCACGGCTGTCGTTTTGCTTCACAAGAAGGTCAAGTACCCACATCTCAATATTGTGAACAAAAAATCAAGCAAAACTAGCTTCAACAACACTTCAAAACTATATGGCCACAATCTCATCACTTACCTCTCCCACGGAGAATGAGTCATTGTCAACATTTGCATCCCAACCATCGTCGACGACGGCTGGAGTGTATCCTTTTTTGAACCATCCATGTGCAAGGATCCCCTCTACGTTTATCCGGGTCTTCGGATTCGGATCCAGGATCCTCCTTATCAAGTTCTTGGCCCCAGGGGAGAGCCACTTTGGAATGCGTGCCTCGCCCTTGAAGATCTGGAAGGTCAAAACAGTTGAAATTAGACTGAAAGTCAAATGGGTATTAATCAAACATATAATGCTGCAAGATTTTGGAGGGATGGACATTCTACACTAAGGTTTTAGGTGTATAATCTACAAGTCAAATTTGACAATCATCCCAGTTTTCAGGCGAATGATAACAAAAAAATATGACCATATGTCAATTCTCATGATTGCAAGATGTCTCCCGGTCAGGTCTATTTTGGGATCAAGGCAACGTCAAACCGTGGAATTCACTGGATCAAGACAACGTCAAACCGTGGAATTCACTATGTCCAGCCTTTTCTTGTCAATCTAATGTGTCCATCACTATCATCACTAAATTGATCAGAATACCATTACTAAATTGCATGTCCATATACGACAACTTATTTATAAACATTAAATCAATGCAGGATAACCCAATCAGTAGAAATAACAAGACTTAATTTGGGTTAATTTACCTTCTGGTAGAGAACTGCAAGATTTCTGTCATCAAAGGGGAGGCACCCAGTGAGGATGACATATAGGATAACCCCACAGGACCATATATCTGATGTGGCTCCATCGTATCCTCTGTTCAATAAGACCTATATACAAAAGCCATCCAAGAAAATAATATTTTAACGTGTCATCAATTTGGTTTGCAATCTGAAAAAAGTGACGAGATGAGAACAATGTCTTATATCTGAATGTTTCACCTCAGGTGCAACGTAGTTGGGGCTTCCACAAGTGGTATGCAGCAACCCATCATCCTATATGTGGATAAATACAAAGATTGAAATCACAAAAGCAGATGTGCGTGAAACCATGATCAGGAGAAATGTACATACCCGACGGTGTTGTGGCGATGCGCTGAGACCGAAGTCGGAAATCTTTATGTTTCCTTCAGAGTCAACCAGGACGTTCTCTGGCTGCCAAATACCAAATTATTTAGTTAGCCATCTTGTTATGAGAATGGTATCGAAAAACAAACGTCAAATTGATGCGAAACCGTTCGTTAGAGAGTAATCACCTTCAGATCTCTGTGGTAAACACCCTTATCATGGCAATAGCTCACGGCATCTATTAACTGTTGAAAAAGCCTGCGCCCTTCGCTTTCTGGAAGCTTTCCAGATTTCGCCTGCACAAACAAAAACCCAGATACATGTTGGTGAATCCTAAATTTATCTCGCCATTTTTAATATATTGTGAAGGAACCTACGATTTTATCGAATAATTCTCCTCCGTTGACGCACTCCAGGACCATGTATATCTTGGTCTTGCTGGCTAATACCTGCCATAAGAACAGATTTTTCGGTTCAAGATCTGGCTTCTGATTTATTTATAATATTTCCAGCTATTATTAGTTCTATCCAGAAAATACCAATATGTTGGATTGTATTTATTGATATTGTTTCAATAAATTATAACTGCGAGGAACAAGTTGAGCACCAGAAATTTCGTAAAGAAAGCGACCCTCGTGGGTTGTGACTTGGTTGCTGCCCACAAGCAAAGTTGCAATCTCGATGCCCGCCCAGGGCCACCTACCAAATAATAGCCTCTAGTTCGTATTTATTATTGCACGTCCCCTTCATACTTAGATAGATATCTGGGCACAATTAATGGATCCTTTCCAAGGTTTCTCCTAGTCATTTATTTTTGAATTCGGCAAGATTTGTAATCTCTTCTTACCCATGTATACGTAGATACGCAATAAATAATAAATGTCAATATATAAGAATACACACACATATAATGGTTGTGTTCTATACTGCTTCCTGAACATCAGGAAATCTTTTCCTTGTAAGGTAGAGGTAATCCTGTCTAACCCTCTGTCCAAACAAGGATAACTGCCGATTTAACTTTGATAAAAAGGATGCCTATATTGTGGATGTATGCACATCAGATATTGGCTATGTGGCGCAAAGGCCACGGGAATTTGGTGGGCATGATTACGACGTCGAGGAGGAGAACAAAAAAAATCAAAATCTGTGCTACAGATAAAAGGATTCTTCTTCATGTGAAGAAGCAAAGCAAAATGGTGCCACATGAGATGGTGCTGCGCTGGCTTGTCGTCAAGGGAAGAAATGGACATGTTGGGTAGGAAAGATCTGGATTACACCTCGCGTGAAATCCAAAAATCACATATGTACGTGGTCTTCTTATGTATGGACATATTTTTGGAACTATTCAAAGCACCCATATGGAGATTGGTTGGTTCAGAGCTTTAGTTTTGCAGATTTTTTGAATAATGTATAGACAAAAAAGTATGTTGGGACCGGCAAGCAAAATGCTACATCCTAATTTCTTCGAAAAATTAAGAAAACAGGGAAAACAACATAGGACACAACTTGGCTTTAAGAAGACGAACTATAATTTATAAAAATGGGCATCTTTTTTTATCAAAGAGTAAAAAAAATGCCTTGATTCTGGTCGTAAGCAAGGAAGTTGCTTGCTTTGGAGTCATTTTGGCAGAATTTGAGGATCTAAGTGGCCAACTTGGCTCTAAAGTCTATAATAATTATGGGATTTTTACACCATGGACCCTGGAATATGCAATCACATCATAAACCTTGTTATCTTAGGGTTTGTTTGGTTGCAGGGTTGGGTAGGGTTGGGTTGGCCCAACCCGGGGTACCTCTCCTTCCAACCCTCCCAATCCTCCTTACAGTTTACTATTCACATAAGTACCCCAACCCAACCCAACATTGCCCAACCCTGCAACCAAACGAACCCTTAGTAATTAGAGATTTTTTAATTAGTTAAGGGTGCGTTCGGTTCGGGAGTAAGCATGAATAAGGATGTGGAATAAAGAGAATAAGGGTTTATTCTGTGTTCGGCTGGAGGATAGGAATAAGGAGAATAAGGTGAAATAAAGGTATGTAAGGTGGATAAAGATATGAAGAAGAGTGAAATAAGATGGAATAATGGGGAACAATCGTACCACTAAAAACCGTATAAAAAGAAGAATTGACCCTTTATTCTAGGGCCTATTCTCCAACCAAACAGGACCTAGAGGGTTGGGGGTTTGAACCCTGGTCCTTAAAGTGGGAGCACCCGGTTTCTACCACTAGATGAGGGGTTCAATTATAGATGTAATTGGGGATTTTACACATGTACCTCTTCAAGTTTCTGCAAATAGACTTACTCCCCTATATTTTTTTGCAGTAAAACACTTGTGCCCTTATATTCCTATAAAATTCATAGTATTACCCTTCCATTATTACGTGTATGCCCATATATCTCCGTAGTATGAATTTTGTAAAGATACAGTGCACATTGTAATTGCAAAAAATGTAAGATCATATTAGTAATTACATCCCTATAATTTTATTCTGGTTAACACATGTCATCTGTCCAGGGTTGTGGTGCAAGAGGTAATAATATTAAAAGGGTTGATAGAGTAATTACAAAGATTATAGGTTGTGATGTAATTGAATAAGATTTAGGAGTTATTCTGTAAAATCCCAACACGTAAATCAAATCAAACGGCTTCAGCTCTCACGATTCCATCATGTGAATATACAAAATTGGTCACCGAAATCCACCAAATCAAGGAAAAGGAGAAAGGAACAGTATATATCACAGCACGAGTCCACCATTTGGATCCCGATTTGTTTATTTTTTTTCTAAAAGGAACCCGAAAACAATCGCTTTAATCGTCATTCTCTGATTTTGGTGAGGCTGCAGGTAATTAAGGTAATATGGATACATGATGGGAAAGGTAATTAATCCTGTCTTTTAACTTCTAATTCGGGAAAAAAGGTATAATCCGCGAGATTATCCACAATTCTTATATTTAGAAAAACACCATTTAAAGCACAAATTTCTCACAAATTCAACCCAACATTCAAACCAAGTCCAAAAACGAGGAAAACACAACAAAAACTAAAATGGAAATTTTTTTATTTTTTCTCAAAAAAAAAACGACGAGAAAACGGGAAAATGGAAGAAAAATGGCTCAGAACGAATCAAACCTCGCAGAGGCGCACAATGTTGGGGTGCTTGAGGAGCTTCAAAGTCCCAATCTCCCTCTTGATCTGCAACCCAAACACGCAACAATCAATCCGTGGTCTAAAAACCCGTCGGATGCTCAACCCCCACCTGCGATTCGATTACCTGCTCGTCGATCTTGAGAGACTTGATGCGGTCCTTATCGAGGATCTTGACGGCGAAGGCCTGGCCGGTCTCGACGTGCTTGGCGTGCTTGACCTTGCCGAAGTTCCCCTCCCCGAGCGTCCGGCCGAGCTCGTACCTTCCCAGCCGCGTGCCGCGCACCGTGCCCTCGTCGTAGTCCACTCCCCTGGTCATGGCGGGGGCTCGAATCCGGATTGGAGTTTGGGGGAGAGGTTGAGAGGAGATCGGCGATGGCTCTGCTGCTCTCTATAATATAAATCTCTCTGGGTGTTTTGGAAGAGGGAAAGGGCGCGAAGATACCGGTTCTCTTCCCAATTAATTGCTGCTCTGTTGCTGTGCGATATGTATCTAATTTGGTGCTCTCGTGGAACACGATGGTTTTTATAGAGAGCTTCTTGAGGTCCAAATTAAGCCCCCGTCCACGTCGACCCTCTCTGGCTTTTTTTCCCATATATTATTTGGGTCAATTCTATGCAACAACCTCCATTAACATCTACTTGCGAAAGTGGCTCTTAAATACAAAAGGATATCCAGAAAATGTCCCCAATATCACGTGCTCATCCACGTGAACTGTCTTCTCTTACTCTATTCGTAAATTTAATCTATGGGATTTTTACACGTGTACCTTTCGGAATTTCTACAAATATACATGTTCATGTTTTTTTTCAATAACTAGGAATGATAACGAATGTGAATATATTCGTATCCGATCTGCTGTCGTATTCGTTTTATACATATTTTGACATTCGTATTCGTATTCATTTTAAAATTGATGCGGATATGGATATCACTTAACATTCGCTAATATTTGCATTCGTATTCGTATATTAGTTTTCGTACATAAGTATCATAATATATTTATTTATAATTGTTCGTAGTAATATTTTATGATTTCATTCATCAATGTTGATATAATTGTTATGGAATTACTATATCTAGTATACATGTTTTATGTATAAACCATTTTAAACATGTATATTTTAGTTAATCTGTTAAAAATTTCCGTTATTATTCGTATCCGATTCGTATTCGTTTTACATTCGTATTCCTTGTTAAGGATATGATAACATATTTTCTACATTTGTCAATATTCGTATCCGCATTCGTATTCATATTTTAAAATGGATAAGGATATGATTATACATATATTCATATCCGTATCCGACCGTTTTCATCCTTAGTAATTACACATGCACCCCTGTACTCTTACAGAAATCAAGTAGTACTCTTCCGTTCATGTAATACATAATCATTAATGTAATAATGGAAAGGTATTGCTGTGAATTTTGTAAAAATATAAGGAAACAAGTGTTATTGGAAAAATACAGTGGCATGAGTGTATTTGCGGAAATTCGGAGAGGCATAAGTGTAAAAATTTCTAAATTTACACCATATAAATGCTTATATTGTCCAATATAAACTTCTCTAATTATATCTTAAATTTTAAAAAGAACTTTTTAAAGTAAGGATGTAAACTGACGGATACGGATATAGGTATCACCATATCTTTATGCATTTTTGAATACGAATACGGATGCAGATACGGATATTGAGGGATATCAAAAATATCTTACCATATCCTTAAAAAACGGATACGGATATAAAACAGATACTGATCGCATACAAGTAATGTTACAAGTACTCTATAGAATCGACTTCATTATATATGAATTGTATGGAAAATACATGATATAAATTTACTAAATGTGTTTGTATCATAAAAAGTATACAAATATGGTAAAAGAAATGTATAGAATTATATTATATATAGTTAAAATAAATCTATGAATTATATGAAAACGGATATACGGATACAGATACGAATGTTTGCGGATATCAAAACGATATCCATATCTGTATCTATTTTAAACGGATACTAATATGGATGTCAAAATCTGTATAAAATGGATACGGTGACGGATCGGATACGGATATATCTGTAACCATTTGCATCCTTAGTTTCAAGTCTAAATTTTTGTCACCCTAATAAAAAAACTTCTCTTGTCATAATGCGTGCCACATTAGGAAGCAGGGGTGTCCAAAATATCAATATCTGGATGTAGATTGACTCATGCACTTCGACCCTAAATTTAGGGAAAATCGTTTGAAAATGTGAGGCTTGGATCCCGTGAGAAACTAATGTAGAAGAGCAGGTACTGGTTGAGTACACGATTGGAAGCTTCCACTAACATCATTGATTAAAAATGCAAATGATTGGGCTTAGTTGCAAATATATGTGCTATATTATTCGCACATGGTTTAAAATATGAATATTGATGTAAGTATAGTTATTGATGAATATGTAAAATCAATGAAGGAATCCTTTTTAAATAGATACTAATATGATTGGGATGCTGATCAATGATCAGATAATAGTAGGAATATTTTATAGATTAACTAAATTTACATGTCGTTCACATATGATGATATTAGTATTTGTATATGAGGGTATTTTGTTTTTGGCGAAATTGGAATGACATATTAGAGGGATGTAGGAGGGAGGGAGTTAACATGGCTCCACCACCCCTTTTTTTTTGAAAAATACTTCCATATATTTTCACAATTATATCCCTATATTATGTCATTCAAGTTTCATGCGAAACATAGACTACTACGGCCTCCACCCAGACGAGATCGATTTCAACAATTCTGCAATCGTTAAAAAATAATTGTCTGGATAGAGGGTATAGGAGTCTCTGTTTCACACGAAACTTGAATGATATAATATAAGGATATAATGATGAAAATCCACAGTTTCATTTAATAAAATGAAGAGGTGGAGCCAGGTTAGCTCCACTCAAGGACAACCCCATTTTCCCTATATATATATATAATTTTTATCTAATGAACCTCATACCCATTAGAGATGAGATGTGCCCGCTTCATCTCTAGACGCTTCAACAATAAAAATACAAGCTTTAGTAAATGATATATATCTAAGCTTCAGTAATATATATCGAAGCTTTAGTAAGTAATATCATAGCTCTAGTAACTTATATAAAGTTACAAGTAAGTACAAACCAAGATTACTGATTAAATTATTTCCTTTACTTACAATTGATTAAAAGTTACCGATGACGATACAAAAGTCACTAATGTGTTTAGTATTACTGATATAAAATGTTATTGATGGCAATACGAAAGTTACTTACGCGTTCAATACTACTGATATAAAGTGTTATTGATGACAATACGAAAGTTAATGATGCGTTCAGTAACTGATGGCAATACGAAAGTTACTGATCGTCGAACTAAGATCTAGTGGTTAAGATTAGGGGTTCATCTCATCTCTAATGAGCATGGGGCCCATTGGATAGGCCCTATATATGAGTTTAATTCGGCTACCTCCACTCTATATCTCAACGCTTTTTTCTATTTTTTGAAAAATACCGACATGTAATTTCATCACTATATTCCTCTAATATCACATTCCAATTTCATCAGAAACAGAAACTCCTATGTCTAGAACATGTATGTTTCAGACGAAATTGGAACGACATATTAGAAGGATATAGTGATGAAAGTACATATGTAAATATAGGGAAAAGGAGCCTCCATCCAGAACAAATCGTTTACAACAAATCTAAGACCGTTAAAATTACATGTTATGGATGGAGAGCTTAGGAGTCTCTGTTTCTGACGAAATTGGGATGGCACATTAGAAGGATATAGTGATGAAAATACACAGTTGTATTTTCCTAAAAAAATAAAAATGGGAACTGCACGCAGTAGGTAACTTACCTAATGCATGCAGTAGGCTCCCTCGCCCCCCCTCTCTCTCTATATATATATGGTTATTGGGGATGCCCGGTGGCTGCCCCCACCCCATATCTCTTCGAAGTTTTTTTATTTTTTTTGGAAAATACCACAATGTATTTTCATCACTATATTTCTCTCTAATACGTCAATCAAATTTCACCAGAAACAAAGATACTTATACCCTCCATCTATAATGTAATTTTAACGGTCTTAGAATTGACGTAATCGACCTGCCATCATCCCTATATTCCTCCTATATGCCATTCAAATTTCGTCAAAAACAGAGACTCCTACGGCCTCCATCCAGACAACGTTCAACCCCATTCCCCCCCCCCCACACACATACATACATACATACATACATACATACATACATACATACATACATACATACATACATACAAACATACATACATACATACATACATACAAACATACATACATACATACATACATACATACATACATACATACATATATACATATAGGATAGGGAGTATGCACCCGGCCCTATAACTTCTACTTTTTTTATTTTTTTCGAAAAATACCGTAATGTATATTCATCTATATATCCCTCCTATATACCATTTTAATTTCTTCAGAAACAGAGACTCCTACGCCCTCCATCCAGAACTAGTCGATTACAGCAATTCTAAGACCGTTAAAATTACATGTGCTAGAGGGAAGGCGTAGGAGTCTCTGTTTCTGACGAAATTGGAGTGACATATAGGAGGGATATATAGACGAATATACATGCGGTATTTTCGAAAAAATAAAAAAAGTGGAAGTTATAGGGCCGGGTGCATGTAAAATTACATGCACTCGGATGCATACTCCCTATCCTCATATATATATATATATATATATATATATATATATATTATATATATATATATTGGGGGGTCTTTCAAATGAGACGTGGTCCTTCCATCCCTAATGAAGGCCAACAATCTGGGCCATCCGATTCAAATCCAACGGTACTTTAAACTTTGATGCCCAAAAGGGCATTTTGGTCATCAATTTTTGCATTAATTATGCACACTAATTAATATTCCAAAATATTAAATTTAGCTAGTTTTATTTTTGCTATTTTTCACAATACCATAATTAAAAAATATCCTATTTTGCTGGGCGATATTATCCCGGGCATATTTTTGTATCCTCGTGCATTGTTTTGTAGAATTTAATGTTCCTTTTGTAGTGACTGCGTGTTCTTTGTAGAATCCGTTGTTCTTTCAAAAAGTCATCCTTTATTTGTAAATTTTGCATGATTCTTTGTAAAATACAATTCATATTATGGATGGAAGGACCATGTCTCATTTGAAAGATTTCCTATATATATATATATGAGTGATCCTATGAGAGCCAAAACTTGTGAGAGCATGAGAGCAAGCATTCTGGACCACATGTTCCAGTCAGGAGAGAGAAGAACATGAGAGAGAAAGCAGAATCATGTGGAGGAGAATGCATGCTCTCATGCTCTCACATTTTTTTGCTCTCATAGGATCACTCTTCTATAGATGAGTGATCCTATGGGAGCCAAAACTTGTGAGAGCATGAGAGCAAGCATTCTGGACCACATGTTCCAACCAGGAGAGAGAAAGCAGAATCATGTGGAGGAGAATGCATGCATTCTCATGCTCTCAGGAGATATATATATATCTTTACCTTCGAATTCATAAATGATTTTTCGTTTGAATACTCATGCAATAACATAGTTATTAAGTTTGTAACAAAAATGTTGTTTCATCTAATGAATCGACTAACTGAAAATCAACATTTATAAATAAAATTTATGGAAACATTATAATTATCGATTTTGTGCTTCCGCTGATCGTTTTTCTATTATATAAACAAGATCCTTTGAATAGAGGTAGTATTCCCACGCGTAGCCTCATCATCCATTACCCATTAACTTAAATCGAGTACTTTGTTGGAACAGATCTACCTAAGACCTGATATTAATAGATCGGGACGAGTCACAATCAAATGAGGAGTATATGAGTATGAACACCCAAAATAAAAGGTATGATTGCCATTATGAATGCCTAACAAGACAGCTTTCAAATCAATTTTTAAAAGGTTTTGAGCTCATGTTATATATTTCTGTTTATATTAATCAGAAAAAAATGAAATAACTTGTAAGTGGGACTATTATCAACTTTTAGGTTTCGGGAGAATTTTATGAATACATGTTTCTGTACTCCTGCAGGACTTTAGAATAAAATGAAAGGCAAAATAGGATCCTTTGATAATTTTTCCACAGATATTTTAGTGGAAGCGTGACAACCACATCTTTGCGCGTGTTCAATAATTCTGTTGTCAAAATTTGAAATATGTGTGGAATTTATATTAAAAAAGAGAGTAAATTACACGTAAGTCCGTGAATTGTACACTCGATTTTAATTAATATGTGAACTTTAAAGAATACTAATATGGTACCTGATCTTTAATATATGTCTGAATGTGGTTATGAAATTTCGCAATTGAAGGATAGAAGGACAAAACATTCAACTAATAGGACCACATTGAGACACATATTAAAGATTGAGTACCACATCGTTACCTTTCAAAGTTCAGGTATGTCATTGGAAGCGTGTGTATAGTCTAGAAAATTTTGTTTAATTTAATCTTTAAAAAATAGAACATTTACACCCAAATTTGTTAAACTTTGCATTAGAGTTCAGTTTGCAATTGTAGTTTTGTAAGATCTCGGGCTTAGATCCGAGCTCTCATCATGGAAAACTAGTCTCAACAACTTATTGATTTGAGCTTAATCGGATTAATTGATAACCATCATAAAAGTTTTTTTCACATTTACGTCGCTCTTGCATTCTGCAATATCGGCTATATTTATCCCTTTTTTTGCAACATTAGTTGCGTCCATACCTTCTAGGGCAATTAATAGTTGTGTCCCTAACTTCTCGTGCAATTAAGGGTTGTGTGCCTTGGGTTAGTTTCAGTTCATTCTTTCAAACGAACATTATCTTAAGGGTACAATTGTAATCAGAAAAGAAAAAAAAAGAGTGCAAGTGTATTCTTTGAAAATTGTAAGGATACAACTCCAAGAAAATTTTACTAAATAGGCCACTGGTTTGTATAAACCATGATCTGGTTTATCTCAATAAGTACTTAATCAATGGAAGGCATGTAAGAAGCTAGGAACACAATTAATATTGCAAAAAAAATGAGAGGCATAATTGTAAAAAAACCAATATCTAAACCTAAGTTGTTGAGAAGCCATCCCTCACTTTCATAAGTAAAATCGGGCAAAAATGCACAAAAAGTGATTGTGAGGTGTTTATCTATATGTTCTTTTTTGGTAGCTTTTAATTTTTATAATTTTTATATTTTTTGATTTATATTTTTTGTATTTTGATTTTTAATTTTCTTTTTTATATTTTCTATTTTATATTTCCTTTTTCTTTTAATAGATATATAAAGCTATATACAAGATATATATACAATATAGGCTACAATAGATATAAATACTTAAGGGAAATAAAATCTTTTTGGGTTTTAAATAATCTTTTACTGGTTTTGTGATTTTTTAAGAAATTTTGATAATTTTTATACATTTTAAAGTAAAAAACCCTACATCGGGGTTTATTTAAATTGCAGGAGGAAAGAGGCTGTGAGGGACGAGCTGATGAGCAAGGGTGGCGAAGGTGAAGGATTTATAGGGAGTCTCCATGGTCTAGAAAGATCGAAGGTGAGAGCGAAACCCTAGGAGGATCGGCTCTACCTAAGGTTCCACGAGTATCATTGATCCTAAGAGTGGAATCACGTGCAGAAATCGAGGGGAATGGTGGTAGGGCCACGACCTGGAAAAAGGGAAGAAATCTGGTTCGACGACGAGGTTATCAAGTCGGGTCTGGAGGAAGGAAGGTTGACCCAGGTCAACGGACTCGAGTTGACCAACCAGAAAATTCGGAATAAAAAATCGACCGTTTCCGCCGGACGTCACTCGCACTCCCTGTCGCTTCCCGTTGCTATTACATGAAATAACCTGATCGGAACTACGTTTCTGAGTCCTATTACCCTTTGCAGGTACTGGTGCGCGCAGGGAAGTTCAAACCTAGCTCCATTCGAGGTGGTGGAGCTCATAAGCACTCAATCTTGCACTATGTGATTAATAGATGTGAAACTTTGTTAGAGGTGCAAGAAATTTAAGTAAAGAAAACGGTCTTATGTTCGTTCAAATGTCTCACCGGAGCCCAAACAGTTTTTCCATTCAAAAATGGTCAATCCCTTCTGGTTGATTCTCGAATTACATCTTTTCTTTGTTTTCCATTCCTTTTAATTTTCGACAATCTTTCTAGAAGCTGAATGAATGTACCCGCCTGTCACATATATAATAATTAGAAAATATTTTTACACATATAACCTTCTATAATTTCACAATTACACGCTGCATCCTCTTCAAACTCAGAACTATAATTATTACATGATATAATCGTGCGTTAATGTCCACCTATTTTCCCCTTTAACTTTGACGGAAACCGTCAAATTTTAGGTTTGAGTTAAAGGAGTAAGATAATGGAAAGTATATGACGTAAATGGAAATCACTATCTGAGATTTTATGTGTGATTCGGAACTACATAGGGATCATTGTGTAATTATAAAAGTATAAAGGATTAATGATGTAAAAATCCTAACTTGGAAAAATGGTCAACGCTTTGACACATTTGGTGAGTTATTAGCTGTTTCACGTTGCTGCGTCGATCGTAAGGTTTCATTTAACTTCATTATAATATATATATCCATAGGAGATTTGGCACACTTAAATCGATTCAAAGATTAATCATATTCAAGAGATAGGGTTTGATACGCACGTTAAAGAGATGAAGAGTGAGGGTTTTGCATTGCTTTTGTAAGCCGTCATCCATTTCATTTTCTTGGACACCACTGTGTTTCGGAATCTTTTGTGATAGAAATTAAGGGATTTTTACTCGACAGATTCTATAATCTTTTGTAATTACCTCTACGACCTTCGAAACATCTGTATTCCTCTCAAGACCCCTTAAACTTGCTAACCCTTACCGGACAGATCCTCGGGTTTGCAACCGTCTCTTATTGCACTAACGACCGTTATGACACGAGTGAAGATCCTATTTTACACCTAATTTGTGGACCATTTGAGGGGCATGTCCTAACCTACCCTCACCCTTCCCAACGGATATTTGTAAGCAACAACCAACTTATTTAAAGGCCACATTGTAAGAGTTGCTTCAACCTGCTTGGACCTGGAGAACTCACAAAATCAATTTCTTTTACCACACGACCAAGAGGTAAGAATTGTATGGATATGTTCACCTTGAAAAAAATTTATTTCTGGTTAAGAGTATGTGTTTGTCAATAACTATTACACGAATGTTTACATTAGAAATATACATTTTTGACAATGTTTCTAGGTTATGAGATGGAGCAGATCTCCGCCTCCAACATCTCCGGCAACGATCGAGTTCGATGTGAATATTGAAGCCTTGCTGCGATGAAAACGTCGTCAAGACCATGGAGCAAGGGGAGGAAATTGTATACATGTCCTGATCGGAGATGCGATTTTTTTGATTGGGTCGATGAAGACATGCCCAATGATGAGACCTCACAAGAAGAAAAGAAAATGGTATTACGACTATTGCAAGAGTTAGGAAAGCCGGTCGAAGAATTGAAGGTGATGAATTGTGAACTTGCAAATATAAGAGTCCAAATCAAGAACATATATTTTCATGTGAAGATCCTGTCAACTTGTGCACTTGTATTCCTCGCAAGTAAACTTATCTAGAATGTATTGGGAAGAATTAAATGTATTACCTCAATGGGAGTCGAGTGTCCCTATTCGTATGCTCCATTCTTTCTTACAATGATGGTCAATCTCATCACTTCTACAGTGTCCTTGTTCATGCATTTGACCTGCAAAATCTCAAGAGAAATCTGACCTGCAATGCAATCCAAACAGAATTGTCCGTTCATATTCATTCATTCATTTATTAACAGACTGTCATCAACATAATAAGTCCATGTTCCTCTAGTTCATACCATAAGTAACTCTAAGACATTGTTTATCTTACATAATGATCATAAAAATCCCACAAATTACACAGCAAGTAAAACAAAAAAGAGCATTACGTATGAAGCAGTAAATTCGAGCAGCTTCAGCAGACCATCCAAAATCTTCCCAAAATATAGTTGTTCTCAATCGAGTACGCCTACATGGAAGCAAAAAGTGCAAATAGAGCCGGTCATGTGTACACTCGTTTAAATGAAATTAACATCAAATTTGTAATGCATTCAGACCTGCAAAGGTATTTGGTGGAACTCCAACTTCACTGTGGGTAATCATTGATCTTGAACACCTAAAAATGTAAATTGGTCTTAAGGAATTCTAACGAAGGAAATTCAAAATGTTATGATATTTACTTCGAACCGCTTTCTTTGGTCGACCCCTCTTTGCGATGCTTGGACCAGCGTCTTTGGGAACCTCGGTGGCCCTCTGAAAGGCTTTTGCCCTAATAACCACTCCCCTACAAAGAGCAAGCAATATATAAAAGTAAACCAAAATGAGAAGAGCGATGAGTACAGATTCTGGCATACCTTCTAGCTCCCAAAGTAGTAGACTGTTGAGTACCGATTCTCCCAGTTAGATCCTCCATGGATGCCCGCACTTGGGTTCCATGTGGTTCATTGTCAGCAGCCATTGGTCCTGGATTTATCGGATTTTTACATGTGTTTTTATGGTGGCCACAAGAACCACACCTCGTGCATTTGTGTTGGGTCTTTTTCTCCTCGTCCCTCGCTCTTATGTGGTTCTTCTTTGGCCTTCCTGGAGGCCTCATGGAGTGCGATGACAATACTTTGTACGCTAATTTGATGGGTGTCCAGCAGGACTTGTCAGGTAAGGGTGCGATTGACTCTGCATCGGTCCGTCGAGAACGTGATATGCAGTAGTAATTTGTACTCATCCCAATTTATGTTGCGCAAACTTGAGATGGTGGCACAAGCATGTGTGCAAGGCAAGCCGGAGACCTGCCATCGTCTACATGTGCATTGCTTTGCACCAAGATCACAGACGTTACGACCGCTACGACATTCCACCTCTAAGCTGCTCTCGCTTGACTTCCTTATGATGAACCCCTGTAGATTCTTGTTGAAGGTCCTCACGTAATCCAGTGCGGTAGAAACCATCACTCCTCGCATTTTTGAACCTTTCATTCTCCGCTCTTCAAAAGTTGTCATCACCTTCTGTCTAATCTAATCTATCAGATCACATATTGGCAGGTGACGGGCATCACTAATCCATGAATCGAAAGACTCACTTAGGTTGTTGGTGATGTAGTAGCAATGAGCTGCCGTGGAGAATTGGGATCTCGACCACTTCAGGTTAATTCCGATCATGTAGTCAAAAGCTCTTGGATTGGCTTTTTGACGTTCTTTCATCCAATGGAGAAATTGCTTTGACTCGAAAGATCTGGTTGCTGATCATAATATATGTTCCAAATCGTTTCCTGGAAACTTCATCTTGAAGTTCTTGTAAACATGTCGCATACAAGCCCTATGCTCAGCACATGAAAATCTTTCTTTCACTGCAGCCTCCAGTCCCTTCTGACCATATGAGATTATTGTTAGATCGTCTCCTTCGCCACATTGGATGGCCTCGTCCCAATGCTGCAAGAACCAGTGGCCACATAATGCTGGACTTGTTCTCAACGACCGCGAATGCAATAGGGAAGAGCCCATTTGATGTGTCTAGGGCAGTAGCAGACAACAGTGTTCCTAAGTACTTCTCCTTTAAGTGGCATCCATCCAACCCCAGAAAAGGTCTACATCCGAAACATGTAGCCATCCCTGTTAGCTTTAAATGAGATGAAACATCTGAGGAAGGAGTCATCTTCCTCCAAGAAGTAATGGATGACACTAGTCGGACTACGACGCTTCAACTCTGCAATAAGGGAGGGGATCTTCGCATATGACTCCTCAACACTCCAAAATAACGTATCGGATGCCCTCCTCTTTTCCTTATAGATGGTCATATAGGGTAATCGTAGCTTGTATGCTTCATTGATCCTATCAGAAAGCTGCTTGAATGTGATTGAGGGGTTCTGCATCATCCAATTTGAAATCTGGTGTGATACCCAACGCTGGCCAACCATTGTGTTTCCAGCAAGATTGTTCGAAGTGCAAGTGTAGTCGGCCACCAAAGTTCTCACTTTGAACCTGTTATTGTTCCGAATCAAGGAGGCATGTATTCTCCAAGGACATCCTTCCTCCCTGTATGCTGCTGTGACTCTGGTGCTTTTGTTTTTGACGAATTTGGCAGCAAACTCCTTGCTGATGCAGTGAGATGCAAGGGCGGATCGAAAGGATTCTTGGCTTTCGAATTCAGCCCCTACTTCAAAGAATGGGGCATCCAAATCGACATTGACGTCAAGGACCTCGTAATCACTCACATTCTCCACATCTGAATCGAGAAGACGACGATAGCTATTCTCAGAGTCAAAGCCATCAAAGTCATCTGATTCATCACTATCCTTCACATCAGCATCAAGAGCACTGAAAATGGAATCAGAAGCATCATAATTGGGTCCTGGTTGGTAATTCTCATTGGTCCTCTGTCCTACCACTGATCTTGTACATCTTCGCTTGAATGGGGACTGAATAGGTGTCTTTCTTCCTGCACACGCTCTTGTGCGCTTGATGCGGGTATGCTCTACAACCTCCACGGTTATCCCAACATCAGAAGCTCTTAAACGAGTTCTCCCCTGACTAGTGTAAGGTTCTTCTCCCTTCTCGGGTCTGGAGACTTCTCCTCTACTTGTCATATGAGGTTCTTCATCTCCAAGAGAGATCCCACCCTCCTCAGCTGCCTCTGTCTCAGGATCACCCACAGCTTCCTCTGTCCCAAGATCACCCACAATTGCCTCTGTCCCATGAGCCTCCACAGGTGCACCTTCTGTCCCTGGATCACCCAAAGGTGCAGCCTCAGCTCCACTATCACCCATAAGAGCAGACTTTGTCCCATGAGCACCCACAGGTGCAGCCTCAGTTCCACTATCATCCACATTCACCCCTGTCATCCCATCAGAGTTCCCTACTTCAGAATTATAATCTATTTCCAAACCTTGTCCGCGTCTCCTTTCTCGCCCATGTTCCAGTCCATCTGTTCGTATGTAAATGACAAGGTCACCTTAGAGCCTCCAACGCCACTATTATCCACATCCTGGGGCTGTGGCTCCATGGTGCGTCGGGAGTTCTCTGCATGTAGTACGGGATCCACGATGCCTCTGGGGTTCTCCGCACCCGATACGGGACCGGCCACCATATCTACGTTCTTCTTGCTGAGAAACTCCTTGGCCTGGATGTAACTCAGAGCCTCTACGTATGTCATCTCCACTACAGGCTCAATCTCGGTTCCATCGTTGTGTGCATTGAACATTTCCATCACGTCTTTTTCATTCTTGATCTCAGCAAACTTGCTTCCTCTAATGTGAGGGATCTTATATTTCAAAGTGGTTGCACACCTTGACTCCCAAGATACCACCTCAGATATTACCTCCATAAGATCAAATCAGGAGGTAGTGTTCGGATCAATCTCGATCCTCTATTCAGTTCCAAGCAAATACTTTTCTCCCTTTATTCCTCGTGTCCATTTGAAGTAGCCTCCATGTCTAACGCACACGGTGAGGATCCCTTCATGTCCATCAAACCAACCCATTGTCAACACTTGCATGTTCGATACCAACAAAAAGGCAACCAAGAGTTAGAACCCTAACCCATTTAACATCTTGTTCGTGTGCTGACGAAACCCTAAAGCGGAAGGACCTTGATTTGATGGATCGATGAAGAAAAGATTCCGTGAACACCAGCGCGATGGAGTGCGAAAGGAAGGGGAGGAAGACGTTGAGGTCGTCGAGCAAGCATGGGAGACGATCGACAGGGTGAGAAGGAAGGGGGAGATCGATGGTAGCGAAGTGGAATTGGAGGGGACGAAGCGTCGTATGCCTCTTTATCCGAGCTTCCCACCAAAACCCTAAACCCAGGCCACGTGGCACGCCTCTAGCGATTGTGTCGTACAAGGGTTACCATATAGACTCTGATTAGGTTACGAAGGAGACGGCACATAGACGGATGGTTCTTGTGGTAAAACGGAGCAAGTTTAAGGAGTATTGGGAGGCATATCGATGTTTCGAAGATCGAAGAGGTAATTGCAAAAGATTATAGGGTTTTACATTGCTTTTGCAAGCCGTCATCCATCTCATTTTCTTAGACCACTTTTATTCGGAATCTTTTGTGACAGAAATTAATGTCCTCCAAGCTGCTCACGGTTTCTAATAGATGTAATAGATAGATGAGAATTTTATATGCTAATTATTGGTGGGATTTTTCTATTTCTCTTCCCATATAGCTTGCCAACAAAACTTGCTCCCGTTAAATCCATGTGATGGACTTGGACGACCGTCGCAAGTACAATTATAGATGAGCATTGGGTTGGGCTGGCCTGACTTAATCGACAAATCAGACTCATGAATCCGATCCGAAATCTGATCTGATTTATATTGGACCATGCTTTCGCCAAAAATTTGACCTACTAATTAAATGGGCCGGGCTCGGGTTGACTTTGGGTGAATCTTATATCCCACCAGCTCAACACGATAAGAGCCCAATAAGATCCCATAGAATAATCTATATGTATTTTTAATCCCACGAACCCTACAAATTTCGCAAATCCTATTTATTATCTTCTTGATCCCGTAAATTTGATAACTCTTACCTCACAAACCTTGTAGTTAAATCCTATCCATTTGACTGTTAAAACTAACAAGATCTCGTTAATTTAATTTACATAATAACAATTTTATTTAACAAAATTACAACGAGTATCACCCTTCCATTCTCTCCCCCCTTACTCTCCTCTTCGCATTCATTTCCCCAGCCAGGAGCATCTCCACCCACCTCTCGACCTTCACCTCCTCCCCCATGCCTCCCCATCACTGCCTTGCATCCAACACGCCGCCCGAAGCTCCACCCCCCTCCCTAATGTCGCCTCAAGCCTATGTCACGCCTCCCCTGTCTCCTGAAGCTCCCGCCCCCTCCCATGCACCATCTCGAGCTCCATCCCCCACCTCCTTAGCATGTTTAGTTATATTAACTCAATATTAGCCCAAGCTATTGACTCGAATAAAAATAAAATTGGCAGCATGGTTTGTGAGGTAAGATAGAGCAAGTTTATGGGTTGAAGGGGATAATAAAGATGTTTTTAAGGTCGAGAAGTCAATTTAATATATTTCTAGGATTCATGAAAAAATCCCTAATCTATAATATGAAATTATTATAGTATAGTTCTGTATATTCCACTGATCTTTACTACCTACATGCGCATACTTGTCCAATTTCTTCTCTTAGAACAAACTCATGATTAAACTTTTTCTCGTTATCTTCATTGAAACATCAATTTTCTCACTACATTGATGATTGTCACTTCTTTCATTGTTCCTCCTATACATATCTTGTACAATACATTAGTTTATTTGTGAATTATGAGTTTTGAATCAATACTTCACAAATCAATAATTCCCATATACATTCATCCTATTTATTTTATCAATAGCAGATATATCTTCAACCACTCATTTCTCTTCTTCATAGTCCCACACAATTTTTTAATGGGCTGGCTCGACTCGAATCCGAGCCTATATTAATCACGACCCAATAGTTTTACCGACCCGAAGGAGCCCACCCGATGTCATCCTCATAACATAAGGATTTTTAAACTTGTACCCCTTCAAATTTATGCAAATTCACTTATATCTTTACTTTTTTATAACACTTGTTTCCCTGTATTCTTGCGAAATTCACACTGTTGTCCTTCAGTTATCTATAAATCTTCTATAACATCTATTAAGCGGGGGAGACACCCCGACTCCTTTTACTTTCTTTTGTTATAACTCCATTCACGTCCCTTTCCACTTAGTGACACCACCGACTCGTATCATTTTCTTTTGTTATAATTCTATTCATACCCCTTTCCACTTATTACCAACCCTCGTAGCTATCCAAACATCTACTATTCACAAGTGGATACACCAACTCACCCCATCCCACTAACCAACCCGACCCTAGAAGTTCACGAACATCATTCCGATTTCGCCCCTCATGTAATACTTAAATCCCACCGTATCTAGCTCTCTCGACGGTTCTTGCTTCTGCCATTATTGCCTCCTTCCCTCCCACACATCCTCACTTTGTCGACAAGGCATCTGCCCCTCCGCGTCGACTTCTACCGCCATCGTCATCTACACCGCAATCGTCGGTTCCCCTTGTCGCCTCTTCTCCATCAGTCCTCCCCAGGACAAAGACATCAAATCTTACTGAGAAAAAAATAATGGTATCGATAAGAAGAAGCAACCATATAATTCATCAAATGCAACTCGGCTCAACTCTAGAGATCACCGGATCTTCCAATATCGAAAATCAACAAAATAAATATCATCATATGAAAGTTTAGCGACAATTATAACATTCATTGCGAATCACAAAATCGAAATATAACTTTACAATCAAACGAGTGACATCCAATGTCATATATTTACTATAACAAGAAACATGAATATACCAGTACATTAATTTTCTTGTAGTATAAAATTCATTAAGTAAAATACCAATTGATGATCGATTGATCTCTTACCAATATTTTATCATGAAAACTTAATGCTACAACAAAATCAATCTATGTCCACCAATAATTGCATGATTCATTGTTATATTTTCCAATGTATAATGATGAAAATCACCAGATAACCATCTATCATATAAATTCTTATTGTGAATACCAAGCATGATGGAAGATAATTTCCTAAAGACTAATAGTTTCACCATGTGAAAATGTGATCGACAATATGAGTCTTTTACCAAAGCACATGTATGCACTAGTTATACTTATCCTCATATATTACATTCATAGAAAGATTGCATCATGAATTTTATAAGAACAGAGGGGCATGTACAGATGTTATTGCAAAAAGATATCAACATAAGTACTATTCAACATGTATAAGATGGGGAAAATTGCGGATTGGAACTAGGGCTGTCTATCGAGTTCAACGAGCCGAGTTGGCCTCAATTCGGACTCAAACTCGATAAAAAGCCTAAGGCTCGAACTCGGGCTCGATAAGGATTGAGCCCTGGATCACCAACTCGAACTCGAACTCGTCGAGTTCGAGTTGACTCACGAGCCTCTTATCGAGCCATGAGTTTCTGTGCTGGCTCATGAGCCTCAAAATGAGCTGGCTCACGAGCCTCTTATCGAGTCATGAGTTTCTGAGCTGGCTCACGAGCCTCAAAATGAGCAGGATCATGAACCTCTTAACGAGTCATTATTCCATTTTATATATTAAATTATGCAAATGACATTCGTAATTTTGATTTTTTATACTCTTTGTTGTAGCTTTTTAGGCAAGCAAAGTGTCAACCTCTATTTATAGCAAACTCAATGTGGAAGTTTCGGTATATATATTTTCAACTTTTTATTAAGAGGGGAAACGGGTTATCAAGTCAAGTTTCCGAGTTGAAAAATGCCCAACTCGGAGTCGATAAGCTAAAGAGCCATAAAACCCAACTCGGGCTCGGACTCGTTAAGGTTTCGAGTCCAGCTCGCGAGCCCTTAACGAGTCGAACCCGAGTTGAGCTCATCGAGCTCGAGCTTTCCCGACAGCCCTAATTGGAACCATGTTCATTAAAACGACATCCCACTGTTTCTACCACTAGATCATTTAAAAAAGCTCATATAAAACGATATTATTCTTACTCTTCAACAAAATCCGATTTATAGACAACTATATTCTTCAATGACGTCGATGGTTTCATTTCACATTTATTCTTGTACACTGTATTAGGTATCCTTTACTACATATTTTTTTTCTCTTAGATATAGTATTAGTCGTGATTTATCTCCGATAATTTTTCATTTTATATGTTGAATAAAATGGTTAGTTGGTAGAAAATGACATCGTAAAGGAGAAAGATAAATTTAAAAACCCTACATTTTCACTATCTAAGAGATGTCAAATTCATGATGATACTTGACGAATTTACTTCATGTATATTCACAGGAAGAAGTATAATACATATAACACTTAGAATGTGACAAAAATACGCGTCACACCGTGAGATTTTGTTAGTTTTTTTTTTGGAAAAAGATTCAAGTTCATTCATCTTAAAAGTTTCAGTACAGAAAATGCATCTGCATAAGCACAAGGCCAGAAAGGTTGAACAAGCAGAGGAGAAGATAAGAAATTAGAAACTAAATGAAGGTTTCTTCCAACAAAAAGCCAACAGACCCAAAACAGGCCCAAGAGTAGCTGAAGCTTGGTCGCAAATCATCCATCCAAAAAGTCTGGCAGAGAAGTAACACCAAGAGAAGTCGAATGGCGATCATAATTAAATTCTCATGGAAGGCCCACGCGCAGGACCCGAAAGCCCTAAGAAGACCGACCCAATGAATGCGAGGTGGCCTGACCAGGATTAGGAGAAACGCATGCAATCGAGCAACCTAAAAAGGATATGACCAACCAAATAAAGGACACAAGAGGCAATTGAATAGAGGAGGAGAAATTGGAAAAAAACATAGTAAATTAGGTCAATTCCCCAAATTCCTGCAAAATAAATCAGGCTGGAAGTTAACCAGCTCTAATGGAACAAATTAAAAAGGATTCTTTAATTATAAATTTTGCATTAGCTGGAATACCCTCGAACGTGAGGTTGCAACGACCTTTCCAAATAAGCCACCAAATAGTGAATTTAATTACCCATAGCTTCCATTACATATGAATTAGTGTCATTTTTTCTTTCCGATGCATTCTTTGATAGAGGTGCGCATATTGAGAGGTACCAGCTGTGTAACTTCCCCTAAGAAGAATCTGATACATTGTCGAGGACATCAAGTTACCATTGAGGATGGAATTCTAGATTAGGGTTAAATTCGATGTAAGTGTCGACCCCCGAATAACACTGCAACCAAAAATCATTTCATGAGTCCCATTAGAATGATTTCCACTTCTAACCAACAAATTACCTCTCACACAAATAGGGGTGTCTATCGAGTTCAACGAGCCGAGTTGGCCTCAACTCGGACTCGAACTCGATATGAAACCTAAGGCTCGAACTCGGGCTCGATAAGGGTCGAGCCTGGGATCACCAACTCGAATTCATCGAGTTCGAGCTGACTCACGAGCCTCTTATCGAGCCACAAGTTTATGAGCTGGCTCACGAGCCTCTTATTGAGTCATGAGTTTCTGAGCTGTCTCACGAGCCTCAAAATGAGCAGGCTCATGAACCTCTTAACGAGTCATTGTTACATTTTATACATTAAATTATGCGAATGACATTTGTAATTTTGATTTTTTATACTCTAGCTTTTTGGTCAAGCAAATTGTTAACCTTTATTTTATATCAAACTCATGTGGAAGTTTCGGTTTATATGTTTTCAACTTTTTATTAAGAGGGAAAACAAGTTATCGAGTCGAGTTTCAAAGTTGAACAATGCTCAACTCGGACTCGACAAGCTAACGAACCATAAAACCCAACTCGGGCTCGGGCTCGGGCTCGTTAAGATTTCGAGTCCGGCTCGCGAGCCCTTAACGAGCCGAGCCTGAATTGAGCTTATCGAGTTCGATCTTTCCTAACAGCCCTACGCACAAATGCAATATGAACCACCTCAAGTCCACAATTCAATCACAAATAATCACATCTATTTGACTCATATAATCACACCAAACGCGCCTCTTGCAACATTTGGGAGACGCCAAAATTTAGAGAGAATACATATACTCTCATCTTCATCCTCACCTTCCACATATCAAACAAAGGGGGCCTGAACTAATAATAGAAGGCATATAATATATTTCACAGTTGCCCTTCTATTGCCAATCAGGAACATGAAGACTATATTCTGAACCTAGGTAGTGATGTTCATGGTCACAACGCCGCGACTTGCATCTCCCCCCGGAAGCCGGACAACTCCATCATATGCAGTTGCGTCGCCAAAAGCCCCCGACTGCCCGTACAGATGCCGAGGTCGTCGGAGATCCTCGAACACAACTGCAATTGCCAATTGCATGTCATACTCCGTTGATCAGGAAAACTCTTGATCCAGTGCAAATAATATTTAGGGTTTTTATCATTTGTCCCCTTCTTAACTTCTGCAATATCAGTTATGTCCCTCCTTTTTTTTATAATATCAATTATGCACCTGATTCACAATTTTCTCCTTTTATAATATCAGTATGTTTACCTTAATGGAAGGACAATACTGTAAGATGTCAAGGGTACAACTGATATTAAAGAAAGAGGAGCATATTTCGAAAGTTAAGGACATAAGTATCACTAGGTCCATTTTCATTAAAAAAAACCAAGGATATATTCTTTGAGAATACATGCTTCACCTGAGCTTAATTAATTTTGTTTACACATTGCTAATTGATAAAAACCCCATCTAGAACAAGGAATAATAGAAGAAACGACTTGGTCTTGTATAGAAGTAAAATTGTATTTCTGCAGTACAAAATACTACCATCATTATATATATATCTATATATATAGGGTCGATCTTATGAGATGAGATTTTTGTGAGATGGTAAGATGGGAGTTCTAGACCATTAGTTTCAGCCAGGAGAGAGAAGGTTGAAATTAGTGGTCCAGAATCCCCATCTCACCATCTCACCAAATCTCTTCTCATAGGATGACTCCTCTATATATATAGGATGAGATTTTCTTTCAAATAGGATGTAGTCCTTCCATAGTTAAGGAAGGCCAGCACCTTTTTTGTATAAAACATGATGACTTTGGTAGAATACATATACAATTTTGTATTATAATGTGCAGTTTTAATGTTTGTATTATAATACGCAGTTTTGTATGTGGCTTTATATTTATAACCTGCACCTATAATATAAATTGTATACGTATTCTACTAAAGTGCTCGTTTTTATATAAAAAAGGAGCGGCCTTCCTGAACTCAGGAAAGACTGCATCCTATATGAAAGGCACCCTATATATATATATATATATATATATATGGGTAAAATGTGTATGCCCCCTAGGGAGAGCTAACTTAGCTCCCTCCACCATTTTTTCACAAATTTTTTTATTTTTTTGAAATCTAAAACCGTGTAAATTCATTATTAAATCCCTATATTATGTCGTTCAAATTTCATTCAAAACAGAGACTCGTACGACCTCCATCCAAACGGGGTCGATTTAAAAAATCTTGTTACCGTTAAAAAAATGACTGTCTGGATGGAGGCCGTAGGAGTCTCTGTTTCACACGAAATTTTTATGACATAATATAGGGATATAGTGATGAATATTCACGGAAAAAATTTTCAAAAAAAATAAAAAAATTTGAAGAAAATAGGACGGGGGGAGCTAAGTTAGCTCCCCCTAGGGGGCAGCCCCATTTTCCTCTATATATATATATATGGGAAAAATGTGTATGCCCCCTAGGGGGAACTAACTTAGCTCCCCCCGCCCTTTTTTGACATAATTTTTTTATTTTTCTGAAATCTAAAACCGTGTAAATTAATTAATAAATCCCTATATTATGCTATTAAAATTCCGTGCGAAACAGAGACTCCTACGACCTTCATCTAAACGGGGTCGATTTAAAAAATCATGTTACCGTTAAAAAATGACTGTCTGGATGGAGGCCGTAGGAGTCTCTGTTTCGCACGAAATTTTAATAGTATAATATAGGGATATAGTGATGAATATTCATGGAAGAAATTTTCAAAAAAAAAATAAAAAAAATGGTGAAAATGAGGCGGGGGGAGCCAAGTTAGCTCCCCCTAGGGGGCAGCCCCATTTATCCCTATATATAATATATGGGTAAAATGTGCATGCCCCCTAGGGGGAGCTAACTTAGCTCCCCCCACCCTTTTTTCACAATTTTTTTTTATTTTTTTGAAATCTAAAACCGTGTAAATTCATTATTAAATCCCTATATTATGTCATTCAAATTTCATGCGAAACATAGACTCCTACGACCTCCATCCAAACGGGGTCGATTTAAAAAATCCGGTTACCGTTAAAAAAATGACTGTCTGGATGGAAGCCGTAGGAGCCTCAGTTTCACACGAAATTTTTATGACATAATATAGGGATAGAGTGATGAATATTCATGGAAAAAAAATTCAAAAAAAATAAAAAATTTGAAGAAAATAGGGCGGGGGAAGCTAAGTTAGCTCCCCCTAGGGGGCAGCCCCATTTTCCTCATAATATATATATATATATGGGGATAAATGGGGTTGCCTCCTGGGAGGAGCTAACTTAGCTCCCCCGCCTCATTTCGCCCGGTTTTTTATTTTTTTTTGAAATTTTCTTCCGTGGAATTTCATCACTATATCCCTATATTATGTCATTAAAATTTCGTGTGAAACAGAGACTCCTACGGCCTCCATCCAGACAGTCATTTTTTAACGGTAACAGGATTTTTTAAATCGACCCCGTTTGGATGGAGGTCGTAGGAGTCTCTGTTTCGTACAAAATTTTAATAGCATAATATAGGGATTTAATAATGAATTTACACGGTTTTAGATTTCAATAAAAAAATTATGTCAAGAAGAGGCGGGGGAAGCTAAGTTAGCTCCCCCTAGAGGGCATACACATTTTTCCCATATATATTATATATATATTATGGGATAAATGGGGCTGCCCCCTGGGGGGAGCTAACTTGGCTCCCCCGCCCCATTTCGCCCGGTTTTTTTATTTTTTTTTGAAATTTTCTTCCGTGGAATTTCATCACTATATCCCTATATTATGTCATTAAAATTTCGTGCGAAACAAAGACTCCTACGGCCTCCATCCAGACAGTCATTTTTTAACGGTAACATGATTTTTTAAATCGACCCCGTTTGGATGGAGGTCGTAGGAGTCTCTGTTTCGCACGAAATTTTAATAGGATAATATAGGGATTTAATAATGAATTTACACGGTTTTAGATTTCAAAAAAAATAAAAAAAAATATGTCAAAAAGAGGCGGGAGGAGCTAAGTTAGCTCCCCTAGGGGGCATACACATTTTTCCCATATATTATACATAGTTACTAAACCGATAGAACTTATAAACGCAAGTCAAATCAGAACGCATGATTACCTCTCTGTACTGCGAGGAGTCTCCATGGGATTTTCTAAGTTCCACGACATATAATGACGGGCTCAGCTCAAACACCTGTAAAGATTTGTTTATTTTTTTTATTAATTTACAGAATTAATCGATCATAATCTAAGTATTTATTTTACCTCTGCAGCAACAGATAGGCCACTGGGATTATGCGAATTTCTGCACTGTTCCATCACCTTGAGCTGCAAAACGCATGAAAAGTGGCATTTAACTAAAAAAAGAAAAGAAAAGTGTCATTTAACTATCTTTAAGGTACAATTTGATTCCTCGTTTTTAGGTGAAATATAATTTAAAGACAAAAATTGCAGTGCCATCTATAAAACGATGTTGTTCGTTTCCAAATCGGTAAGTAAGATGTCAAGGCTTTTATAACAGGATGACAATGATGATTAAACAATTTTCAAATCCTAATTAGCTTAAGCATACCCAGTTAACTTGTCTCTGCAGGATTTTTTTCATATAACACCACGTGCAGTATCATCATCAAATCTAGAAGTAGGTTGTTTCCCACACATTATAATTGACCATTAATTTCGCACATGAATGATTGCATTATTGACCACATATGAAGCTGCGCATTACAGCTAAGCTTTTCGTTTTTGGGAAGCAATGCTTTGTTCCAAAGTGCACAATGGATTCAATGGCATACACGCGTTTCCGTGAGCTGTCATCTTTTACTGTAGGAATTGAAAGCATTCGTCCTTTCTTATCCAGATGATCTGCTGCAACCCGGGAGTGTACCCGAGCCGCTCGATCGAGATCGAGCGGTTCGCACGGTAAGAACTCACAAAATCCTTGATTTCGTTTGAACCGCTCGATACACTCCCGGTTGCAGCAGATCCAGCAGAGGATCTGCTTCCGATGAGGGAGCGGCCTACTTATATCTTCCTAAAAATTTGATATCAACCTTTCTGGGTTTTTTTATGACTACTGATGCCCCACATAAGGAACATGCCTGTGAGAAAGAACTCTGATGAACGAAATTGATATTCGACTGCTGAATATTTGTCTTTTGTTTAGCATATAATCATGTGCATATCTTCTCGCTTGTAACAAAGTGTAGAATTGTACCTTCCCATTTTTCTTTCGAACTTGATAACCCATTCCTGTGACAATGGCTTCAATCCTATCGAACAAATCCTTGGGAGAAAAATTTGAGGTAAATCTGATCTTCCTCTCGGACGCGATCTGATTAAGGCAAGAACATTGTCTTAGTACAATGGTCTAGATTAAATCCAAGCACGCATTTCTGATTGGATTCATTAGAAAACAAAAAGAAACATGTTTGGGAAATGTTTGAAGTACCTCTGTCTCGAAAAAGCCCGAGAGATCCAAGAATGATGACATCCCGATAAGTTGGAATGCATTCATAAGTGTTGGCATGTCACATTGGCCATCCAAACCACACTGCTTATTAGAAATCAAAATCAGAAAAATTAAGCTGGAATTCATGGACATGATGAAAGGACCATGATGATATAAGAACACGTGAGACTATATCTCACCTCCTTGAATGTGATCACTTCATTATCCATATAATTATCTTCGTCTTCATCTGGAAGAGATGGACTATAGTCCTGCCTGAACCACTCATCTGCCTTTATACCTTCGATGTCTATTCTTGTTCTTGGGTTTGGATCAAGGATTCGCTTAATCAAATTCTTTGCTGTTGGTGAAAGGCATTTAGGGAATTGAGCATCTCCTTTTAGAATCTACATGAATAATCGCAAGGTAGAAAGCTGAATTAGCACCAACTCCAAAAGAATGCATCAAAAATCAGTTAGATTGTGAATGCGTAAATGATATACATATTCAATACTACCTTTTGATAGAGTTTCGCGATATTTCTGTCATCAAAGGGGAGATATCCTGTCAGGATAACATATAAGATCACCCCACAAGACCAGGTATCGGACATGGCTCCATCATACCCCTTGTTGCAGAGAACCTGCCAGAAAATACATATATTAGAAAATTGAAAATACGAGAAAAAAAACTGATCGAGAATTATTGTCAGCATAAAGCTATAGCTCGTAAGATTACGATATGTACCTCAGGTGCAACGTAGTTTGGGCTTCCACAGGTTGTATGCAAAAGCCCGTCATCCTAGAAACCAAAGGTTATCTGGATCAACACACAAGACATGGCATGTGGTAGGTGCTAAATTTCAACAACATTGTATATCGCCTAATGTGTACCCCGAAGTGTTGTCTGAGAGCACTGAGACCAAAATCCGTGATCTTTATGTTCCCTTCCGAATCAACAAGAACATTTTCCGGCTGTACAGATAAAAGAATAGGACAGTTTGATTATGTGGTGCTGCTTCACTTGCCAAACAGTGCATCTTCAAATGTTCTCTTTTTCTTTTTTCTTGCATTTAAGAATTGTGGATTCTGTGTCAACTGCATAACTCTCTATTGGTGCTAAGCAAAGATCTTACGTGAAATAGACATGTGGGTATAATTTGATAATTTCTCTTCGTGCTTGTTCTGATCAGAATTTGGTAGATTTTAAGTGAAATATACCTTCAAGTCCCTATGGTAAACACCTTTACCATGGCAATAGCTGACTGCATCGATGAGTTGCTGGAATAGCTTACGGCCTTCATTTTCTTTCAAACGTTTCGTTGTATTCTAGAAATTAGAAAACATGAAAAAAGAGTTAACTTATAGAAACACACAAGAAAGTTCCAAGAATGCACTAAAACACAGGACTAAGGTATGCGCTCACAATCTTGTCAAATAACTCTCCTCCAGTTACATATTCCAAGACCATATATATCTTACTCTTGCTTGCTAACACCTGCCAACCAAAGCAGTTAAAATAATTAAACAATCGACATCATATTAAACGAACAAGCATGTGGATCAAAAGATTAAAAAATGCTTCTTTTTCAACATTTTGGTTTCTGACAAATATCGATAGAGCAATCCATTATACAGTGTATTTCTTTTTTTTTTGAGTTTTCAACTTCTCTCGACAATCCTTTCCGAGTATCAAGAGCGAATTGTACATTTGATTATATTGGCAATTATTAACCTCTATTAGAAAATGATAGCAAACCTTCTACTAATGGGGAAAAAATCAAGTAAAACATGATAAGATCACAGTGAATGCATATCACAACTATCACGTGCATCAATCTAATAAGAACAAATATAATAAAGTAAAGATTATGGGAGGGGGGTTGGACTTTCGAAATTCATGATAACTAGGACTTTTCGGAAAAGAGAATCTTCCTCGTCAAATTTATCATTTTTTGAGCGTTAATCCTTTTTTGAAGCCTAATCTTTTTGTTTGGTTGTAGGATAGTTCCAAAGTTTAACCAGTCAAATTTCTATAGAATTGAAAGTATGAAATTCTCCTGCAAAAGCAAATTGCGGCCTAATTTACGCTGTGCACATAAAAAACAGTTACTATGTACCAAAGGTAAGAAAATAAGGAATATATGCTGGAATGAATCTTCAAATCTTAAAAAGAACGAAATCGAAAGACGGAAGAACGGCTTCAGACCATTCAGTCGGAATCTCAAAACTATTTTAGATGAATAACCTATGTTTATGCTTCAGAAACAATGGAAACTAGATCCCATATCAACTGTAAACTGTTTTTTCTTTAACCACATCCCTGGAACCCGTGATTCTATAAGATACTAAACGATTAAGAAAATCTCGTATTTATGATGGTAACTAAGAAAAAAATAAGCAGAATAACATCACAATCTATGCTTATCTAAAGTGAAGTCCAAAAAAATGAGGTGAGATTGTCTTAAAGTGGAAAATTTTACAGCTCCTTCGAAAATAGGATGGCTTCGAAGAAACAGATTTTCTTTCCGTCACGCGATTGCCAAGTGCAGGAATCCCACATAT
This sequence comes from Ottelia alismoides, assembly GCA_037367405.1. Taxonomy (NCBI): domain Eukaryota; kingdom Viridiplantae; phylum Streptophyta; class Magnoliopsida; order Alismatales; family Hydrocharitaceae; genus Ottelia; species Ottelia alismoides. The sequence continues at coordinate 108,463 of JAZKJV010001220.1, forward strand.
GATTGGGTGCAAGAGAAAAAACTGAACAAGTTTTTGCCCATCTCTGACGTGAGACGGTGCAGGATAGATAAAGACATAAAATCATGTATAACGTACAAGAAATCTGCACTTTTGTTGTACCAAACAAAGTACCAACAAATAGGTTGTATTTCTCAACGCTGCCAACAAAAGTGTTGAAATACACCAATAACTTAATTTTCTTTTAGACCAATGAGAGCATGCCGATTTTAATATGATCCTCCCCAGCTATGGATGACCTCTCGGATGCGAATATTAGAACGTTATTTTAAGATTGTTTTGCTCTTCCATTATGGCAAACTACGTATCAAAGAAAGGTCCTACCACCGGATTACAGAGTGGTTAGTTTTTTTGCAAATAAAGTTTTCCATTCAGTGTTCTTTATGTCTGCATGTCGCGGGATCAAAATATGGAATAATTTCAGATTTAGTTAATAGAATAAAAAACGTAGCAAAAGTAGCAACTAAGATAATGTCAAGTCCAGGCAAGGTGTAAGTAAACTATATGCAAGTGGGAGAAAAGTTATTGATTAAACCAATTCCTATCGATTTTCAAGGTTTGAATAAATTTTAGGGATACACTTTCCAAGATAGTGAGCTATCACGTGAGAGCCCTCATTAATTTGAGAACAATTTGGAAGGTTGCTTGCGAGTGGGCTGACGTCCCGCTTCAATTATTGCCGGACAAGGCCTGAATCTGATTTATAAATTTACAAAGGCATCCCATAACCACATAAATCATATCGATAATCAATAAAACAATTCTTCTTATCTTGTTAATGCTTACCAATTTTGATAAACATACCACCTTTAGCCATCATTGTATTCAAAATGACCATGCCCGACAGCACAATTTCATAAATTGCAATGGCCCATCTTTATTTTTGAGAAGTCTGACCATTAATTAAGTCATAGTATATTCCGTAGATCACTTAAAAATTGTTTTAGTTGGCCAGAATGAGGGTTTAAAAAAATGATAATGCTTGTTGTTTGAATATTATGATTTTGTATAAAAAGACATTTTTCACGCATCAACCCATCACTTCTTATCTAACAAAATTTCTCTCATTTGGAAGATGATCAATATTTCAATTCTGAAGTCAACATGACTGATAAGGTTTGAAGTTTGAACTCTATTCCTCCATCATCAATCTTTAACGCTATAAGAAAATGTTGAAATATGTCTTGAAGTACTGATCCGTTTGCGATCTGAGTGCATTCCATACGGATATTTGGATATAATTAAGATCCGTTTACCCATTACCCCTATATATGTATTGTATAGTTAAGGTGTATATTATCAAAGAGTCTTATTCCTGGAGAGCCACTGCCTCTTAAGGTTCTTGCATCTATAATCCTCTTTTCTCATAGTAGAACTTCTCTTTACCCGTGATTTTTCCCTGTTATACCGGTGGGATTTTTCTATGTAAAATTGTACATATTCTTAACGGTTGATTTCTCGTGGTTGATTCCGTATTCGGATCGTCTTTGGCAATATAAATAATTACGACTTATTTCACAATTATATCTAACATAATTAACTTCTACACATTCATTTTATACAACTGAACGAAAAATAGCAAGTAGCTATTATTTAACCCTCTTTATCCTACAGATTTTATCCATACAAATAAAAATAAGGATACAACTTAATCACTTTTTATCTCTTATACCGTATCCAGGTACAAAACGGTAGTAAAGAAGTAGGTTGCTATATAGTGCAAGAAACGTTAACCAATCTCCATATAGTGCAAGAAACGTTAACCAATCTCCATGTTCACACATCCATCAAAGCTATATTGAAATTTCCCTTACGTATATAAGTAGACATCATCTTTGAGAAAAAAACATATTATAGTATATAATATGTAAAATCTAATAATATCTCTGTTCCAAGAAAATAATTGGATTAGAGTCCCAAGAACAGAAGCAAGACTTCCATGTAGCAATCCTTGACCCACGAAACAATCTAAACTTCCTCCAACATTAAGGTGATATTTGGATAAAGGGAAGGAAAAACGCAAGAAACTCGAAAAGAACAAAATTCATATTAACAGAAGGTGATAAAAACAGTCTTCATTCATGAATTAAATTCAATTTAAAATAATAAAACTTACAAACCAATTTCACCATTTATGAGCATAATTATATATGATCTAAAATCATGTAAACGGATTCAATTCCGTAATGTTAATCCCTCCAAATTCCCACGTTCGGAAATCGCGCCTCTCCACATCCCTTCCTTTTAAAACAACAGAAAGGTGGTGGCATCTTTATCCTCACGCGCCCCGTCAGATGCTTCGTCTTCATCCTAATTAGAGACTAACACGCATACTGTTCGAATAGGAGATCAAATCGAACAAGTATAGCTTCCAATCCCATCTAGCTCCAGTAACCAAATCAGGAAAAACGGAACACAATGGTCTTCGGAAGACAAAAAAAAATCCGATGGATTTTTATACTCTAAATCGGCTATCTCTAAACGAGGATTTCGCTCTCAGATTCAATACAACCGTTTTCGAGCAGTTCGGATAAGGAGGAACCCTCGAACAATAAAAAAACCTCAATAAGATCCGTTTCAGTTTTTTTTAAAAAGGTCAAATACCTAAAAAAACGCCAACCTCAGATCTCAGCTCGCCACTCCATGATTGATGAATTATATCCCTTTTTTCCCATTTTTTTGAACATTTCATTCTCAGCTAAAGCCAAAGCGAATCCCAAAACAGAGATCCATCAAAAAATCCAACTCAAACATCCAAATCAGCAAACAACGATTCCAATCCCGATCCACTGACCTCGTGCAGCCTGACGACATTCGGATGCCGGAGGAGCTTCAGCGTTGCGATCTCCCGCTTGATCTACATGACACAGGTCAAATCATACGGTGAGCATGCGTGGTGATGCAGTAAATTACAATTCGTCGATGCTGCGCACCTGATCGTCGACCTTGAGGTCGAGGATGCGCTTCTTGTCGAGGATCTTGAGCGCGAAGGACTCGCCGGATTCGACGTGCTTGGCGTACTTGACCTTCCCGAAGTTGCCCTCTCCGAGGGTCCTCCCGATCTCATACTTGCCCAGTTGCATTCCACCTCCCTTTCTGCTTCTCCTCCACTAGTTCTAAGCTCTTCTCTTCTCTTCTCCTCTTCTCTTCTCTTCTCACGTTGTCCTGCGGATGGGGTTTGGTGGGAAAGAGGAGGTGTTTCTATAGTGGGTTCCGAGAACGGCCGAGAGGGGGAGTGGGGAACCAGTTAGAGGTGGGGTCCCGGAGTCGTCGGAGGATCCCGTCACCGATATCGGGGATACCCTCACCACGAATTGTGAATGGTTGGAACGGGATGAAGGTGGGACCCGCAGTGTGGGGTCGTGACGATTGATTGGACTGGAGTGCGCTTTATCCTTTTTTTAACAGTAATTTATGGAATTTGCTCAATCTGACCATTGATTGCAAGAGGTCGGATGTTCAATTGTTGATCGTGCAAAGTTGGGGGAGCATTTTAATGATATTTATAATAAATCAAAGATTATTATACCTAAAAATATATCTAAATCTTTTGTGGATGTTAATATGGATTACACAGATGGAAATGTGTCATGTCAAATGCTGTAAATGTTTGAAAATAACTTTGTTTACGGAAGAAAATAACACACATATAGATATATAGGGGTTGGGGAAGCTGCACCCGGGGGTGTAGCTAACTAGCTGCATCCGGTCATTTTTTTTATTGATTGTTTGTGTTTTTGAAATTAAACCTAGGAGGATTTAAATCACTGTATATCACCATGATATCATACCAATTTCAATTAAATTTGACATTTCTATCATCTCCATCAAAGGTATCACATTTTAACAGTTTCAGGATTATTGAAATTGAACATATCTAGATGGGCATTCTAGGAGTGTTTGTTTTGCATGAAATTTGAAACACATATTCCACACAATAAATTAAGTAAATCCCCCATAAGTTTCCTTCAAAAAAATCAAAAATCAATGAGAAAAATATCCGGGTGTAGCTAGTTGGCTGCACCACCCGGTGTAGCTTCCATTTTCCCTATATATATGTAAGGTTTTTTTTTACCGTTGTGCCACTCTTAAATTTTACAATATCGGTTATGTCTCTCACTTTTATGCACCATCCCTTATGCTTTTTTGTAAGTTTTAACATCAGTGAGATACACCAAATTGTTGTTTATACAAAATAAATCCCGATTTGGTAGAACTTTCTTACAGTTATGTGAACCATGGAAGGTCATATCGATTTTGATATCGTTTCGATATCGTGTGATATGGTATTTCGACGATATATTCCATATCGACTCTCTTTTGTGAAGGAAATGTCTGAAAAGGAGGAAATGTCGCCATATCAGTACCCATATCGGTCTCATCTTGATATCGATATATCACCTATATATCACGATATTTCCTTCCATGTCTTTTGCCCCCATTGTTTTCAAAAGAAATTTACAACTTACACCCTTATTTTTTATTTCCAATTACAGTTGTACTCTTTAGATACCATCTATTTGGGAAAGGAATCCACATGAGCTAACCCGATGAGTATAACTGTTAATTGCCCAAGAAAGTAAGGGCACAATTGATACTGCAAAATAAGGAGTATAATCGATATTGCAGAATTTAATAGGGAAATAACTATAAAAAACACAAAATTTATTGAGAAAAATAGAAAAATACTGCTGAAACAATATAGAACTAGTGTTATTGAAATTTGATGTGTGTGTGTATATATGTAATATCCTTCAAAATAAGATGGTATTCTTTTGAAAAAGCATGATAGACGGAATTCCCAAAATAATGAAATATTTTAAAAATAGTGGGATCGCATTAATCTTGCTATAGAATAAATATATACCGTTTTTGAAATCGCATTATAAAAACCACTAAAACTAAATATTTATCAAGTTCAAACCACTAATATAAGATCTTAAACATGCTATATAATACATAATGTGTTCAAACCCAGGATACAAAATCAAGAAAATTACACAACCTACGTATACACGCAAAGAAAAAAAACCCTCACAAATATAAATTCCATTGCGAATAAACTCTAACTAAACATATTTGTAGGGATGAAGACAAATGTGGATATATTCTTATCCAATCCTTTATCATATTCGTTTTATGCATATTTTGACATTCGTATTCGTTTTAAAATTGATGCGGATATGGGTATTATTTTGACATTCGTTAATATTCACATTTGTATTCGTATATTCATTTTCGTACATAAGTATAATGAGAAATTTATTTGTAGATGTGTAACAATATTTTGTGATTGCTTTCACCATTGTGGATATAATTGTTATGAAATTACTGTATATGTTATGTTTATTTTATGTATAAACCATCCTAAACATGTATATTTTAGTTACTCTATTAAATTTTTCTGTTATTATTCGTACCCGATTCGTATTAATTTTACATCCATATTCGTTTTTGAAGACGTGGTAATACATTTTTCACATCCGTCAATATTCGTATCTACATTAATATTAGTATTTTAAAATAGATAAGAATACAATAATACTTGTATCCGTATCACCCGTTTTCATCCATACATATTTGTCACAATTTCTTAATAATTACCGTAATCCAAAGATTAAAACATACTTCCTTGACAACTTTTAGGAGAATATTGATATTTTCCTTGACAATTTTTAGGAAAATATTTCTGCAAAGTACTCCGTCCTAATTGCATGCCCACATTTCTAAAAACTAAGAAATATAAAATCCGCATGAATTGGGATGACATGTTCAGGTACCATTTGGATGACGGGTTACCTGCGGGTTAGGGGAGTTTACCCCCCTTAACCCACATCTCCATCTCTCTTCATGGACCCCACTTTATTCCTTTTTTAAAAAATTAAATAAATCAATTTTACATCATCAATCCTATCAAAAAATAATATATTATACAATCATATCATATAAAAATTATAAACTACTCTACTTCTACTCACTTTTCCAAACTTCAATACAATCACATCACAATAACTATTCACTTTTTCAAACTTCAATACAATCATATCGCAACAAACCCACTTCTAACCCACCCCCAGTTTAACCCTTTATCCAAACACCAAAATCCAAAAACGGATTACCCTCTACCAATTTAACCCGCCTTAACCCGCCAACCAAACACGCCCTCACTGTTCGTGCATATTTTTTTTATAGCTCTAATTTTGATTATATGGTTATTAAAATATCTTAGAACGTGCATGCTTTCGAAACATCACGGTTATTTAGATGGATCTTTTTAGTTATGGATCACAATTCCCACGGAACTTGTTGATAACAGGGCAATGCTAATGCCATTTTATTTTTGATTTAGTAGGTCTTATCATATCAAACTATATGATACGTTAGATTCTAATGTAACAATTTGATTTTAGAATCAAGAGTCAATGATATCTCCGACCAACTTGGACTAAAATTGTGGGACCCATATAGGTATACATTCATACCAAAAGTCCCCATGTATGATTGGACAAGGTTATTCTATTGGTATTTCTTAAGCAATATATTAACAATATATATTTTTTAGTGTTTTATTGGCATGTCTTGTGGGGACATGCCATGTGATTAGTTCGTTTTGATGGTATTATTAGTTCATTTTGATGATGAGTACTTTGGCTAACCTGACACCATCACCACCACCTTCTCCTTCCTGCTCATGTACCATGGTCACCACCATAGTGACTTGATATCGCCAATACCACCTTATCCTTTCTCCTCACCAACCACCGCTACTACACCATTATTGCACTGCCATTCTTGCCACTACCACCACTGCTGCCATGCTAAAATCATCGTCGCCATCGCACTAGCACCATTACTACCATTGTGTCACCGCCACCGCCACCATCATCGCCATCACCACTGCGCTATCACTGCCATGGCCACCCCCGTTGATGCTGCACTAACGTCGCCTCGCTATTGTTGCCACTACACCACTATGCACCATGCAATCACCATTGTGGCTCTCTTGATCACACCATGTGCTACCGTTGACATTCGCTCGCACTGCCATGCCACTACAAGAAAAGGCAGGATCAACGTGCACAAGGAGGCTCATCATGTGCATGCCTTATGCACACCCAGCTGACGGGCGAGCATATGTGCTCGTCCGGCCTGTGTTCGGTGATAACCCACTCACCTGGTCAGGCGAATAAGCACTTGTAATCGCTTGGTGCTCGCTCGTAGAGCTGGACATGCACAAGTGGTCGTCCTAGTGGCTCGCCGGTTCTATAGTGAGCGAGTGTCTGGCGTGCACATGTGCTCGTCCATTTTATGAACCTGTAAACAAATATACAGGTCTGGCGGTTGGGGTTTTGACGCCCCGCCGACTTGTAAAACATGCTTAGAAACCATTGCAGTTTCTTATAAGAGTTGAATTAAGTACATGTAATTTCAATGTAGCCGACATCTACCTTTCAAATTAGATTGATTCGAGAATATCGATATAAGATTACACAACTAAATTTAAGTTAATAGAAACTACTACATTATATATAAAAAATCATATCTAAGAACTAACATCATATACATATACATATATATATTCCACATATATATGTTTTAATGATTTTAAAGATGAATTATACAAGTACAGTGGAAACTAATATAAGAGTTCTTCAAAAGATTAAGGGCTTGTTAACAAATCTACTACACAAGAAAAAATACCAAATCATTTCTTATTTTATTTGAAAATTTTTGAAATCAAACTCTGTTTTGATTTCTTTTTCTCCTTCTTCATCTCCTTCCACATAGCATACATGCGGGCCTCTTCTTCAAGGTCATTCTATACCCGGCTATTGAGGTTTCTTCATATGCTTTTGGGGCCTCCAGAGCTCAATCCTGGATGCTCCAAGATCACATGCCACGAGAAAACGGTATACATGGTATGGATTCTGATTTTCTTAATGCTTTGGAAGGCCTACGTGTCGTACTTCCATCTCTAGATCTTACGTATTTTTCTAGTAAGGGTACCGCCCCCCGTAAAGCTCAGAATTCTTTGGCGAGTTCCTTTTTTAGCAAAATCGTAAATGAAATGGAAGTTAAGTTTGATATGACTGCTTGATAAAAAACAATTTTTCGATGTTTACAAGCTGGACATGCTCAAGATTTCTACCTTGCCATTCCTTTTATGGGGCTTGCAATGCATATGCCACCCATTGAATATCGTATTATTCTCAAGTACCACCTCATGATTCATCTATTTCCAGCAGATGAGGCTTGCCAGTATGCCACAAATCATGCTTGTTTGAACGGTCTTGGTGGATGACCTTAAGTGGTCAACAACCACACCTCGACCGTTTCGCGTCCGACTATTGCGGGATGACCGGATTTGGCAGAAAACGTTGTGCATGCGTGAGGAAGGTGGTGCGAACAGCTCGAGGGGCTCGCACCCTATAAATAGACCTCCTGACGGGAGGAGAAGATATCCAAGCAACGCCTCGAGTATAGGAGCCCCCATCCATCCCTCTCTCTCATTCTCTCTCTCGTTCTCAACAGAGGAAGAAGATCAGTGGCGATGTACCTTTGTAGATCTTTGAATGCTTAGATGCTTTTGGAGAGCATGTCGTTAATTGTCACGAAGTTCTAGGTTTTAAATATAGACACGATTTTATCAGGGATGTCCTGTTTGATGTACTCAGACATGCGGGGGTTGTTTAAAAAGAAGTACTGGTGAGTTGTTTGATTGATCCACAAGAGGAAAGATCGACACTTAGACTAGCGTATGTTTTAATATTTGGATGTGTTGGAGGAAAACATGCATGTGTCAATTTGACTGAAGCTTCTCTATTTATGGGTCTGATAAAGAGTGATTTTGTTGCGGGACAAGCTGCATGTATCTATGAATGAGAAGGCCTGTATTTACAATCAACATGTATTCATCCCCTTTGATTTTGATACATTTGGGTTCTTGGCAAGTGAAACAGTGGAACTCCTCAAGAGGATCCAAAAAATTATGCATAGCAATGTTATGGTTCCTATATCTATGAATGTCATATTTCGAAGGACTGGATTTGCCATCCAAAAAGGAATGGCGGTGCAGCTTGTTGCTCGTCTCTCGTCAATTTCTATGAAATGACTTCGCATTCATGTTTTAAAAAAGTCATATAAGGAAAGTTTTTCTGAAAAAAAATATAGAAAAAAATAAATGGACAATTACTAGATCATATACCTACCTAATACCCATGCGCCCATTGAATAACTGCATATCAAAAATAAAATCAGTTCTAACCAAGCCAAACTTACACAATAGTTTCACACGGATCTTACAAAGATGGGCACCATATTGTGTAGGAAATATCGAAGAGTTGTACGGATTAGGTGTTTATCTCTCTTCTATTGGTAACTTTGTCTGTGAGAGATGCAAAATAACTAGTTAAATCCAGGTCAACAGAGGGAGTGGAACAATTGAACTAAATGTTTTCTAATTGTAGATTTAGAACGATCAGATCTGAGTTGTGCTTGACCGATTTGACTAAGTGCAAAAGTTTATATTATGTTTATGTTTATGTTTATATTCGGATTTGTAGTGAGTTCATATTTAAATACTCACAAGGAGAGGAGTGATCCTATGAGAGCAAAAAAATGTGAGAGCATGAGGGCATGCATTCTGAACCACATAATTCTATTTTCTCTCTCCTGGTCTTCTCTCTCCTGGTTGGATCATGTGGTCCAGAATACATGCTCTCATGCTCTCACAGGTTTTGGCTCTCGTAGGATCACTCCTCCCCACAAGGAAATGGCAAACATAAATCTATACCCACATTGGCGGTAAGTTAAAATCCATATCCCTTCAAAATAAAATAAGACATAGTTTGGAGTTCTGAGCAGATCTGAGTTGGGTACTAATTACTGGTGTAAACGAGCTGAATCTGAGTGATTCAACCCAGGTTCGGTTCGTTTAGCATACTTTCAGGTTCGAGTTCGATTCGTCTTGATAAAAGAAAAATCATAATCAGGTTCGGTTCGGCTCGTTAAAGGTTCATTTAAGAATAGGGTAGTGGCATAATCTGCATGGGAGGGTTTGGGGGGGGGGAGGGGTGAGAATAGGAAACATGGACTTAGGAAGTGGATGACTGGATGGGTCTGGGAAAATAATGGAATAACCCTTATGTTATGATAGAATGTCTTTTTTCCTTATATACGCAATATGTATATATGTATGTATATATGTATGTATATACAATATGTATGTATGTATGTGTGTGTGTGTGTATATAATTGAACTTTTAACGAAGCGAACATGAGCGAACCTATATTTTTGAGGTTTGTTTCGTTTATTTAATCGATCCCAAACTCGTATTCAAGTTCGGTTCATTTATTTTTGAATCAAATCTAAATCGAACTTTTAACAAGTTGAATCTGAACGAATGTTGAACATGGAAATTTTCTGGACAACCCTAATACTGCTAAACTAATTAACATGCGTAAATGGTACTATAATATGATTTTTGATGTGGATCAAGGGCAACCACTAATCACTGTGTGGTGTGCTTCCCTCTTGGCCACTCGAGGGGGCCAATGATGGCAATTATTTAACAACACATCAGCAGAAATAGCGTGCAATTTCGAGGCTGCTGAGGACATTGGATCCACCAACGTCACATCTCAATATTACATGCAAATACACGCCATATTAATTTGTCTTACGTTACCTTTCCAAATAAATAAACAACAATGCTTTTCGTTCTCCAAAAGCAACTCAGATCTGTGGATGGCAATTATTATTGTTGTTATTTCTATGTTTATATCACTTTACATTCATTGAAGGAAAATAAGTTTGCTGTCACATAACTATGCTCACGGATACGGGACTTGTAGTCACGAAATTGAGTTCTAGTCACAACACTTTGTGGCATGTACCTGTAGGCTGTAGCTATATGTCTCGTCGCGAGAGTTCTTTGACCACGAATATGCCGTGACCACTATATATAGACACAGAAGTTGTCGTGACCATAGTTATGACATTTACATCTTTGAAGACTTTGGTCACGGAATTGTAGCTACGAAAAACTAGTGATCACACAATTATCGTAGCCACAAGTTTCCGTAACCACATTCTGTGACCATAGATCATTTCTCTTGTAGTGATCATCATATTTTGTAATTATGTCAACATATATAGACTTTGACTTGTGATTGCGAAACCGTGGTGAAAAATACATTACCAAAATTAGGGTAATTAAAGAATGGTATCGACAACTAATTCGTTCTCACTACTCATAATTAAAAATTTTAATCACCGTAAGAATTTGGACCTATGACAATGAATAACTTAAATATTAATTTTTGCATCTTTCAATGTTAAATATATAATAACGAATATTACCCTTTTCTTGTATTAGCAATGAATATCATATGTGTTGTTGAAGGTTCATATAACACTGATTTGTCGATTGATTTCTTCACGTTCAAATTTGTACAATTAGTTGTTATATTTACCAATGATCAGAGGAAAACGTCAATGATTAACCACTGCCATACGATTTGTTGCTAAAAAATCACAAATACAGTAATCGTTGCGAATTGAAAGAAGCAAGTCACGAGTATGATTTATTGTTATATATTTAACTATAGATGATACAACAACGAGTATTGAATTATCTGTTACCTTACGTGAATTTTGTTACTGTGATGCATGTAATATCTAACGAATCCATAGCTATGTAACAATCCAAATGTTGATACGGGAAGGATCGTGCAATATATTTAACAGATCTTTACACCGCAAATCATATAAAGTTTGTAAGTTATCTTCTCGGCATTTGAAACATCATCCTTTTTTAATCCCGTAAACTTGCTAACTCTTACCCCTATGTACCTTGGGGCCTATTTGGTTGTAGGGTTGGGCAGGATTGGGTTGGGCAAGGGTACCCCTGTGAATAGTAAACTGTGAGGAAGATTGGGCTGTTTGGTTGGAGGGTTGGAAAGGGTTGGGCCAACCCAACCCTTCCTAGCCCTGCAACCAAACAGAACCTTGTGGTTAATCTGTTTGAAGTTCGTTGAGGTTCTTGAGATAATTTACAGAGTCGATAATGTAATTACTCTATACAAAAGATCGTAAATGTAATTTACAAAATTTATAAAGTTCGTGAGATAAAAATCCATATATTTAATGTCGTAAAGAAGTATATGAAGTAGCCGAGGGGTTCGAATTCTCTATGGGTGGAAATGTTAGCAACCATAGATTAATTATATATTACATGTGGCTTCCAAGCAAGTCAGTTGTCTTCCATGTCAGCACAACTTATCCACTACCTCATCCCCAAGTACATCCATAGATTCCATACGGCATCAGTTTAATATAATTATTATTACATAATATAGCAGGAAGAAAACATATATATCAAATGCAAGTTGCATGAGCCTTTTTCCATTTAACTTAGAAAATATATTTATTAAGTTAGGGGCCCATTAGTCTTGCCGACTTAGCACTGATGCTTATAATACAATTTCTCATTCTTCAAATTTTCTATCTCACTTGTATTTGCAACGTCCTTATTGCATCACTGTTCATCACTTTAACATTATTAGCGATTTGTAACATCCTAATTATATAACAATTTATTGTTATTGAACAAGACAGATAATTCTAAAGACGTTTTTAATTTGCGTAAGTTATTATTTTAGAGATTTTTTTTAATTTTATGGAGAAATTATGTTTTATATTGATTGTACCTACACATAATTAAATGGTATCGTTACATATTTATATCTAAATTAAGTGTAATTAGGTGGAATATTTTTAGCTATATATATTAAGAAATCGGCCTTATCAAAATTCAGTATATTACCATTATAATGTACTATGTAAGCTTTTATTTCTTATTGAAAATATAACAACCATTTAAAGTAATATACTTCTTATTGAAAACACCAATAATTTAAAGTCATATAGTGTAAATATGAACAAATGAATTTTAAAAATATAAATAAGTTGTTTAAATAAAAAAACTATTTTAGAAAATCTCAATGGTAAAAAACCATCTCTTAGCATGGGTTTGGATCATCTAGGTAACTTGACTATTACCTAGAGTAGGTACTATATTATAGGATTTTATCACTTGTATCCCTCTGAGATATTGCAATATAAGTTATGACCCTCCCTTTCTTGAAATATCGGTTGTGCCTACGACTTCTTGCCTTTTGACCATGTATACCCTTCTGTTACTTTGGTTGTCAATGAGTTGAGCTGAACTATAATTTTTTTATACCATGATGGTGTTAAGAGAGTCATAATTGTCGAATCATCCCCCACTACTACAACCCTTCCTTGCACAATTTCGATCCAACGACCATGCTCATTCACGTCCTCTTCTTAGCTCCCTCACGTGTTGTGCACGTGAGCATCTCCCTACTATTGGATTGACTTATGATCCAATGGCTTGAAATTCATCCCCTACCTTCACCCAACACTAGACAAAGCTTTCTCCATTCGATCTAACTTTCTTCCACATCGCCAGTCACCATCCCAACCAACCCTGATCCCTATCCCCTTCTTCATTCCCATGCATACCGAAACCATCAGCAGAAACCCAATTCCTTATGGCCCTAACCACCATCATCTTATCCTCTTTCAACCACTTATAACTAACCCAACTCCGATCGATTATCTCCTTATCATGTCAGCACACAACGATCCGATCTCCACCTCCAACCCAATCGATCATCCCATATTTGAACCCTAGTCAGATCTACATTTGAATGATCCACCTATCGTCTTCTTCGCACAAAAGAGCGAGAGCTGAGATCTGGGTTGGTGACAACAACTCAGTTCTTCGGTGAAGACCCCCCATCGGTGTGATCCAGAGGACTCTTCGTTCCTCTACTCATGCTCCTTCCTTCAAAGAGAAGTAAAGCTTCTCATTGGTCCCATCGTAACGATCAAGGTGATAACCAAAGAGGGTCATCACTCCTTCAGATCTTCCAGGCAACACACCTTTAAGTAAACCTCCTATCTCTATCTTCCTTCCCTTCCTTTCTTCTTCCCCTTTCCTCTTTCTCTTCATCTTCTTCTCCTCTAAGAGTCCTCCATCCTTCTCCTGTTCTTCACACCCTCATTTCCAAACCATTGATTCGACGACAGATCATCCTTATCTCCCCCTCCAGTTCGCTACTTTCTCATCGTATCTATCAGCTCTGGCCTTGCAAAGGACAGAGCACACCACTCTGACCACCATCTACCTCGGAGCTCCACTACCAACTGTGATTACTCTTCTGGTTTTTATGCTGAGACCAAGCCATCGATGTTCGAGTCTCCTTTCCTCTTGCAGGATTAGGGCATTGACCACCATCGGGCAGCAACAAGCCATCGAATCCATGAATCAGTCCCAACGACCCCCGACGGTGTGTTGGCCACTAGGAGCTTCAACTAATCGCCAGAGCCGTAGGCGTTGTCATGTGAAGACAACGAGGAAGAAGGATCCCCTTCACGTCATACAACTGGCATTCGTTTAGGGGCTAGGGCTCATCTCCACTGTTCAAACCTGATCAAATTGCACCCCTTGGCTCGCCACATCACGTGCATCAGAGCCATCTGATGAAGCGCTAATTGCATAAGTTAGTTTGGATTCATTGTAGCACAAGAACATAACGTGTCATTCAGAACTGAATGAATAATCTCTGTGACAAGAATTCAGTTTTAATTTTTAACCTGGAAAGTCCAGGGTCAAACACAAGGACATGAGACATAATATGATTATTTAGGTGTTAACTAACTAGGTTAAGTGATCAATAAAGTATTTAGGTCAAAACAGAGATAACAATGCATGTCTGCTAATAATACAATATGAAAAATGCACATTACACATTCATGCATGAATGAGACAAAATACGATAATGAAACATATAAATGCATGTTAGAAGATAATGAAGTGATGAACAAAACGATAGAACATGCAAATATACACATATTTATGCCATAAAATAATTAATTGAACTTAAGCAATTACCAATTTAACTTGGGTTAAATAAAGTGATTCAATAAAGAGTCAATCGATATTTAATGAGTACACAAATCACACATGTAGATTCAAATAAAATAATACTTATTTACTTGTCTAATCAGGGAATAATTAATCTCAAATTAAAAATAATTGAACCAGGATCAAAATGCCACCGAAATCACTTAATTTGAATAAAAGATGCTCAAATTATTCAACATAGAATCCATGGGCATAAATGTGATAAAACATAACATGAAATGTCAAAAACATGTCCCTAATGGAACTTAATTGCAAATAAAGAAAACCGGTGTTGTAATTTATTAAATACCAGCCACAGGAGAGTATTTTTGCAATATTGTGAATCGGCGAGGGTAGATGCGCAATTTACCCGTCCATACGATGCACATGCGGCCTAGGATTGGCTTGCGGATCGGATGCAGGTGTGGAGGACATGTGGGTGTCTTTCCATGCTTCGAAGCAGGCTCGATCCCCCCAAACCTATTGGGTTGTGCCGAGGCTGGAACATAATCAAGGTCATCCGATCGTAATGATCGAATGGTGACTATAGCTTCTTGCATCATCTTCTCCCACCTCTTGCACAACAGCGATGGCTGGACTCCGATGAACCTCTAGATGCGCCACTGAGCTCCTCCTCACGTGCTGGACAATGAAAAGGACCATTGGCAGTTGGCGAAGATCCGAGGAGTGAGATGTTTGGAGGATGGTCGGAGTAGTGGATTGATGACCCATCATCAACAAGGAGGTTCTAGAATGGAGGTGCTTCAAAGATTCTGGCCATTGAAGAACTTATGTACCTACGATGTTAGTTGAAACCAAAGCATGCATACTTGTGTGTTGTGAAGTGAGCGAGGGGAGACGAAGGTGCCAAAGATGATTGCCCTTAATGGGTCCTCCTCCGCCTCCAGTGGAGGAGAAAGTCTAGGATGATTGGGGTTCTGAGGGAAGAAGAAGGAGAGTGGGTTGTTGCGTAGAGGTGAGGGTTGGTCGGGGATGCTTGGAGTTTGATCAATCAAAGGCGGAGTTGGTTGTATGTGCCTAACTAATTTAGAGAAAAAGAAATAAAACAATTAAATGAGGTATATACTTGAAGAGTGTCACCAGCTATGAAGTGAATGGCTTGTGTTAGGACTCAGATTGAACCCTTAATCATCGTTGAACTTCCCCCAGTCATGAGGAGAAGATTAAACGACCAATGATGGGTGTGGCTTGGCTGGTCGGCCAATGTTCTCACCAGGGCTTAAAGACGATCGTTGCATCATCGATCACACCTCCCTCTATGATAGAGAGGTGGCGAGACACTAGCTCTAGGCCAGATTAAGGTGGACAACCACCTCTAGGGGTGGTGAAGGGATTTTTTTAAGAAGACCCAAGTGGTGGTTGCAGAAGACTTCGAAGAAGTTTCAACCACCGTTAATGGTAGGCCCATTAGGTTTAAGAGGATGTGAGGAAGTTGGCGTAGGTTATGGAGGTTAGGGGAAGGTGTTGGCGATGGAAGTTGGCCGGAAAAATAGTTGAGGAGGTTGGTAAAAATCGGTGAAGGTGGCGGTTTGGGCAAAGGGGGAAGAACGGTTGGAGGTTGAAGAGATAGAAAGCACTGCTGGATCTTTTGATCCAACGGTTGGGGTTTAGGCGGGAGATAGTTTCCAGGATCCACTTGATTAGGATGATTGATGAATACCCATTCATCACTCTTTATTCTATTATTTTAGCTACAAAAACCTTTGCAAATACATGTAGATATGTGTAAATACAAATAATTACCAAAAGCATGCATTGTGTAAAAACCTATAATTAGCATGTTTTTGTGCACAAAATAAAAGAATAAAGAGCAAAAAGAAAAAGAGGGAAATATTTAGAATAAATATTGAGCAACCTAACCCAAGGGAGGGCTCAGCATGGGCCTGACCGCATAAAAGCCAAAGTAGAGGGAGATAGGGCTCACATGTGTATATACTTCTGTAAATACAATAAATTATATTTTCCTCACCCAAAAATATGTTGTAAGTATTTGTATATATCTTATTAAAAACAAAATAAAAAGATGAAAAGCAAAAAGAATCAAAAATACCCTTCCTTCACCATGTACATAAACCACACCATTGTATTTATTTAACCTTGTAAATAAATTCAATTATTTTCTAAACTTTTTGTAAATATTCTATGATACATATTGTAAATATATAAAATAAAAAGAGACAAAACAAAAATCAAATAAAAATTACAAAATTAAAATACAAAAATACATTGTATAAATACCATGTATATAAATGCATTCAACCATTTATTTCACCCTTGTATATATATAATAAAAATAAAATAAAAATATTCTTTTATTCCATATTTTATCTTGTAAATAAATAAAATACAAAATGAGCATAAAAAGACATAAAAATAACAAATAAAAAATCAAAAATAAAAATCCATGTAGTGTACATATACCTATATATATAGCCACCCTATTTTTATTTCCAAAAATTAATTAAAAATCACCAAAAAATAGAAAAAAATAAAAGAAAAATATTTCATGTTTTGAGTTTTCTTTAATTCGGCCTATTTCTACCCTAAAATAAATAAACAAAATTCGGGCACACGTGGCCGCTCCTGATTGGTCCACGGGGGACTGTTGACCCCGGTCAACTCCCCCGCGGACTCCTTCCTTTTCTGGAAGACGCGCTCCGCCCCATTTTCTCCGAATTTCCCACGCGTCTCCAGGCTGTCACCCACTCAACCCCCGTGCTCGGATTCTTCGCCGTTCATCCCTCTCCCTCGCCGGATCTTCCGCCATCAAATCCACGCCTTCTATAGCTGTCGCCCCTCAACCCTAATCGCCCCGGTCACCTTATATATTTTCACCTCCGCCGCCTCCGCGCCCCATCTTTGGATCGCCATCCTTCTTCCCGTGACCTCCATCGGCATCGCGAGAGTGACAGCAAGCCTTTGCCCTTGTTGCAGTGAGGTGAGGAGGCGTATCCATTGATCCGGCGATCTTCGCCGCCGCTGCTCCGCCACCGCGTCGAGCATCGAGCCTCGGGCCGAGACGACCCTCGAGGCTACGACCAAGAGCACCCCCTGCTCTTCCCCAGTCTCTCCGACCACCCAGGTAGAATCCTTAGGCCGTAGGATAGCGTAGATTTCGATTTCTTGGTTACTGTTCGCGTAGCTCCGCCGCCGTCGCCAGCCACCTCCGATCACCCATCTTCCATTCCGACACCGCTATCATCTCCGCCAGACCTCTCCGCACCTTCTTCACCCCTCCACACAACCCAGATCGCACAGGATCTGGGAATCGAGCTCCTCCGCCGACCACCTTCGCCGGAGCTCGTCATTCCGACTCACCGACCACCTTCACGCCGCCTAACCGGGTCGAGGCACTTTGCCCTCGACCCGCGAAGCTTCTGAACTATTTTGCAGGTCAAGAGGAGGCCGTCTGAGGCGTCTCGACATCTTCCCAGGAGCTTCTCCTCCTCCGACCTCGCTTGAGCCTTCCAAGGCTCGGCCGAGGCATCGGAGACCCGCAGCAGCTGCGCAACCTCACGCCGGATCTTCTCCGACCTTTAGGCGCAGTAGAGGAGGACCGGAGCACACGCAGGAGGCCGGTGAACTTCGCCGGCCATCAGTTCTTCCTCCATCTTCCAGAGCCGTCAGATCAGCCGTGGCGCTCCAGATCAGATCTCAACCGTTCGTTCGGGGAGCAGCAGATATCGTCAGATCAGCCGCAGCGTGATCTCAACCGTTGATTCACCGAGGGTTCGTCCACTACGCACGCGGACCGTTCGATCCCCACGTGGCGGACCCTCCATCGTTCGATCAGGCGAAGCTTCTCAAGGTCAAAGGCGCCGCTCATCGCCACCATCCGATCTTCCACGTGGCGCCTATCCAACCGTCGCCAAATAAAGGGGTAAATATCGTAGGCCCCCCTCTTAGTTTTTCATTTCCTGTTTAGTCCTGTAAACATTTGTAGAAACTTTTTCACGAAGGGTTATTTGCATTTGGAACCTTGTGCTTTATTTTAATTGCATGTATGCCCCTGTGTGCGTGTGAACACGTGCGTCGTCACGTGTGTTTTGGGCTTTTTACACATCTTGTCCTGTAGATCTGGAGTGTTAATGAATGCATGAATATTTTTGAATAATTGCATATATACCCCTGTGAGCATTGTTTATGCGCATGTGCGTTATTTATTGGGAATTTTGCAACCATACCCCTGGGCTTTTGATACGAGTTATCAAATAGCCCTAGGACTTGGTTTTTATTGCAATTTGGTCCCTGTGTGCCCCAGCCACGCGCGAAGCGCGTGACTTGCTGGGTATTTTGCACCAAGGCCCCCAGATCTTTGGGTATTTGCACTTAGGTCCCTGTGCACAGTGCCCCACCTTTATTTTTGAATAAAATATCAAACGACCTCCAAATCCAATGAAATTTTGACACATGGCTCCTGCCATGGTGTAGGAATTTCTATGATTTTTGGGGACATTTTTGGTTTCATTTATTATTTTTAAAAATTCAAAAACCTCTATTTTTGCCACTGTTTGACTTTAAAAATACCAAAAAAAATATAAAAACATCTCCAAAAAATTCTAAAAAAAATTAGATAGTGTTTCTTGCTTGCTGATTGATTTTCTAGCCAATTTTGGCTACTTTTCATCACTTAAAAACCCTAAAAATTGAAAAACCCCTAAAAACTCATAAAAATTATAATAAATAAATTAAAAATCCAAAAACAATAATTAGGGTGCCTAAATTTTCCTTATTCTTCATAGATTATAGGAAAATTACCTTCAGGGCTTTTTGAGATCCAAAATTATTTTATTTTTGGGTCTTAAGCCTTGCTGGACAGTACCCTCTGTTTTTCGCATTGTTTGATTTTTAATAAATAATTTACTCATTAGAAAAATTCCAAAAATTCACCAAAAACAGTAAAAAACTTAAAAAACATAAAAACCATTTTTCCTTAATTTTTGCATCATTTTTTGTGTGTTTAATAAATTGTTGAAGTCCCCTTGTATTTGCCTTCTTTCATTTTCTCATCTTTTAAAAATCTAAAAAAAATATAAAAACAAAATAAAAACCATAAAAAAGATTCCCTTGGATTTCTGACTACATCGTAGGCCGCAAGGCCAATCTGTGCTCCTTGTGTTCGACCCTGGGAGCTATACCAGGTTAATCCTATAGCTAGATCGCTCTATTGTGTGCTTGCTTGATTTTATCTTATTCGAGTGGTTGATTATTTTTCTTGATTTACTTAGTCCATTTGATTGAGGTCGCAACGACATTGTGATTTATTTCTTTAGACCTTTTACCTCTGTCATTTGGGCGGTCATCAGAATGGCGCCGTTGCTGGGGAGCACGGCTTTGTAGTCAGTTTTCCATTTTGTCTCTCTATATATTATTGTTGTTTTCTGACCATTCTCTCTCTTTGATTTTTGTGCGAGGTACTACGTGGAGATCTTGGAGTATACTTTTTGAGGACCCGCACGGGAAGAGGAGCAGGAAGAGAGAGAGAGGAGCATAGATTTTTAATTTCAGAGAGAGAGAGAGAACTAAACTTGTTGTAATAATTTAGACTCTCAGACTGTGGACACTTGTAAACTTAGCGGGTCTGTTTCGCCGAGCACCGGTGTGCTCGGGGGACCCATTCGGATTTTCGCGGCTTTTATCGTGGTTTTCATAGCTAGCTGCCTTTTCCGGTGTTTACGCGGTTTTCCTCGAGCCCCTAGATTTAGGAATTTATGTTGATTATGACGTAGATTTTTAAGGCCCAACACCTAATAGAATATCTGTTCCTATAGAACGTAATTGGACCTTAATAAAATTCATTGAAAAAGTTAGTGAAATTGGATTTGAGACCACGTGCCGTGAGGAGTCACATACAGCGCTGGCAGGACCCGTTGTGGCGGGCACCGAGTGACTCCCAAGATCGGACTCCGGACTCTATTCGATTAGCTAACTATTGTTCTTCACGATCAATAGAAGTTGCTCATCTAGGACTCGGCTTTTCCCGCTGCACCATTTAGGTAGTTTTATTTCTGTCTTTAAATTCTGCGCGGATCACTTGCATGTAGAGTGCTGGAGACAAGGTACGCATTTCTTTCTCTGCATGCATCATTGATTTCTCCGTGCATCAGCTTTTTCGTCTTCTCCCTCTGTGTTTGGATTATTAATCATCAGGAGAATTGGAAAAACCGTTAGGCCGCCTGTATTTATTTTGAAAAATATTTAAAAAAGAAAAACAAAAAAAATTGGGACTGGATAACATTATTGACCCTAAAAGACACTCACCATAAAAATTTGTCTTGGGGAGAGCAACCCCCTCATTGTTTGGTTTGATTGTGCGAGAGAGTGACCCGAACACTAGGTAAAGCCCTCCGGTGCTCATCTCGACTGATTACCGACTCTTCTGTGCGGGACAGTCGGTTGAGAGAGTATCGGGTATCCCAGCAGGTCACGTAATCGCTCTGATATCTTGGATGTTCACCAAATAAAATTGACAAGATAAATTGACCGATCTTTCACGGTCTTCACATTGTGTTGCGTTGGTGAACCAGGGGTTTGCTTGCGATCATATTTTCTCCAGATCCCATCCGCCCAACTCGCCAAGATCAAGATGATGGGCAGACGATCTCTTAGGCAGCCTCTGGCTGCACCGCTTTCAGGCGCGTCTACTCCATCATCTAGGTTGGCCCGTGAGAGTCGAGACCAGCTCTCCGGGCCCGAGTTCGAATCCACCCTGTTCCCCCTCGATCCCCTTTCTTCTGTTCCTGAGAGACATGAGCCCGAGGAGAGACGAATTCATTTGACCGAACCTGAGTTGGGCTCTTCTGATTTTGCAGACATCCCTATGGCTGGAGCCGGTAGTTCAGACGATCGCCAGCCCGAACACTTTGTTTTAGACCAGGGAGCGATCAACTCCACCCTGATCGCATCATTAGAGACGGTTCAGAACCAGTTACGCGATCAGGGGGCATTCATGATAGAGATGAGGAGGGAGTTGGAGAGACTCCGAAGAGAGCGAGAAGAGCCGAGCGAGCCGGAGGACATTCCTGATGCTGATGCAGAGGCAGCAGCCGCAGCAGCAGCCGCCGCAGCAGCGGCAGCCGCCGCAGCAGCGAGACCGATGCGGGAGCTTCACAACCCTGGATCTACACTGATGCACCAATGGGTGGTGATTCCTGCTATCGTGGGGGATTTCAAGTTCCCTCCGAACACCCTGCAGATGCTTCCGCACTTTCATGGACTCGCCACTGAGGAACCTCACCTCCATCTACAGGAGTTCTTGATGATCTGCAGCACTGTCCACGACCGTCGTGTGGACCAAGATACGATTCGAATGATGGCCTTCCCTTTTTCACTGGCAGATAGAGCAGCCGCCTGGCTGAAACATCTAGGGAAGTTTGTGTACACCTGGGATCAGCTCCGCACCGAGTACTTGAACAAGTACTATCCACTCGGGCGGACGAATGCAGCAAGGGCCCTGATCAACAACTTCTCCATGCTCCCTAACGAGCAATTTCACGAGGCATGGGAGAGGTTCAGAGAGCTTCTGGATAGATGCCCACACCATGATATCTCGAAGCCGAACCTAGTTCAGAGCTTCTTCAGTGGGCTAACACCAGAGCTTCAGGGTCTGGTGAATGCTTCTTGCGGCGGGTCCTACTTTGCCAAGGACCACAACCAAGTCTGGGCCATCTATGAGGAGATGTCCGAAAATTACATGGTGATGTCCCAGACTCGGTTGTATACACAGAGATCTCAGCAGCCGCCAGGACCCGTGCAGTATCAGCGGATAGCACGGGTTGATGCAGGTCCTTCCAGTTCGTCCACAGTTGCAGCCGCACAGGCAGAATCGGCCGCTGCGGACATGGGGATTATTAGTGAGAAGTTGGACCGCATGGAAATCATCGAGAAGAAGCAGTGCCAGGGCATAACTCAGATGGAGGAGATGGCACAGACTCTGAGCGACATGAAGACCCAGCTCTTGTGCCTTCAGGAGGCACAGACGGCTCCTCAGCCCCGTCTTCTGTCGCAAGGCGATTCCGGTGGCAGCCGCAGCTCGTCCCAGCGCTCCAGCTCCTTGCAGCAGCCTAGACAAGTTCACCTTGTACAGGCGGAGCCGTACCAGCAGCAGCAGCCCTCTTACCAGGCACCACCATCTCCAGACTTACAGATGGTGGTATATCAGCCGGATCAGCCTCTGGATGTACTCCCACCAGCCCCATACGATGCAGAGCCGTTGATGGATGTCAACGGAATTTGGTATGACCGTCCTCAACCTGGAATCCGACGAGACCATCCCGGATTCAGGTGGGGGAATGGGGGTAACCAACCCCAGCAGCAGCCAGCCGGTCAGGGAGGGCAGTACTCCCAGCAGAGAGATCACCAGCAGCACCCAGCATCCCAGCCATCATCCTTCGTATCTCGTCCCTATCAGCAGCAGGGACAGAGTTGGAGACGTGAGCAGCAGGCTCACCAGCAGCAGCATCATTCCTCTTACCCCTCTCAGCCCCAGCAGCACCAGGTCCAGCAGCCTCATTACCAGAGAGGCAACCCGTCGGGCTCCCATGAGAGCCCCGCCATGGATGATCTAGCCCGCCTCTTCACAGAGCAGCAGGCTACATTTAGACGGGAGATGGACGAGTTCCGCCAGGAGATGCGGGACCTGATGAGAGGGAAGGCCGCCATCCCTGCACAGATCGAGCCTAATCCGAATAACTTGAAGAGGAAATCTGAGCAGGTAGTTCACACTGAGCCTACCACTTCTAGTGACTCATTTGATGTTATCTCGTCGGATTTATTTGATGCTGATTTTGTCACACTTAGGAGCGGTAGAAGACCAGCAGGAGGCGCCTCATCTGAGCGACAACACGAGGATCCATCTAGAGCGCCAGATGAGGAAGAGGAGAGCGGTACTGAAGCCGCACATCCTGATGAGGGTGGTACTGATGCCACCCGAGATGCTGATTCACCCGGCGGTACTGAGGCCGCCATTTCACCACATCGAGGAGGTGGTACTGACGCCACCAGCAGAGCCGAGCCAGCCAGCGGTACTGAGACCGCAAGACGTCTGCATGTAGAGCCAGCTAGAGGTGGTACTGAGGCCACCAACATCTATTCTGAGAGAAATGTTGTTTTTCCTCGCATGCATGTATCTCGGAACTCTGAATTGAATAAAGGAAAAGGTTTAGTTTATTCTGATTCCACTGTGATGAATGATGTTTGTGAGGATCCAGTCATCGAACCGTCTAGGCCTATTCCTAGTCCTTCATCTGAGAAGGACCCTGTGATCCCCTTTCCTAGAGCCCTTGAGTTAGGGAAAGGGAAGAAAAAAGAAAAAGACCCAAAAAAGAGAGAGCAGGAGGAGTTCAGCCAGAGCATGATAGACCGATTTCACATCCAGCTGACCCTCAATGAGGCTTTGCAGCACATTCCTCTTCTTCAGCGATCCCTAAGAGATAGGACCACAATCAGGAGGAAGAAAAGGAACAAGACCGCAGAAATTCATGTGCTAACAAAAGCCACGTGTTACGCGATCCAGAACCATCTGCCGACTAAGAGGCCAGATTTAGGGGCCCCGTATGTCAGATGTCAGATTAGTGAGCAGATGTTCGACCGTACTCTCTTAGATAGCGGATCGTCGATCAACCTTCTTCCGGCAGCCCTTCTCGACCACTTAGAGTTGGGCACTCTTGTACAGAGTAGGACATACCTTCAGTTTGCTGATCGGTCTGTCAAGAGGCCAAAGGGGTTGTTGCGAGACGTTGTCGTCACGATTCAGGGTCTGCAATTCCCCGTGGACTTCGTAGTGCTGGACATGGAGACCCCTGACTCGTTGACCGATTCCCCCATCATCCTCGGTCGCCCATTCTTGGCCACAGCCAAGGCGGTGACTGACCATGACAGTGGGAAGGTATACTTTCGCGTCCAGGGCGAGAGTATACAAATAGAGACGGTTAAGGACCACAGAGCCAGATCTAGATCCCGCTCACATGGGAGTACAGACTCAGAGCAGCTGACAGACGCAGAGCCAGACATCCACCAGGACTGTGATTTTGTGATCACAGATGATGAGGCAGCTTGGGCAGATCCTGCAGCACAGACTATCCTCTCATATTCAGATACATCTGATGCAGAGATGATAGCAGAGGATAGTCTGGAGAGCACAGCCCTGGTTCAGGATACTATTGAGTCAGCAAAGTCGGATCTTGATCGCGACACGATTTCCAGTGATGGTGGTACTGAGGCCACCCTGCTCTATGGTGGTGCTGATACCACCTTGTTCTCCAGTGGTACTGATGCCACTGAGTCTGATATAGATCCCTCGGATTCAGAGTCTGATTGGGCAGATTGTAATGATCAGATGCCAGATCTGGATCCACCTGAGCCTTTAGATGAGGAGGAGGTAGAGGCAGAGCAGAACAGAGACAATGTACAGGACCCGTCTTCTCCAGATCCAGTTTGTGAGAGTTCATTATCATTTTCCCAGGCAAATTTGGCAGAATTATCCGCATACACACATCTTCTTCAGAAGCCAGATTTGCCAGCACCTAGCTGTCCAGAGCTAAAGCCGCTCCCTACTTCGCTGAAGTATCGATTCCTTGCGGGAGAGTCTGAGATGTACCCAGTCATCATCTCTGCAGATCTGACTGGAGAACAAGAATCCCGTCTGATGGAGGTTCTTGAAAAGAACCGCAAGGCAATTGGATGGAGCGTAGCAGATCTCCATGGGATTAGTCCCTCGTTGTGCTCCCACCATATCTATCTCGAGGAAGGGGCAAAGCCGTCGCGTGAGTTCCAGCGGCGACTGAACCCCAACCTAAGAGAGGTTGTTATGAAGGAAATATCAAAATGGTGGAGTGCAGATTTTATTTATCCCATTTCCGACTCCAAGTGGGTTAGCCCCTTGCATGTGGTGCCCAAGAAGACGGGCATCACGACTGTGATCAATGAGTCGGGAGAGGAGATTGCTACACGAGTACCCACCTCTTGGAGGGTTTGTGTTGACTACAGGAAACTCAACCAGGCCACCAAGAAGGACCATTTCCCCCTGCCTTTTATTGATCAGATCATAGAGAGACTGGCAGGGAAGAGCCATTACTGCTTCCTAGATGGGTACTCGGGCTACAACCAGGTGGCCATCGCTCCTGAGGATCAGGAGAAGACCACCTTTACCTGTCCCTTCGGTACTTACGCCTTTCGACGCATGCCATTCGGGCTATGTAACGCCCCTGCGACTTTTCAGAGATGCATGCTGTCAATCTTTTCGGACATGGTAGGGGAGTGTTTGGAGGTCTTCATGGACGACTTCTCGGTTTACGGCGACGGTTTCGATTCCTGTCTTGATTGCCTAGACCGAGTGCTCCAGCGATGTATTGATACCCGCTTGGTTCTGTCTTGGGAAAAGAGTCACTTCATGGTGACTCAAGGGACGGTGCTTGGCCACATCATCTCCAACAGAGGCATGGAGGTAGATCCGGCCAAGGTCGATGTCATTCGGAAACTCACACCACCGTCCAATCTAAAGCAGTTACGGTCATTTCTGGGGCACGTTGGTTTTTATAGAAGATTCATTCATGATTTTAGCAAGATTGCCCGACCGTTGACTGACCTCTTGACGAAAGACACCGAGTTCCTTGTCGATGACAAGTGTCTTTCGTCCTTTGAGACTCTCCAGCAGTGCGTAATTGAGGCTCCTGTCCTTCAGCCACCCGATTGGTCTCTCCCATTCGAGATCATGACGGACGCCTCCGATTTTGCCGTAGGAGCAGTGCTAGGACAGAGGAGGGATGGAGTACCGTTTGCGATACACTATGCTAGCCGCACATTGGATTCCGCCCAGCGGAATTATACAGTCACAGAGAAGGAGATGCTAGCAGTAGTGTTTGCCCAAGATAAATTCAGATCATATATCATTGGATCTCGAGTGACCTTGTACACAGACCACACCGCCATCAGGTACCTCATGTCAAAGAAGGATGCCAAAGCCAGACTTACTAGATGGATCCTTCTACTCCAGGAGTTCGACATTGAGATCAAGGATAAACCTGGAGTCAAGAATGTGGTGGCGGACCATTTATCCCGATTAGAGCAGCCTGAGGATTCTGAGCAGATTGACCCCATTTGTGATACCTTCCCAGACGAGGCGATCCTTGCTATCACCTCACTCCCATGGTACGCCGATATTGTGAACTTTCTCGTTGCTGGGAAAGTCCCACAAGATTGGCCCAAGCAGAAGATTGAGACCTTCCTTGCGAAGGCCAAGTATTACCATTGGGAGGATCCCATCCTTTACCACGAAGGAGGGGATAGCATCTGGCGTCGGTGTATTCCTCAGGAGGAGAATCATAGTGTCCTCACGTACTGCCACAAGCTTGAGGCAGGAGGACATCATTCTGGGAGGAGAACGGCACAGAAAGTGCTTCAATCCGGCTTGTGGTGGCCTACCCTCTTCAAGGACTCAGATGAGTTCGTGAAGAGGTGTACTGACTGTCAGAGGATGGGCACTTGTGGACAGCGTGATATGATGCCGATGCAGCCCATTCACTTCTGTGAGGTTTTTGACGCATGGGGCATCGATTTCATGGGTCCATTCCCTAAGAGTCAGGGATTTGAGTACATTCTGTTGGCCGTAGATTATGTTAGTCGTTGGGTTGAGGCTATCCCCGCCCGAGCCGCAGATGCGAAGACAGTTTGCAGATTTTTGAAGAAGCACATAATCATGCGGTTTGGGGTTCCACGAGTTCTGATTTCTGATGGGGGATCTCATTTCATCAACGACCAGGTGAAGGCACTTGCTAGAGAGTTCAATATAGACCATCGGGTTGCCACTCCATACCATCCACAGACGAATGGTCTAGCTGAAGTGTCGAATAGGGAGATCAAGAATATTTTGCAGAAAGTCGTCCGCCCTGACCGAAAGAATTGGTCACAGCTTTTGGACTCGGTCCTGTGGGCATATCGGACATCTTTCAAGACTCCATTGGGTACATCTCCCTTTCGTCTCGTTTATGGAAAGCCCTGTCACCTACCAGTTGAGCTGAGACACAAGTCACTTTGGGCAGTCACAGACATATTGATGGATCCAAATGGTATAGGAGACCAAAGGAGGGCAGAGTTAGCCGCCTTGGAAGAGCTTAGAGATGCAGCTTTCTCAAACAGCCTACATTATAAGGAGAAAGTGAAAGAGTGGCATGATTCTCATATCAGCCACAAGCATTTTGAGATTGGACAGAAAGTATGGCTGTTTGATGCAAGGCTTAGATTATTTCCAGGGAAGCTACAGAGCAAATGGAAAGGACCCTATTTGGTCAGAAAGGTACACGATAACGGTAGCATTGATATATCTGAGTTATCTTCTGAGAGTACCTTCCGAGTAAACGGCCAGCGGCTCAAACCATTTCTAGATCATGAGCCGCGGGACGTTATTATTGCCGCTATTCATTTTGCGTGAGATGTGGTCTGTTTGACTCACATCTTTTGCATCTCACGCCTGATTTTCACTGTTCTTCCGCCTGTATAGATCCAGTTGTCTATATCATTCTTTAGTCCCACACCCCATCTCTCATCTTATGATTATGCTATACTTAGGGTGTACTTTACCCTAAGTATAGGGGGGATGTCGGACCTGTGAGAATTCTTTTCATTCTTTCTGCTCTTGTTTTTGCTGCCTATACTTAGGGATATTTTACCCTAAGTATAGGGGGGGCAGATTCTGTATATTCTTCACTCGGCTTTCCCTTCATGTACAGCTTTCTATACTTAGGATTAGTTAATCCTAAGTATAGGGGGAAACCACCGAGTTCCTCTCATTGTATTCATTTATTCATTCCTGTATTTAGCCATTCCTTTTCACTTCCCTTTTACTAAGGACGAGTTATGTCTTCTTCATCGCTCTTGATCACTCTGAGGACATCGTTCGAGCTAAGTATAGGGGGGGTGTGTATATATTTCATATATACTTTAGCCATAACTCGTACTTTGTGTGAGTGTGTTAATAAATAAAATGGCTAAAAATCACAAAAAATTAAAAATTTTTCATGTACATAAACCTCTTTTATTCTTGCACATACATAGCTAGTGTACAAAGTATTTTTGTAAAAATGATTTCAAAAATCTTTTGTGTAAAGCTTGTGTAAATATTTTGTATCAAAATTATGTATATAGTACAAAATTTTTTTCAAAATGTTTTGAAAATCAAAAGTTTGCAAAAATCTTGTGTAAATGTGTGTAAATATCATTTTGCAAAACTTGCACCTCATGCATCATTCATGATTTCAAAACATTTTTCCAAAATTTTTTGCATGATTGTAAAATATTTGTAAATAGCATCTTTTGTACATATATGTATATAGTTTTTCCTGGATGAGAGTTGACATTTAAACTAAGCCTGGAATTAAATTGAGAAATGGAGCTTGAATAAGATTTTAATCCACTTAACTTCAAGAGGAACCTTACAGGACTTAGGGTTAAGGCTTTTCAGGTCCATAAGGACTTAATTCTTTGAGTCCACTAGGCTATGAGCATATGTCATCTTGATGAGCCTAAGTAGAGCACTTAACAACACACGCATGACTCTCAGAGACAATGGCTTAACTTGCACCTGCACTTTACACATGGCTCTCCACGGATGAGGTGGTGAGGAGGCAGTTTCCTTTGGCTTGGGGTAGCATATGAGGGTAGTACTTCTAGGCGGAACCTCTCTTCTTCTTATAGTGAAGGAAGTGCACCTCAACTTGGTCTAGTGGTGTTGAAAGCTAAAGACAGAAGCTGTGGGTTGCAATAAAGCTTCAAAAGAGGGATAGTCTACTGGCTCAAGGGGAAATTTCTTATATATGCTGCACCATGTAGATATGTGTACAGAAGTCTTGAAAAAAAAAATGCAAAAAGAACTCCAAAAAAGTGGTGGGTCGGATTGAAAATTTAATAACCCCACCGGAGTGAAAAGCAAAAGCTTATGGTATCATGTTACATCTCATGAAGCTTGCAGCGGGAGACTTAGCTACACTGGCTAAGCTTCCAAAACTCTATACTTCTACCCCCTCTTCTTGAGCCGGTTGCACTTGAACTTAGAAGGGAATACCCCGCTTCTCGAGGAAAGAGTTGCTAGACTGAGGCATTAGAGTTACCAGGTTGAGGGAGGTTGTTTCTTTGTTACTTCTGAGGTGGGGAGCCACATATCACTTACACCGCAAGGAAAAGATTCATGGTCATTAGAGTTTGTGTATGAAGACTTGTTCTGATCTGGTTTATTGAGGAGTCTTGCCCATAGATTGGTGGAACTTGGAGGCTGTTGAGTTTAAGCTTAAGTCCAAATAAGGTTCCGACACATTAATAATCCAAAGATCTGATCGAGCTCCATATTTCAATTTAATGAAGGAAAATTTAATAAGTCAACCTTGATCCATGTACATCCTCTTTTTCTTTTTCTTTTTCTTTCTTTTTCACTTCTTTTTCAAATAAGTGTTTGCTAAGGGACTAGCAAAGTTAAAGCATAGGGGGTGATGAATACCCATTCATCACTCTTTATTCTATTATTTTAGCTACAAAAACCTTTGCAAATACATGTAGATATGTGTAAATACAAATAATTACCAAAAGCATGCATTGTGTAAAAACCTATAATTAGCATGTTTTTGTGCACAAAATAAAAGAATAAAGAGCAAAAAGAAAAAGAGGGAAATATTTAGAATAAATATTGAGCAACCTAACCCAAGGGAGGGCTCAGCATGGGCCTGACCGCATAAAAGCCAAAGTAGAGGGAGATAGGGCTCACATGTGTATATACTTCTGTAAATACAATAAATTATATTTTCCTCACCCAAAAATATGTTGTAAGTATTTGTATATATCTTATTAAAAACAAAATAAAAAGATGAAAAGCAAAAAGAATCAAAAATACCCTTCCTTCACCATGTACATAAACCACACCATTGTATTTATTTAACCTTGTAAATAAATTCAATTATTTTCTAAACTTTTTGTAAATATTCTATGATACATATTGTAAATATATAAAATAAAAAGAGACAAAACAAAAATCAAATAAAAATTACAAAATTAAAATACAAAAATACATTGTATAAATACCATGTATATAAATGCATTCAACCATTTATTTCACCCTTGTATATATATAATAAAAATAAAATAAAAATATTCTTTTATTCCATATTTTATCTTGTAAATAAATAAAATACAAAATGAGCATAAAAAGACATAAAAATAACAAATAAAAAATCAAAAATAAAAATCCATGTAGTGTACATATACCTATATATATAGCCACCCTATTTTTATTTCCAAAAATTAATTAAAAATCACCAAAAAATAGAAAAAAATAAAAGAAAAATATTTCATGTTTTGAGTTTTCTTTAATTCGGCCTATTTCTACCCTAAAATAAATAAACAAAATTCGGGCACACGTGGCCGCTCCTGATTGGTCCACGGGGGACTGTTGACCCCGGTCAACTCCCCCGCGGACTCCTTCCTTTTCTGGAAGACGCGCTCCGCCCCATTTTCTCCGAATTTCCCACGCGTCTCCAGGCTGTCACCCACTCAACCCCCGTGCTCGGATTCTTCGCCGTTCATCCCTCTCCCTCGCCGGATCTTCCGCCATCAAATCCACGCCTTCTATAGCTGTCGCCCCTCAACCCTAATCGCCCCGGTCACCTTATATATTTTCACCTCCGCCGCCTCCGCGCCCCATCTTTGGATCGCCATCCTTCTTCCCGTGACCTCCATCGGCATCGCGAGAGTGACAGCAAGCCTTTGCCCTTGTTGCAGTGAGGTGAGGAGGCGTATCCATTGATCCGGCGATCTTCGCCGCCGCTGCTCCGCCACCGCGTCGAGCATCGAGCCTCGGGCCGAGACGACCCTCGAGGCTACGACCAAGAGCACCCCCTGCTCTTCCCCAGTCTCTCCGACCACCCAGGTAGAATCCTTAGGCCGTAGGATAGCGTAGATTTCGATTTCTTGGTTACTGTTCGCGTAGCTCCGCCGCCGTCGCCAGCCACCTCCGATCACCCATCTTCCATTCCGACACCGCTATCATCTCCGCCAGACCTCTCCGCACCTTCTTCACCCCTCCACACAACCCAGATCGCACAGGATCTGGGAATCGAGCTCCTCCGCCGACCACCTTCGCCGGAGCTCGTCATTCCGACTCACCGACCACCTTCACGCCGCCTAACCGGGTCGAGGCACTTTGCCCTCGACCCGCGAAGCTTCTGAACTATTTTGCAGGTCAAGAGGAGGCCGTCTGAGGCGTCTCGACATCTTCCCAGGAGCTTCTCCTCCTCCGACCTCGCTTGAGCCTTCCAAGGCTCGGCCGAGGCATCGGAGACCCGCAGCAGCTGCGCAACCTCACGCCGGATCTTCTCCGACCTTTAGGCGCAGTAGAGGAGGACCGGAGCACACGCAGGAGGCCGGTGAACTTCGCCGGCCATCAGTTCTTCCTCCATCTTCCAGAGCCGTCAGATCAGCCGTGGCGCTCCAGATCAGATCTCAACCGTTCGTTCGGGGAGCAGCAGATATCGTCAGATCAGCCGCAGCGTGATCTCAACCGTTGATTCACCGAGGGTTCGTCCACTACGCACGCGGACCGTTCGATCCCCACGTGGCGGACCCTCCATCGTTCGATCAGGCGAAGCTTCTCAAGGTCAAAGGCGCCGCTCATCGCCACCATCCGATCTTCCACGTGGCGCCTATCCAACCGTCGCCAAATAAAGGGGTAAATATCGTAGGCCCCCCTCTTAGTTTTTCATTTCCTGTTTAGTCCTGTAAACATTTGTAGAAACTTTTTCACGAAGGGTTATTTGCATTTGGAACCTTGTGCTTTATTTTAATTGCATGTATGCCCCTGTGTGCGTGTGAACACGTGCGTCGTCACGTGTGTTTTGGGCTTTTTACACATCTTGTCCTGTAGATCTGGAGTGTTAATGAATGCATGAATATTTTTGAATAATTGCATATATACCCCTGTGAGCATTGTTTATGCGCATGTGCGTTATTTATTGGGAATTTTGCAACCATACCCCTAGGCTTTTGATACGAGTTATCAAATAGCCCTAGGACTTGGTTTTTATTGCAATTTGGTCCCTGTGTGCCCCAGCCACGCGCGAAGCGCGTGACTTGCTGGGTATTTTGCACCAAGGCCCCCAGATCTTTGGGTATTTGCACTTAGGTCCCTGTGCACAGTGCCCCACCTTTATTTTTGAATAAAATATCAAACGACCTCCAAATCCAATGAAATTTTGACACATGGCTCCTGCCATGGTGTAGGAATTTCTATGATTTTTGGGGACATTTTTGGTTTCATTTATTATTTTTAAAAATTCAAAAACCTCTATTTTTGCCACTGTTTGACTTTAAAAATACCAAAAAAATATAAAAACATCTCCAAAAAATTCTAAAAAAAATTAGATAGTGTTTCTTGCTTGCTGATTGATTTTCTAGCCAATTTTGGCTACTTTTCATCACTTAAAAACCCTAAAAATTGAAAAACCCCTAAAAACTCATAAAAATTATAATAAATAAATTAAAAATCCAAAAACAATAATTAGGGTGCCTAAATTTTCCTTATTCTTCATAGATTATAGGAAAATTACCTTCAGGGCTTTTTGAGATCCAAAATTATTTTATTTTTGGGTCTTAAGCCTTGCTGGACAGTACCCTCTGTTTTTCGCATTGTTTGATTTTTAATAAATAATTTACTCATTAGAAAAATTCCAAAAATTCACCAAAAACAGTAAAAAACTTAAAAAACATAAAAACCATTTTTCCTTAATTTTTGCATCATTTTTTGTGTGTTTAATAAATTGTTGAAGTCCCCTTGTATTTGCCTTCTTTCATTTTCTCATCTTTTAAAAATCTAAAAAAAATATAAAAACAAAATAAAAACCATAAAAAAGATTCCCTTGGATTTCTGACTACATCGTAGGCCGCAAGGCCAATCTGTGCTCCTTGTGTTCGACCCTGGGAGCTATACCAGGTTAATCCTATAGCTAGATCGCTCTATTGTGTGCTTGCTTGATTTTATCTTATTCGAGTGGTTGATTATTTTTCTTGATTTACTTAGTCCATTTGATTGAGGTCGCAACGACATTGTGATTTATTTCTTTAGACCTTTTACCTCTGTCATTTGGGCGGTCATCAATGATTAAGCGGTCCAAAATGAGGTGCCAATGGATGGATGAGATGCAAAGGCAGGGAGATCGATGGTCACGAGTGGATATGGGTGGCGTGAAATGAACGAGCCATGTGGCGCAAGCTGAATGCGCCACGTGACCCAATCAGATTTGAAGAAAAAATAAATCATAGTAAAATAAAAAAGAAATAGTTAAAGGGAGAATTAAGAAAAGTGGTAAACATAGAAACCATAGATCTCGATGAGATCTACAACTTTCATGTAGAAGTCAAAGATATCAGAGGTCTCCAAATATAGATAAAAAGTAAATACTAATTATAACCATATAAAATAATTTTTTTTATTTTTCTTTTGCTTATTTTTGTAATTTTATTTTCTTTTATATTTATTTTTTATACATAATTTTATTCTAATTTTTATTTGATTTTTAACAGGAAAAATAAATAAAATACTACACCATAATAGGTTTATGATAATATATATTAAATAGTATAAATTATTTACAAGACAATAATTAGTAATTAGTATTAGTTATCAATGAATCTTATTGTTTTACTTAAGCAAGAGAGATAAATATGGTAAATTAAGCTGATAAATATGGATTTTATCACCATCCAAAGAAAGCCACCTGAGTTTGCAACCTCAGTTGGAATCCGTAGAAGAGATTCATACCACACTGAGGCTCGGGTATCCAAGATACCACCCAAACTAGCTCAAATCACATGTTCTATGCATGTGGTTTGGACTTTTTACAGCTTAGTCTTTTTCACTTCTAGTAAATGCACCTAAGATCTCCCCTCACGTGAGGCAATTCACACGTTTGGGAGAATTGCACCCGTAACCATAAAAGCCCTCAAAATTCGCACAACTGTGCCCACTGATAATGAGGGAATTTTGAAGGTTGTATGGTTTCACAAGGCGAAACAACAACCGATGTGTTGATCGCTCAATAAACCGTAATCAATCAATAAAAAATCAAGAAATGAAAATACAAGTGTTGAGTTAAAATTTATTATAACTATACAACACAGATGTGTATAGGTGCAATGTATATGTAGAAGTCGATCACAGGGAGCAAACTAGATAGAACTGGAAGACGGGTGCAAAATGTGATTGTGATTCTATGTCTATACATTTTTATGTGGGTATTAAATTTTAATTTTTTAAATTTATTTTTTATGTTTTATATTTTTTGTATTTTGTTTTTAATTTTTTAATTTTTAATTTCTTTTTTATATTTTTATATTTTATATTTTTATATTCTTCTTCTTTTAGAATATAATATATATAGAGTATATATACAATGTAAGCTAAGATAGATATAAATACTAAAAAATTCACAAAATTTAGGAAATAAAATATTTTTGAAAATATTTTTTACTATTTCTATGATTTTTATAGAATTTTGATATTTTTTGGATTTTTAAAGTAAAAAATACCCCAAAACAGGGATTAATTAAATAAGCAAAATTGAAACGAAGATGAAAAATAGAAATGATGTCAAAAATTCTCCAAATTAATTTTAATAATTAAATAATAGTATAAAGATAATTATAAAATAGAAAAATCAATTTTTATTTTTTCAGAATTTTATTTGTTTTTATAAAGCTTTTTGGGGTTTTCAAATTTCAAGAATTTTCTTTTTATAGTTTCAGTTATTTTTGGTCTGAAGTTGAAAAATAAATAAATAAATAAATATGAAAACTACTTTTTGATTTATTTTTAATTTTTTTTAATTTTTATGTATTTTATACTATAGACAGAAAAAAAGATGCACTTTTTATTTTTATAAAATTACTAAAGGCCTAAAATGCAAAATTAAATATGTGATGTGAAACTTCAAGCATTCATGAACTTCAACCTAATTGTTGGATTTTTTTAGAACAATTGATAATTTAAATAAATGAAGAAAGCACACAAAAATAGATTGACTGGAAAGGGCATATATGTAAATAAAATAAAACTCAAGGGACTCTCTGTAGTATTTCCAAAATTTTGTAACAGAAATAGAAAAACTTTGGTCTAAATAGCAATATAAGAAGTTCTAAGGGCTTGGCTGCAAGATTTCTAATAGTCACCTCACGTACGACCGCACATGAGATGACGTGGAATGAATGGTTATGTAAATAAAAGAACGTTGAGGGGTTTTTTGTAAATATTACAAAAATACAATAACAGTTGAGGAAAGTTTTTATACTAATTAATAATTACATAAAAATGCCGGGTTAATGCTGCAAAATATCCAACGTAGGTGGAGGCGAATGGTCTGATGGGTTTCACTTGCGACGTGGCAATCCCTCCTACGACGATGCCGGTTTGCGATCTGAGGTCTGGATTAGATCCTTGATCAGGATCCGACGGTGCAGCTCTACAAAATCGAACGACGGTTAGCGAATCTGGTGCCAAGAGGAGATCAAACATCTGGGAGGATGCTCGAAAGAATAGGGAAGTTCTCACATTTTTTCGAGCTTCGATCAGTGATGGGGCATCCCTCCGACCTCATGATGCTCCATTGAGAGGTACAGAAGCCTCGTCTTATTCCTTCGCAGCTGTAGACCTACACAAAAAGGATGGAGACCTCGCCAATAGCTCAAAGGAACCCTCAGACCTGGAGGTTATTTTCTATCCTCGAGAGGTCCTACAAATTGTTCCTTTCTTGTTGTTTCCTACAGGAGATGGGTTAGCTCAAAAATGTAGATCTCGGGGGAGCTCCTGGGGATGGAAGGGAGTTAGGCAATGCAGGTGAAGTCCCTCCGGCGAGCGGTAGAGGAGGAGGGACTGAACTCCAGCTCCAATGTGGACCTGGGTGAGAGGAGGGGAACGAGGCTTGCAAGAAACGTATGGGAAGGTTGTGGGGTGATCGAGTGTGGTTGAGAACAGGCGGAGCACAGGTGGTATGGTTCACTGGAGCGGAGCTCCGACGAACTACGATGGAGTGATTTACGGTAGATTAAGGAGATTAAGCTACAAAATAAAATCTTAAAACAAGCCTAGGAGCTAAATTAAGCTAGAAAAAGGGAGAACAATACCTCGACTGACATCAAGTCAGGATATGGTGACCTCACGACCAAGGTTGGCTGGAGATGGTGGCGGAAGCACCTACGACCTTGCCGGACCTCACTTGAAGTAGCTGGAGACTCTCCTATCACTGGAGTCGATCCGGAGCACAAGAGAGAGAGAGAGCCTAACTTGGTCAAAAGACGTTCAAATCCAAAGAGGAAGTCAGAGGTGGTTTTGGTACAGGCGGACGGACAAGGAGCTTCAATCGAGGAGAACGCTCGACTCAGTGGTCCACAGCTCGAGGAGTCGAGCCAACGTAAATCTCCAAGGATCGAGACCAAAAAATGCAGAAGGAATTGAAGCTTATTATTGAAAGGATCGAGCTCCAAAAATCGAGAAAAGAGGCTTGGGCCTAGTTGTGTCAGGCTACAGGACGGGTCAGAGGCAATTGATCGCGGTCAACTCACACATCAACCTGGTTGGTCCACATGGACCAACCAAGAAAAATCATCCTGAAAAATAGTTAGAAAATCAATATCAAATAATAAATGATTTTATTAATTTTAAGTTATCAAATAAAAAGTTTGTTATTTTAAGTATATTATTATTTATTTATTTTTAAAGGTATTTAATTATAAGTCATTTTTAATGGTTAATTATAGGTATACTTATCTATATTTTAGAGTATTTTATTTTAACTAGTATTTTTTATTTTATTATTTTATATTATTATTTTATATATTTATAACTTATTTTAGATAATTAAATATATTTTTCTTATATTTTTATGATATAATATATATACTTAAATAAATAGTTGTGTATATTATATATGTATAGTTATTGTATATTAACCAATATATTTTTATATACATAATTTATTTTAGTATTTTTTATGGTTTTATTTTAGTTTTAATACGTACATATAATATAAATAATATTTATAAAGTTATAAAATTATAAAAATAATAAAGAATGAATGAAATAAATATTTTATTTGGGTATATTATACAATAAGGGTCCAAAACCTAACTTTCACACCTTAACTCCAAAAAATATGAAACCGCCTTCATTAAATAGCTTATTAAAAGTTGTATAAATTAAAGGTGATTTTGATAAATTTTGAGTTTATTTGAGAGATATGGGTCTGGGAAGTTGGGATTTTGGAATTTTATTCATAGTATAAGTTGTATATTGTATATTATTTTTGTTTGAAATCAATTTTATATTTTTCTATATATTATTATCGAAAACTTTTATGTACAAAGTTTCTTTATTTGAGGTATTGAAGAATAAAATAAAATTGGTCCCAAAAATACATAAATAATGAATTTATAAATGGGAATTTTGTTGTATTAATCGCTCTTATATCTCGCTACTTTATTCTTTGTCGACCCAATCATCAAGATGCCTAGGTCTCAGGGTTTAAGATCATAAAATATCTTTGATATTTTATTCTTTTTCTTTTATTTTCTTTATTCTATAATTTTGGAATTAAAAATAATATTTTATACAATATTTATACAACAAAACATGAATGCTAACTTATGCAAATTAAGGCAATTTACATGCATTTACTAGGGTTTTAAGGCCAAAATGGTAGAATAAAGGTGATGAAATGGAGAGTCATCACCCACCTCGTACCAAATTTTTGGCATGACCTCCCGCTTCTTGGAAATAACAAAAGGAACCCAGCTTGAGGTAAATTGCATAGGGCCCCTTTGAGTTT
Organism: Ottelia alismoides; assembly: GCA_037367405.1. Taxonomy (NCBI): domain Eukaryota; kingdom Viridiplantae; phylum Streptophyta; class Magnoliopsida; order Alismatales; family Hydrocharitaceae; genus Ottelia; species Ottelia alismoides. The sequence goes on from JAZKJV010001220.1 coordinate 147,347, forward strand.
CACAAATCTTAACCAGGTCGCTACTAAGATCAAAATTGAAAACTTTTGATTTATTTTTATTATAGATATACCCTAGACTACTTTATTCATATCTAGAGCATCTATGGACCAATTTTTACATTCTTTATGTCCTTTTGAAACTTGTTTAATCATTTATCATCTAAGATATTTAGTCATTCCTTTTGAAATAATTTTTAGCATCAATAAATTGAAGAATTTTTTTGTTAACTGTGAGACTTATATTATTTGAAATTGATTTCGTTGCTCATTAACATTACGAAGAATTAGGGAAATTGATTTGGTCGTTATCTGGGCATTAATTGATAGAATATTTTTTAATTTAATTAAGGGGGATGGATTGTGGATTAAAATTGAGTGCCTACTTAATTTCTTAGCTCCATCGTCTTTACATCCATTTATCATCATAAAAAGTGCATTATTTAGTTATTCTCTCATATTGCATTGCACTATTTTATTGCATAAAATTATTATAAAAAAATCCATGCATAATATTTATTAAATGTATATATTTTGTTTAAAACCACATAAAATATGTAAAATTTAAATAATAAAAATCCATTTCTTTTGACAACGTAAATTCTTAAATTGTTTTGAAAATTAATTCTAGGCCCTCACATTACCTCCCTGAGTTTGACTTTGAGACTTTCTCAAGTAAAATAATTATTTAACCACAATAAAATTATTTAGATAATTGTTTTTCATGTGATTTTGACTACTTGCTCTTTATCATCAGCTACAACAGACATTAATTCGATCAAATTAAGAGTGGTAGAGAGCTAACTATCAATGTCCATAAACATGTTTGCAAAAAAAATTTAAACACATATCCATATGTGTATATAGATGTGTTTGTGTGTATATTTGTAATAAGGAAAAAATGGGGCTGCCCCTTGCGGGCAACATGGCTGCCCCCGCTCCATTTTTCGTAAATTTTTTATTTTTTTTTTAAAATATCACCATGTATATTCATCCCTATATTCCTCCTATATGTTATTCGAATTTCATCAGAAACAGAGACTCCTACGGCCTCCATCGAGATGATGTCGATTTAAAAAATCCTGTTACCGTTAAAAATGACTATCTGGATGGAGGCCATAGGAGTCTCTGTTTCTGACGAAATTCGAATGGCATATAGGAGGGATATAGTGATGAATATATATGGTGATATTTTTCGGAAAAAAATAAAAAAAACGCTGAAATAAGGGCGGGGGCAGCCCCATCAACCTCTTGTAATAAATATACATGTGTAGTTCTCTTGCAAAAAATGATAAAATCAAGATATATTATTAGAGAGAATCAAGAAGATGCGGAGGCAATTGGGCCAATATTGCCATGTAGTTGAGATGATGTGGCATCTACCAATGACATATTGCCTACTCTGGGTGATGGTCAAGTTATTTAAAGGATCGAGAACCCCTCTGGATCTTTTTGGCATTAAAGTCTAAACCACCGTTCCAAATGCATGTCTTTGTCATAATCCTTTAGCAACTAATAGGTTGTATGATACAATAATTGTATGCCAAAACTGTTAACTTATATCTATATGGATCTTAGATCATTATTTCTATTTCAGTATAATAGGAGACCAATTAAGTGAAAACCCCACAGAAAATGTGATTCATATTTGGACTAAGTTTAGAGGTTAAGATTTTTCCTAATGATGATGTTAGAGACAAGACTATTATAAAGAGTACATGACCTTGCTAATTTTCCCAATAACAAAATATTGAAGTACTTAACTAAAAAGTGTCCAGCTCAATTTTTGCTATCTTGTCAAAGGTTAATACTAGCATGAACTCTTCTCTTCTTCACAAGGCATCTTATATACATAAAAGATTATGAACATGGTTTTTTATACTTGGTTGCAGGGTTGGGCAGGGTTGGCCCAACCCTGGTTACTATTCACAAGGGTACTTCCTCCTCACAGATTACTATTCACCCATCCCAACCCAGCCCACCCAACCCTTCCCAACCCTGCAACCAAACAGGCCCTAAGAGTTTTGCTAATAATATTTGTGATCTTATTTGTTTGCAATAACACTTTCATCCCCTACATTCACTATTAGTAGGTTTGTCCTTCCGTTAATTGATGGTTTATTAATTAAAATGGATCATGGTTTGTTCAAACCAATGTCTGATTCGATATAATAGTTGGTCCCTTAAAGCAGACATCTCATTTATCGCAACAATTGTTGACCCTTAAAGCCAATATCCATTGCTAGCTACCCATGCATCGCGATTCATTGCAACCACTCTTACACCTTAATCCATTTGGGTTTACTTCCATCTTTTCGCCATTAAACTGAAGGGAGTTTTACACTTATCTTCATCCACATTTTCCCAATAATATTGACATCTCTAATGTTTTGCAATAACACACATGCAAACTTGATGGTATTGTCCTTTCATTTTTGTAATACATTTAATTGTGAATTTTGTAAGAATATAGAATATAAGTGTAAATACAAAAAAATATTTTGAAAGAAAAAATGACATTCATAGTAACGATGTGCACCAAAAACTTCACCATTTATTCAAAGAAATAACCTACAACGCTTAACAACCATAAAATTACAAGGACACGTATTTGGCGAAGAAGTTTGTATGTTCAATCACATTTTCAGCATAACACTCATGACAAAAGATCAACCCATTCCTGGCCCTTTAGGGCATGTTTGGTTGCAGGGTTGGGCAGGGTTGGGTTGGGCTGGATTGGGCTGGGTGAATAGTAATCTGTGAGGAGAAAGTACCCTTGTGAATAGTAACCAGGGTTGGGCCAACCCTGCCCAACCCTGCAACCAAACAGGCCCTTAGAGAGCCCAAGCGATCGTCACAACCATGATACGATCTTCCTGAGCTTCCCATCAGTTGGGACCAATAGAATCTCAAAAATCAATTGCACAATTTGTAAGTATCTCGACACAACCGAGCCTCTCTCAGACCTCCCTCGAACCATCACACCTAAAGAAACAATGATCAAATATCTTCATTGGGTTCGGAACAACGAGCACACTCTGCAATGGGCCCCTGAATAAAACATGCTCGTCTAAATCCAGTTATCAACCTTCCACACCTAAGTTACCAGTGGAAAACATTGATATTTTGCGAGGGGATCCAACTCCAATCCTCATGCGAATAAGCAATTCAACCTCGTAGATCAAAAGGCACTGCTCCCACCAATGTGTAGTAGGTTTTTCTAACAGAAAACCTACCATCAAGTCAGCACAAAAGGAGCCATCAACGCCAACCATACACTATGTACACATGATCATCCAATCTTTTGCTTCATCGAAGTTAGTGACACAAATTTATTGAAAATGTAACACCAAACATAGTCACATATCTAAAACTCATGAAGTGCGGGTTGTAAGCGATGGAGATTACTACTTGACAACTTCAGTTTAAGATTTTTGAGTGGTCATCAACCGGTCCATCTGTATCCAAACTCAACAAATTCTTAGGATAATTTTCCTCTATAACAAACCGGTAACCTAAATTATGAGGCATTACAGATAAACCAGAGGAGGAAACAAGTATGAAAAATACTTGAACTGACTATAATATGTCGAAAAAGTTCATATCAACCCTCACGGTAAATCAAATTTATAAAACACTGCCCTTTCCGCGACAGCACACGTGCATCCAGAAAGGTGGGTCCCGCTCCGGGCAAGTTGGTGCCCGGATCAGAGGGACGACGGGAGGCAACGCGGCGTCGTGAACGTGCTTTCGTCCCTACAGTTCTTCTGAAATGGCCGCCAGTAAATGAGATGTGGTTCCCATTTCGCCATTTATTATTGCCAAGATGATATGATACACACGTCTGTCCATTCATTCGGTGGGAACCACTGGAGTTGTCTCATCCCATCAGTTTGCAACCCTTTCTTCCTTTGCAGGGGAGGCTGTTCCAGATGGGTGCATGCATTATTTATGGGTATCTCTCTGTTTCACGCTAAGTTCACCGGAACTTGAGGAGAAGACAAAGAAGGACAATTTTTTGTATGGAATAACATGAGAATATAATAGGTTTTTTTAGGTATAATTCCTCATTTATGGACGGGGTGTTGAATAGACACAAGCAGGAATGTCATTCTGTGTATTCCATCGACTTTTTTTTTGAAAAAAATTCAAAATTCATTCATCATAAAATTAGCCCCCAGAAAATCAGAGTTCAAACAGATGAGGTGGAGGCATCAGAGTTTTCAAAACCAAATAAAAATCATAACAGTAGATGATCAGTGAAATTTCACAAAAAAAGTACTGCCGATGCCCTCACTTCTGTCGAGTTTAGAGCTTTCGTAATGTTAGTGAAACATCCATACCCCCAAACATAGTGGCACATCTAAAACTCACGAAGTATGAGTGTGGTTTATAAGTGGTGGGGATTACTACTTGTCAACTTGGGCTTAAGCATTTTAGGTGGTTGCTAACGGGTCCATCTGTGCCTGTACCCAACAAGTTATCAGGGCCAGTTTTCCCCGATAACGGATCGGGGACCTAAACTCGAGACATTACACTTAGTCTCGTGATGGACTTCTTCCTGGTGGAGGGCGATGCTGCAAATCCTTTTGCACTATTATCAAAGGGGGAGGGATCAACCTCCAGAACACCTGCTAAGAGAGCGTGTATATATGTGTGCAACCAACTGAAAACAGCCCAACAGACAATACCGATCAAATTCCTCGATTTATGTGTGTCATCCTTGCGTAGGGGTCATGCTAATTTTCTCGGTATCGTTCCAGTTTTATCAGAAACAGTTGTTGGTTCATCATTTATCATTGTGCCCAATCTAATGTGGCAAATATATATTATGAAAATCCATGAAAGTATTTTTCAAAAAAAAATAATAAAAAAAGTAGGGAAAAAGAAAGTGGAGTAGGAAAGTTACCTACTTCATGGAGTAGGATTACTTTCACACACACACACGCACACGCACACGCACACACACGGGGGTTGATGGGGCTGCCCCCTGGGGGAGCCAACATGACTGCCCCATCCCATTTTTGGGCAAAATTTTTTATTTTTTTTTGAAAATATCGTCATGTATATTCATCCCTATATCTCTCCTATATGTCGTTCGAATTTCGTCAGAAACAGAGACTCCTACGGCCTCCATCCAGACATTGTCGATTTAAAAAATCCTGCGACCGTTAAAAAAATGACGTCTGGGTGGAGGTCATAGGAGTCTCTGTTTCTGACGAAATTCGAATGACATATAGGAGGGATATAGGGATGAATATACATGGTGATATTTTCCAAAAAAAATAAAAAAATTTCATGAAAAATGGGGTGGGGGCAGCCATGTTGGCTACTCCTCGGGGGCAGCCCCATTTTCCCCATATATATATATATATGTGTATATATATATATATATACACGTACGTATGTATGAATGCATGTATGTATATATATATCCAATTAGACTTGGTCCGTCCATCCTTAAGGAAGGCCAACGATCGTAACCGTTAGATTCAAATATAACAGCATCATCAATTTATTTGCCCAAAGGGTATTTTGGTCGTCAACTTTTGTATTAATTATGCATACTAATTAATATTTCAAAAATACTAAATTTATCTAGTTTTATTTTTAAAATTTTTTTGTAATATCATATTTAAATAGTGTCCAGTTTTGTGCTGGGCAACATTATGTGGGACAATATTTGTATCCTCGCATGTTTTTTTTAGAATCTGCACTTCCTTTTATAACGATTGTATGTTTTTTGTATTTATTGTGATTCCTTCAAAATTAATCAGCTATTTATAAAATTTGTATGATTCTTTGTATAATACAATTCATATTAGCAATTAATGCATGTTTATTTGTAATGATTGTATGGTTCTTTGTAAAATAAAATTTGTATGGTTCTTTGTAACACATGCAACAGTCATTCACGCTCAATCGATGAGTAAAATAGAACCGAAATATGTATAATACATATTCAAAATGTATAACACATATCCAAAATGTGTAATACACATCAAATATACAATATGCATAAAAATAATAATCGCCATTTTCTCCCAATTGATACATAAAAATGCATATCAAATATCTACAATACACATCAAAATTTATAATACACATCAAATATTATATAATACACATCAATATTGTATCTCTGTGTCGAAGGGAACTGTCTTCTGATGAAGCCACGCATGACATTAGGAAGCATCTGAGCACGAAGAAGCCCTCCTCCGCGAAGAGACCCGCGAGTCGAACGAGACGAGGACCATGCTCCGCACGATCACGCTCCTCGCTGCTCTGCGTCCATTCCTCCTCTCACGTTCTCCAGTGCTCCGGTCCAACGCTGTTGCGTGCATCGTACGATATGGCGTATGATTTCGCTCGGTCCCGCCAATAACATGTCCATCGTACGATTTGGTGCAATCTTCGTTGGATTCTGATACACGATCCGACATCGCCGTGCCCGATGCCGTACTCGTTGTAATTGTCTGTGGCATCGTCGACGTCGTCTGCAAGGACCTCGTCCTCCTTTTTCTCCTACTCGCCGTCGTCTATATACCAAAATAGCATCTATGCATATACAATATTTAGGATTTCTAATTTTGAATAAGCAATTAAGGTGACAAATTAATGATGAAGATAATTGTGGTGATACTATATATATAGATATTGTATAAAGACCAAAATGGATTTTTTGCTTAATTTACAGATAATATTAACATATTATTAATAACCACTGCACAATTAGTTATGTAGGGTTGGGATCGTTGGCCTTCCTTGAGGATGGAAGGACCATGTCCCATTTTAAAAATATCATATATATATATATATAAAGGAAAGGGATTTACCTACTCCACTTTTATTTTTTTTCAACTTTTTTTTATTTTTTTGAAAAATACTTCTATAGATTTTTATAACTATATTCCTCTAACATGTCATTCAAATTTCGTTAGAAACGGAGACTCCTATGCCCTCCATCCGGAATAGGTAAATTACAACAAATCTAAGATCGTTACAATTACCTGTTCTGGATGGAGGGTGCAAGAGTCTCTGTTTCCGACGAAATTTGAAAGACTTGTTAGAGGGACATAGTTATAAAAATTCATAAAAGCATTTTTCAAAAAAATAAAAAATTGAAAAAACGAAAGTCCTACTCCATGGAGTAGGATCTCTTCTCTCTCTCTCTCACACACATACATACACACACACACATACATACATACATACATACATACATACATACATACATATATATATATATATGATATCTTTCAAATGAGACATGGTCCTCCCATCCATAAGGAAGGCCAACAATCTCAACCGTCCGTCTTTAATCGTGTGGTTGTCATTAATGGCATATTAATTTTATTTATAAATTAAGCGAAAATCCATTTTAGTCTTTATACATTATCTAAATATAGCATGTAATTAACGTCACATTAATTGAGGGCTAGAATTGATCCCTCTAAAATAGGGATTATTCGTTGAGGGGAATTCCTGAGGAGAAGGAGGGCGCTGGAGATCTCTTGGCAGGCCGGCATCAAGGTGGTGATGGACTCGGAGGCGGAAGACTCGTTGAGGCGGTCGTGGCATGGGGGACAAGTAGCAGCATCAGGGAGCCGAAGCAATGCCCGTGAGGCCAATTGCCCATCAGGTAGCAACGGATTTTATGAAACGTGTTGAATCATTTTTTCGTTTTAGAATTGCATCATGTTGAATCAACATGTAGGAGATTTTGTATACAAATTGTATGAAACAGATTTTATATACATATTTTATAGGGATATTTACACCCATAACCCTGAGTAATCTCGTAATTACCCCAGGAACCCTGCGCGAGCACGAATTACACCCAGAACCCCGAATAATGTTTAACCCTTACATTACATAACCCTGAGTAAACTTCCATCCATTTTACCGTTAACTATTGACGGTATCCGTTATATATTTTATATTTATACCCTTTAAGTTTTTATTATTTACAAAAAAGTCCTCCACCTTATCCTCTTCCTCCTCCAAGCAGCACCCACCTCCTCCTCCAAGCAGCAAGCTCCTCCGACAACCTCCTCCTCTCCCCTTCGACCTCCCAGGTCCCCCCGCCCCCTCGTGCCTCCGCCTGCAGCCCCCCCTCCCCCGCGCGACTCCGCCTGCGGCCCCTCTCCCCCGCGCGACTTCGCCTGCAGCCCCCCCACCCCCGCACGACTCCGCCTGCAGCCCCCCTCCCCCGCGCGACTCCTCCACCCCCTCTGCAGGCCCCCTCCCCCGCGTGACTCCTCCGCCTGCTGCCCCCTCCCCCGCGCGACGGATGGAACCCGTGCTCACACCCAGGCAGTACCTTCACCTTCTCCCCCTCTTCAAACACGCTCAAGCATATGGAGCACTGTACATCCTCCCCGCTCACAGGCACCGAATGCAGGACCACCTGGAAGCCATCAATCACCTCCTTCTCCAGCCCACCGACGTCTATCGCATGCCCGTCCTCCGTGGAGCCGTAATCGCCCGAGCTGACAGTTACCACCAGCCGTCGTTGACGGCAGGCCCACCTGGTGCAGAGGAAGATGGCGGTGAGGAGGAGGAGGACGGAGAAGGCGACGATGACCGCGAGGAATCTCTTGTTGGGGTGCGGGCTGAGCTCTTGTTGGAGGAAAAGCGCTGTCGGAGGAGGTAGTTGATGCCCCCGCCTGCAGCCCCCCTCCCCCGCGCGACTCCTCCGCCTGCTGCCCCCTCCTCCGCGCGCCTCCTCCCCCCTGCAGCCCCCTCCCCCGCGCGCCTCCTCCCCCCCCCCCCCCCCCGCGAGCCTCCTCCCCCGCGCGCCCCCTCCCCCGCGTGCCTCCAACCCCGCGCTGCACTCGGGACAGAGTTCCTCCCAGAAGCAACCCCTCGCCTGCACCCCTGCTTAACACCCCCCGCCCCTGCGCACCCCCTCCTCTGGAAGCCTCGCGCGCCTACTCGCCCTCCCCCGGCCGAGTCTGTTCGAAGCTCCCCTCAGCCCCGGGCCGCGTTCCTCCGAGAAAGACCCCTGCCCCCGACCCCCGGAGCCCTGCGGAAGCCCTCCCTCCCAGCCATTCTCGAAGCCCCCCCCCCACCCCCCGCGCCCATCACCTCCGCCAAGCCCTCCTCCCCATGAAAGCTTGACCCATTTCGGTAGAACACCTCCAGCCTGCAAGCCCCACCTCCTTTCCGACCAGGTCGAGCGCCTCCCATCTTTGGCCCAAGTCGAGCTCCCTTCTCCCGAAGCCGTCCTTTTCTTCTTCTTTTTTTTCTTTTTTTATTAATCTCAGCCGTTAGATCATGATTGGTTAACCTCCACCGTAGGATCATGAAGTGGGTTAGATTAACTCAACTATCTGGTTGAGTTAACGAACGAAACTAACGGAAGGTTATGGGTGTAAAACGGCGTGGTTATTCAGGGTCCTGAGGATAATTAGTGTTTATAGAGGGTTTCTGGGGTAATTACCATATTACTCAGGGTTATGGGTGTAAATATCCCTATTTTATATAACAGATTTTATATATAATATTTTTTGTTTTGGAATTGCATCAGGTTGAATCAACGTGTAGGGGAAATAAGAAATATAATGTTCGAGAGATTCCGAAAATCTTATGCAAGTGAGCTAAATTTTTGTTTTTTTTGTTTTAGAAGCCTCCATCGCCGATTTGGGTGTGTGTCGCCCAACCACGAGCATCACCCTCCATTAGCGCCGTCGTCGATCTCCTGGAGGAATGAGGAACCACGGTCCGCTTGCACGAGCCTGCGCCACGAACTCCAGCCACGTCTACCGTCGACGCTCAACTGCACTAAGCACACCATCGTCACGAAAGACCTTCATGCAACCCGGATGGTGATGCATGTACACGGTGCTGCAACCCGTCCTGGATGAAGAATGCTTCCCAGTTTGATACAATATTGACGTGTATTATACAATATATGTGTATTATACATTTTTGTTATCTATTATACATATTTGTTATGTATTTTTGCAAATCAATTGGATGCGAATGAAAATTGAAATTTTTATAGATCTTGTATATAATGATGTGCATTACACGTTTTGGATGTGCATTATATATTTTAGATGTGTTTTATACAAATTTGGTTTGTATATTCGCATCAATTAAGCGTGAATGACTACCAAAATTTTTACAAGAATCTATACAAAATTTATTATACAAAGAACCCCACATTAAATACTAATATGAATTGTATTTTACAAAGAACCATGCAAAATTTACAAATAACGAATGACTTTATGAATGAACAACAGATTCTACAAAAAATATGCAGTCATTATAAAAACATCCTTAAATTCTACAAAAAAATGCGTGAGGATACAAAAATATGCCCCAGATAATATCGTCAAGCAAAAAATGGATATTTTTTAAATATGATATTACGGAAAATACCAAAAATAAAACTAGCTAAATTTAGTATTTCAGAATATTAATTAGAGTGCATAATTAATGCAAAAGTTGATGACCAAAATGCCCTTTTGGGCAACAAAATTGAAGGTGCAGTTGGATTTGAATCCAATGGCCCAGATCGTTGGCCTTCCTTAAGGATGGAAGGATCACGTCTCATTTGAAAGGCCCCCCCTATATATATGTATGTATATATGTATGTATGTATGTATGTATGTATGTATGTATGTATGTATGTATGTATGTATGTATGTTTGTATGTATGTATGTGAATGTATATATGGAGCCCTTCCAATGAGATGGGCCTTTCCTGTATGTATAGAAAGCTCACCATCTCATCCGTTACACCTCAATCTAACGGTTCTTTATCCAAAAGGGTATTTTGGTCTATGTGTTTTCATTTTGAATTGAAGCACATACATGAATATTACATCTATAGTTCATTTAGTAATATGATAAGATCCATAGAACCTTGTTATCTTAGCCCTATTTGCTACATCACACTCACAAAATCTTATATGAGAATCTTCCTATACTTTTCCAACATTTTCAAATATATGAATGGAAATTAGATTATAATGTGGTAATCACATGAATTGACAATCACAACATCGCATGAAACGTACATAAAATGCATGAATTAGGTGATAAGATGTGTGTATAAAATTAGATCGTTCATATTTAGTGGTCGCATCTAATTCCTCAAAAACAAGTAATTTTCGAGGTCATCATCTCCCCGACATTGCTATTTCAATTTGTGGCCACATATAATTAGTTAACAACTAATTATAAGTGCATGCATGTTCCCCATTACTTTCCTTTTCTACGAATTTGTCTTTCATAACATGAGAGAAACATTTTCCATCAAAACATCTACTAATGGTTAGCAAGTAGAGAACATTTTTCTATTTCGTGCCAGTAAACACTTTTGGGATTGTTAAATTTGTGTCCCTAATGATCGATCAGGTAAACCTCGTTGATCAACCAACCTCTCTTATTATGCATTGCAAATACTTTTCGATGATCACACGTGATCGATCAATCGTTTCCAAGTGGTTGTTAACTCATCCCTTCAGTCTGTTCCAAGTGATCAACCGATCGTGCTTATTTTCTTAACCTCAAATAGAACTACAAACCTTTGTCATCGGTTAATAACTCCTCATCATCATCCAATTCTTGGCGAAAAAAAACTTCTGATGGACTGTCTCACATAAAACCAAGTAATGACCACATTCCCTTTGACTTTGAGCAGCAAACAAATATGAATCTATTCGTATATAATCCGTCACCATATCTATTTTATACAAATGGTACTTATAGGCATAAGTGTTTGCTAGGGTCTAGCAAAGGTAAGTATAGGGGGTGATGAATCTCCATTTCATCACCTTTATTATTTCATTTTGACATTTAAATCCTAGTTAAATGCACGTAAATAGCATTAAATTGCATAAAATAACATATATCCTTTATTGTGTAACTATTATATAAAATATTGTATTTAAAGACAAAATAAAAGAATAAAGAAAAGAAAAAGAAATGAAATACCAAAGGTATTGAATGACCATAAACTCGAGACCTAAGCATCATGATGACTGGGTCGACAAGGAATAAAGTAAGACATAAGGTCCAAAATTACAATAAAAATTCCAATTATTTTGCCAAATAATTGAGTTTTGGGCATCAAATCAGTAAACTTTGTACATGAGTTGTAGATAAAATATATAGAAAAATAGAAAATTTATTTCAAACAAAAATATTGCATATTATACCTTTTACCCTTAAAATAAAAATCCAAAATCTCAATTTCACAGACATGTATCTTCTCTATATGAGCTCAAAATTCATCAAAATCATCTTTAGTTGTATATAACTTTTTATTAGCTATTGAATGAAAGTGATTTAGTTTAATTTCCAGATAAGATAAGTTTTGGATCCCTATTGTAAAATATACATGAATAAAATATTCATTTTATTTATTCCTTATATTTTTCGCAATTTATATTATTATAATTATGTAAATATTATTTGTAAAATATGTACACAATTAGAATAAAATAAAATCACTAAACATAAATTAAAATAAAAAAGTATACTAAGATATATAGATGAATAAACTATACATATACCTAACAAGCAAACACTATTACAAGAATGTGAATTTACGCGAATGAACAAACAAGCAAACACTGTTCCAAGAATATGAACCTACGACAACGAACAATCTGAATATTTGTTGCCATATCTTCCGATGTTAAAGATATAACACCGAATATTATTCGTTGCTAAATAATCTTTTATACTTATAACTAGATGAATGTCATATTCGTTGTTAATGGTCCATATAACGATGATTTTTCGTTAACTTATTAAAATTCACACTTATTGTTGCTAAATTTAGCAACGATTACAAGAAAAAGTCAATGAATAACCATTATTATATGATTCATTGCGAGGAACATAACAGTGAATATCAATATCCATTGTGAATATAAAGAAGTAAGCGACAGATAATATTCGTTGTTATATATTTAACTACGGAAGATATCTCAATGAATATTAAAGTTTTTGTTGTCTTAGGTCAATTTTTTGTAGTGAACATTTGCACAATAATTTACAAGGTTCACTTGTAACTCGGCTACATCCTTTGACGATGAAGACCAAGTATTACTATACGTGGAGAAGGGGGAATATAGAGAACCTTAACTCTGGTGAGTTTATATAGTACTCCTACTATAAATAGATCCGTAAACAAAAAGATCCTAATACCAAAATACATTTTTCTTTACGGTCGGAGACAGTGCCCTCAGGTTAACTAATCACGCATTGAGACCCACATATGAGACAATTCTTCAACTAGGTTTAGAAGAACATATGTTTAACATTGAAGACATATCAACAACATCAACAAAACAAAATCCGTTACGAAAAATAGGGTAATCAAATTAAAAATTGTAGCAATAATATTTCCGTTGCCGCTAATAATCTAGCAATGGATTTTCCTTTGCATGTAATGTATAAAGAATCTATTGCTAAAATAACTCTTGATTTGTGAGAACTAAAAGTTCGTTGCAACAAAAAAACTATTAATCTGAAGTTAAAATTTTCATTGCCACAATTCGTCACTTGTATAAATTTGTTCCTGTGTGAATCGGGAAACAAAAAATTGATCGTCTAATATACATGATTGCATAGATACATAGGATTACATCAACGGAGAGCAGATGATTGCAATTAAGATACTAGGGTTGCGAGGAATAGGATTTAGGAGAGTTCTATAGATGTAAGTGCCCTCTCTTACGCTTGTTGAACTGTCTCCGCTTTGCTCGGACTCGTCGTTCAGACTTGAAAAACATTTTTTTAAAGGAAAAAGGGTGTAGTATCGTAAAGACGGACACCCAAAAACTAGAAAGATGTCTGATCGATTAACGACACGAACCTTACGATCATCGCTCCCAGTTAATAACAATTTGAATCAGCAACCCATACATGTGATATTGTAGGGTACATCAAATCGAGGAATGGCGTATATCATCTTTTACGATCAACTCTCTCGATTGAAGGTGATGCTCAGACTGCGACTCCATTATTATGTTCTACTTACCAACAAATACGCTTTTAATTACCTGTCATTAATCGAAGCTAATCATTAGTTGGCCCTTCAGGGTAGTCGGAAATTTACTCTTGCTAAAGTTGCAGGATATGATCATAACGTTAGAAAGAAATCTTTTTTTGCAGGTTGAAGAGAGAGTAGGGCCAAACTAACTAATGCTGATTAGGGGTGTAAACGGATCAAATCTGAGCGAACCTTCTACTTTTAGGTTCGATTCGTTTATTTAATCGAGCCTAAGCTTGTTTTCAGGTTCGGTTCGTTTATTTTTGAGCCAAACCAGAATCGAACTTATATTTAATTGAATCGAATCTAAGTGAATATCAAACTTGAGAATTTTCTAATGGGATAGAGTATAAAGAAAAGAATGGATATATATATATATATATATATATATATATAATTAGAATAACTATTCATTTAGATTTTTTCTTTATCTAGCTAGTCTTCATCTTTTGAAAAAAAATCAATAAGGTTTCATCTCTATGAAAAAAAGACTTGATTGTAGTATATTTTTATCTTCGTTTTGGATGACGATAAGGAATTAGGTAGTGCTTAAGGATAAATAAGGTTTATACTTATTCTGTTGATGGGGCATAAGGATAGAAAATGTACTGGACATATAGATAATGAATGATGTAACCATGATGTGACCATTTATCTTGGCATAGTTTATATCGAGATAAAATCTACGTATCACGTAAATGTTCATTTATCTCTAAATAAAGTCAACTTATCCCATAACAAAGCCATTTATTCCAAAATAAGGTTCATTTGTCTAGATAAGAATTCGTAAATATATGTATATCAAACGTCTAACAAATTGAACCTGAGCGAATCTACGATTTTTAGGTTCGATACATTTATTTAATTGAATATAAATTTGTGCTTCGGTTCGATTTTGTGCTTATGTTCGATTCGTTTAAACCACTTTTGGGGAGGCCGAAAGGATGAGAGTTGGGTTAGAGATCTGGAGACAGGAAATCAAAATTGGGTATGAAGATTGTTTAAACCCGTTTTACCCAGTTCGATTCGGGTTACATCGGTCCGATTGAATCGGGTCAGACTCTCATTTTTGTTTTTTTGCAACTTTTTTGTAAAAAACTTGGAATATACAAAATGGACAGGATTGGATGAAGTCGATTCCCAATCCAACCAGATCTGATCCGATCAATGCAGCTAAAACTTTTCGACGAGTTTGCGTTTGACTCGTCATTGAAGTGATGTTAGTCCACGTGGCGCTTATTTAATGAAATTTTGTCAACAAGTGGATGTGTCGTCGATCGAGATAGCTCACTCAAACCTTATCATAACCACATGCTTAAATTGTGATCAATCACGTCCAATAATATATCCATCATGCAATTAAACAAAATAGATATTATTAGAATAAGCAATAGATGGTTTCCATATACATCATTGTCACCTTTTAGTGTTTAGATAGGACGCTATTAGAAATTTGGGGTAACGTTTACTTCCAAAGTCTTTTTCCTCCTTTGAATAAGACGTCGTAATATATTCGTGCTTAATTATTAAGTTAAAAATGTCAATCTTCAATTTCTACTTGATTTGAAATTGATGTCAGTTTCAATATCAGTCGGGAGAATTCGATGGTTTGAAATTGGGTTGCGAGAAATAGGATTCAGAAGAGTTCGATTGATGCAAGTGCCTTCTCTTATCCTTGTTCTTGTCTCCGCTTTGCTCCGACTCACCAAGACTTGCAAATAGGGCTGCAAATGGTCGGATACGGATATGGATATAGGTATTACCATATCCTTATCTGTTTTTTAATACGAATAATGATGCGGATACGGATATTGACGGATATTAAAACTATCTTACCATATCCTTAAAAACGGACATGGATGTAAAACAGATACTGATTGCACATGAGTAATGTTAGAAATACTCTATAAAATCAACTTAAATATATAAGAATTAGATGGAAAACACAAGATATTAATTTATTAAATGTATTTGTATAATAAAAATTATACAAATATGGTGAAAGGAGGTAGAGAATTATGTTATATATGGTTAAAAATAAATCTATGACTATATTTATATTACGGATAGGGATACGGATGTTTGCAGATATCAAAACGATATCCATATCCGTATCTATTTTAAAATGGATACGGATACATATGGCATTATTCATTGCGATTTTTAAAATGGATACGGATACATACGTATCTATTTTAAAATGGATACGGATAGGCAGTCGAAAATTTACTCTACTAAAGTTCACTACAATAGAATTGAGTTATGATGACGATTTTTTAAAGTCCGTCACTAAATTAGCCATTATTAAATATATAATGACGATATTATTCATTACGAAGTGATCTTTCGTACTCTAAATTAGCGAGAATATCATATATGTCATTATATCATTAGCAACGATCTACACAACGACGCTTATCCGTTGCATTTTTCAAACTTCTAATTAATCGTCGCTAAATTTTGAACTAAAAAAATAGCGACGATTAATTGATATTTTGAAAAAAAAAACAACGGATAAGCATCGCTATGTGGACCGTTGCAAATGGTATAACGACAGATATGATATTCGTTGCTAATTTCGAGTATGAAAACTCATTTCGCAATGAATGATATCGTTAGTGCATATTTAACGACGGCTAGTTTAGTGATGGTTTTTTAAAAAACCATCACTATAGCTCAATTTTGTTGTAGTGGTTGCATGATATGACCAGAATGTTAGAAAGAAATCTTTTCTGCAAGTTGAAGAGAGAGTAGAGCCAAACTAACTAACGTTGATACTGTTGTTAACAGGATCAACGAAGCATATATTAAACAATATTCACACGGATCCAATGGAATGGAAATAAACATGTTACAGATTAATATCATTAACGCCATAAATTTCGAAGCCATTATCCGAATATGATATGCAAAAGGGAACTGGTTAATCACACATAATCAAACAAACGGGCGTGATCCAGAAAAGGGTAAGCAATAAACGAATTGTAGTAGGCAAATAAATAAAAAAATTAGTTCAGAATTCATCGAAGCGTCCATGAAATGGACTGTCCTTAGAGAGGATTTTGCCCCCACAATAACGGTGCGAAGGGTACTGACGATCCGCTCCCAGGATACGACGGTTCACGGTCTTTGTCCGCGTACACCGACGAGACCGTACTCGAAACCACCTCCGAGAACTTGCAGCCGAGAAGAAACAGGTTTGCAGGTGAGAGAGAGAGAGAGAGTGTGTGACAGCGGGTTTTTCTTGCGAGTGAAGAAAGACGGCGTCGGGTGAGGGGTATAAAAAGAGGAGCTCGTGTGCCCTAACGCGCGGTCCCTTCGGTTTCCAAAAACGCCCCTCAACTGGCGTGTCCTTTCGGATTCTAAAACCGCGGCTAAGTCGAGCCGTTTGGATCAAGTCAAAGTATCGAGATCCGAGATCCGAATTGACTCTCCGGAGCGGGAGCCGGGGAGCCGGAGCGGAGCGCGCGCACGTGTGGTCCTCCATTCCTCCTCTCAACTATTGCTATAAGAGCTTGGGATGGTGACTCGTATATAAGTCTACCAGAAGTTTAGATCTCTAAGGTATGATACTAAACTTTAACCCCAACTCATCCATGTTTCAAATTTGGGATTTACCAACTTTCCCTCCAAACCATTTGATTTCGCAGTTGAAACCAAATTAATTCCAATTGTAATTACATAGGGTTTCCAATTAAAACCTAAATACAATTTTTAATACAACAGATACCTGATACGTGTTTTCTTCAGAGATGGTAGTTAGGGTTTTCATATATGTATATATATCTTTTAGATGATCTAAACGTTAACATTTGATGTCGATGCCGAGGTTTTACAAATTGGATTGGATGCAGGGGTGGAACCAGGAACGTCATCAAGGAGGGGTTGAGTATACAATTATTATGTATGCTCAAAAATAGAAAAATCTATGTAATTTTAAACAATATTTTTAAATAAAATTAATATTTTTAAAATAAACCACTTCCAATCTTGATAAACGTAGAATTTAAAAATCTATTACTATTGTTAGAATTTCAAATAGATTGGTTTTTTCTGTGACTATTTTTAAAATTAGATAAATATACTAATCTAAGCCTATCTAAGTCCATCCTAAAAGGCTAAATTATCAAGTGAAATTTTGAAACAAAAAGTTCATGATTAAAAGGAAACAATAAAATATATTTTATTTATAATGAGAGAGATAAATAAACTCGAATACAATTTCATATCAAATTATTTTAATACTTTGGAAGTGATTGGATAAACCATATAAAAGAAAGTAAAATTGATGGAAATACGACTCGAACCTTAGTCTCCAAAATAATAGCATTGCCCCTCCACCACATCCATTTAATAATTCTACAACATTAATTATAACACAACTAAGGAGGAGCCATATTAAAACTTAATACATTGTATAAGTGACATATAATAATCATGGGGGGACCATAATGTATACTAGTTACGCCCTTGACTCGAATATAATTTTATATCAAATTATTTTAATACTTTGAAAGTGATTGGATAAACCATATAAAAAAGTAAAATTGACGGAGATAAGATTCAAACGCTAATCTCCAAAATAATAGCCTTGTCACTCTACCACTTAACCATTTAATAATTGAGATTTTTACACCTATAACCCTGAATACTCTCGCAATAACATTCATAAGCATGCCTAATCGCGAATTACATGAGAAACACCGAGTAATGGTTAACATTTACATGATATAACCCTGTGTCATACACCGTTTGGGATACATGTTATTTTTGACGATTTCCGTTGGAAAAGATGAAATTATCCCTAGAACTCATTCTTATTTACAACAACATGCCATTCTTGTTATTTGCACCGGAACCACCCTGTCCGCCATCGAGCTCCTCCTGGAACCACCCACGCCCGCCTCGTTGCCCCTCTGCGGTCCCCTGCTCGGCCGCCCCTGAGGCTCAAAGCCCCCCGGCGGTCTGTTCCCTTCCCTTCGGCCACCCCTGGAGTTTCCCATGGTCTGATCAGTCCCCTGCTCGACCGCCCGTGGAGGAAAGTTCCCACCGCCCCCGCGGTTTGCTGCTCCCTCCCCTGCAAAGGCCCCCGCAACAGAGCCACCCCGGCACCTTCCAAACCCCCTTTCCCCCTGCTCGACCGCCCGTCGAGGAAAGTTCCCACCACCCCCGCGGTTTGCTGCTCCCTCCCCTGTAAAGGCCCCCGCAACGTTCTGCTTCTTCCCTATATTAGCTCCACCGTTAACCTCTGACTTACTGCCACATCGATGCTTACTTATACTTCCACCGACCTTTCTCTGTCGCCAACAACACCACCGGACGCCCTTCGCCACCATTCTCTCCTCATCACCTCAGCCTCCGCCTTAGGCTCAATGCGCACCATGGCACGTCATCCCTCCATGTTCCAACAATTTTCGTCAACCTCACTGTCGGGCGTGTACCGCCTCCAGCCTCCGCACTCAACTGCGCTCCGAGTTCCACCACCTCTCGCACACCCGAACTGCCCTCGGGCCTCGCATTACCACTAATGAAACCCTGCGTGCCTGCACTGTGCATTGTTGCAGTAGTACCCGTGCCATCCCCACTTGTAGCAGTCGGATGACCCCCCGGATGACCCCACACCCCCACCGCGATGACCAAGAAAGCTCCTCGCCTGCAGACTCCTTCCCCCGCGAAGACGAGATGACCCAGCAAAGCCTCCCCTCCCGCGGACAGCAAAGCTTCCCAGCAAAGCTCCTCGCCCCCTCCACTCTCCCCCGCGCGAGCCCCCTGTGCCTCCGCATTCGAAGGGAAGCCGACCACGAGGAGGAGGAGGGAGCAGACGAGGATGGCGACATTTCACCGTGGCCGAGCTTCAACCCCGCTGTGCAGGATAGGAGAAAGACTGGGATTTTTTTTATTTAGGTTAATCTCAACCGTTAGATCGTTGATTGGTTAGATTAACTCAATCATCTGGTTGAGTTCATGAGATACAATAACGGAAGGTTATAGATGTAAGACGGCACACTTATTCAGGGTCATGTATGCAATTCGCGATTATGCAGGGTTATGAATATTACTGCGAGAGTACTCAGGGTTATGGGTGTAAAAATCCCTTAATAATTCTGCAACATTTCTCTAATAATACTGATTATAAAACAATTAAGAAGGAGTCGTATTAAAAACTTAATACATTGTATAAGTAACTTATAATAATCATGGGGAGGGGGAGGCATGGCCCTCCAATAATGTATACTAGTTCCGTGCCTGATTGGATGTAACTTGCACCTGGCAGTTTTCGATTTGGTTTGATCGTCGATCGGACTTTTGGTTGAAACCTGTTGATTCGGCAAGTATGACATGATCATTTCTATCGAATAGGAATAAAAGTTGATACATGCTTAATTTATTGATATGATCGAAACTGATTTTCCAAAATATATGTTATAATTAGAAAAAGTCTTGCTATTAGCGCATCATTTTAAAATATGGATCACGTTAGCCAACCATTTCTTTCTACGTCAATGCTTCAACCTTTTATCCATATTTCTATTCCCATTGTTATTATCAACGTGAGGGTAAGCATTTCTAATACAGATTTGCGATACAATAAGGGCCTGTTTGGTTGCCAGAGTATCTCGGGGTATCCTGGCATACCCCAAGCTCCAACCCTGTATTTGTGGGTTGGAATTACTTGTATTGACCATACAATTTCTTTGGTATAATAGTCTTTAACATTTTTCAAATACACTTATCAACGTAAAAAAACATATTATAATAATTAAAAAAGTGAATACAACACATAATCAATGTCACATAACATCACAATTATCATTCCACACATCCCAACCCTCCAAACATCTACTATTCATAGGAGGATACCCCAACCGAGTCCAATCCAGTAACCAAACAGGCCCTAATAGTTGTTCTATTTCATGCACAAATGCATAGGGGCTTCCTTGTTATTTTTCTATCACTAAGTGCATAAACACAACTAAGAAATCCGGTATATATCACAACTCCAAGTTATTTCCCTATCACTAGAGGCAAGGCATAATTGAAATGACGAAGACGATTGATTAGCGTCGTATGCTAGGGATTTGGGTTCTACGTGCAGGTAGCGTGTCGAGGGAGGAAGAAGGGATGCGAGTTGGGTTAGAGATCTGGAGATAGGAAATCAAGATTGGGCATGATGATTTTTAAAATCAGTTTGACCTAGTACGATTCGAGTTAAATCGGTTCGGTTGAACGTGATCGAACTAGTTTTCATTTTTTTTATTTTTTTATAATAAAACCTACAGAATTGACAGAATCGATCAACCCAGCTAAAACTTTTCGACGAGTTTACATTTGACTTGTCATTGAAGTGATGTTGATCCACGTGGCGCTTAATTAATGAGATTTTGTCAACAAGTGGAGGTGTCGTCGATCAAGATAGCTCACTCAAACCTTATCATAACCACGTGATTAAAATGTTATCAATCACGTCCATTAATATATTCATCATGCAATTAAGCAAAATAGAAATTATTAGAATAAAAATTAGAGGTGGAGATGGTTTCCATATATATCATCGTCACCTTATTACTGTTTAGATAGGATGCTATTATAAATGTACGATAACGTTTACTTACAAAGTCTTTTTCCGTGAATGGTACTCCTTTGAATTAGTCGTCCTAATATATTGGTGCATAGTTATTTAGTTAAAAATGTCAATTTTCAATTTCTATTTGGTTTGAAATTGATGTCAGTTTCAATATCAGTCGGGAGAGAGTACATACACATATAATATACATATAATGCTATCGAATATTTATGAAAGAACACAAACCATTGCCTATGTTTTTGTTAGTTTATACGTAGAACTAAAATATGCATACCTTTTCTTTTTGGTGATCGAATTTCTTTAACCTATTATTAAGCAAATTTGAATTGAATATCGACATATTAATAGTTCTTCTTAATGTATAATTCACCATTTCCTATATGAGTAGACGTTCAATGCTAAACCCATATTGTAAATCCTAAATTCATATGTACCGACAACCGTTGTACCGATGAATAATTTGGCACGTCATATCTTCCGATGTTAACTAGCGTGACAAAAAGTAGTCTTTGTCGCAAAACTCAATGGTTGAAGATCATATTCGTTGTTACATTGTTACCATCATATTATATGACTGCAGTTTTCTATTGTCTTTTTCAGGATTTCTTTTAATTGTTACTGAAGTTAAAAGCAATCAATGCAAATTTTAAAGGAGATAAATTTTTTATAGCCTCTAAGTACTATTAATACAACATTTTATAAGTCAACAAAAAATAATTAATGGTTAGTTGGGAAAGGATTGGGTTTGTAATTTTATGAACATGAGTTCGAATCATCTATTTAACTTTTTGCTTCTTCAAACAAATTAATTTTCCTCAATTTCTGAATCCTATAAGTATCGTTTGATATAAAACGAGATTCGAGCTCATTTATCTCTGACATTATTTCTATTCTCTTTGTAAATGAAATAAATTTTATTGATTTCTTTTAATTGTAAGTTTTTTAATCTAAAAATATTAAAAATCACATTGAAAATAATAATCTATTTGAAAATCTAATCTTATCGATAGATTTATAACATTAAAATTACATGTTATCGAAATTTAAAAATCTCATTAGAAATTACTTACTCTAATTAAACAAAAGCATTTGAAAACAGCATATGTATATACTTGGCATCCGTTGATAAAATTTCTGATTCCGCCCATGTCTATATCGTAGTTGTTCATACTTACTTGTATTCTTGTGGCAAGAAATAAATTAATGGTCACATCTAATTTCTCCAAAGCAAGTAATTTTTGAGGACATTATTTCTCCGACATTGCTATTTTAAGTAGTGGCCACAACTAATTGTTTAGGGCTACTAATCTTTGAGGCCATCATCCTACGAACAAGGTTAGTTGATCATTACAAGTTGCACCACCTAAAACTAAGTTCATGCATGTTCTCCTTAACTTTCCACTTCTAAGAATTTGTCTTGCATAACATGAGGGAATTAAATATTTTCTATCAAAACAGCTAATGGAGGGATCAATCAACCTTAACCATTTGGTGTCTCACATAAAACCAAGCAATGATCACACTCAATTGAAGGGTCAATCACCTTTGATTTTGAACACTCACTACAAGAAAAATGAGTTGTAATCACGGAACATGGCTACGGAAACTTGTGGCCACGGTAATTCCATGGCCACTAGTTTCTCATATCTACAATTCCGTGGCCAAAGTCTTCAACAAGAATTGTGACCACGACAAGTTCCATGGTCACTTGTAGTGGCCACGGCATATTCGTGGTTAGAGAACTCTCGTGACTAGACTTGTAGCTATGGCTACTGTCCACGATGTGTTGTGGCCAGAGTCCAATATTATGTAGCCATAAGCCTCACATCGTGGGCATTGTTCTGTAGACACAACTTGTTTTCTTGTAGTGATTAGTTTGAAATTTATAGTCATTGATGATTTAGAGATGGAGCGAGTCGCTGTAACTAATGTTGTAAAAGTCACCCGACTAGCCCGACTAGTAGGTGCGACTAGTTTAGTCAGTGGGGTGCCCAATCGAGTACTTACTAATTCTGACTAGATCCACTAGTCAACCAATTTTTTACTTTTTTAAAAGCAAACTTATTCTAATACACATAACGATTTATTTAAATTTAATTACTTCTTTTGATTCATTATGCTAGTAACATATATATATTATATAAATCTATGCAAATATATAATAATATATGCATAAAAATGATTTATATATTTAAAAAATCAAAGCCGATTAAAGCTCAACTTAATCTGATTAATTGTTCGACTGTTGATCAATCCTTAGTCAGTGATCCGACCGACCGAGTATCTACTACCGACTTTTGCAACCAATTGGCTGTAACCATCGAAGAGTAGTCCAATTTCAGATGAATATCTCATGAATTCTATATCGTAGTTGTTCTATGCTTGCAATGTGAAACATTAGGTACAGTCCGACCATAATTAGCTTTGGAATAAGCAAAAAAGTCACACTAACTCATATATCTATCGAATAATAGCCTAAAAAAGAGAGTATATTGAAATAAAGAGTAAATAGTAAGTAAAATACATGGTATTAATGTACTTACCGAATTTTAACTCCTACCTTCCTATACAAAAATCTTTTAGAAAATAAAGCACATACATGATCATTACATCTATAGTTCATTGAATAATATGATAAGATCCATGCAACCTTGTTATCTTGGCCCTATTTGCAACATCACACTCACAAAATCTTATAAAATCTTATATGAGAATCTTCCTATGCTTTCCCAATATTTTCACATATTAGTGGAAGTTGGATTATAATGTGGTAATCACATGAATTGACAATCACGATTATTACATGAAACATATATAAAGTGCATGAATTATAGGTGATAAGACATGTGTGTAAAATTAGATCGATCATATTTTGTAGTCACATCTAATTCCTCAAAAGCAAGTAATATTTAGGGTTATCATCTCCCCGACATTGCTATTTCAATTTGTGGCCACATATAATAAGTTGATCTTGACAACTTATAACAACTTATAAGTGCATGCATGTTCCCCATTACTTTCCTTTTCCACGAATTTGTCTTTCATAACATGAGAGAAACATTTTTTCTATCAAAACAGCTACTAATGGTTAGCAAGTAGAGGACGTTTCCAATGATCGATCAGGTAAACCTCGTTGATCGACCAACTTTGCTTATTGTGCATCACAATCCGATGATCATGCGTGATCGATCAATCGCTTCCAAGTGGTTGCAAACTCTTCCCTTCAGTCGGTTCCAAGTGATCAACCAGTCTTGCTAATTTTCGTAACCTCAAATCAAACTATAAGCCTTTGTCATCACTTAATAAGCTCCTCATCGTCGACTAATTCTTAGGGAAAAAACTTGTGATGGTTTGCCTCACACTCACCTGAAAACTTTGTGGAGCAAACAAGTATGAATCTATTTGTATTTGATCTGTGACCATATCCATTTTATACAAATATTGGCATCCGTACCCTTATTTATTTTTAAATGGATATCTACAGACATTCGTATCCATATCTGTATATATATAGTTGTAGATTTTCTAAATAAATAAATAAATAACATAATTTTAGACAGTCTTTCAAGTGTATTCCATCCAATACATGTATTAATCTAATTTATAGAGTATTTAAATAATTATTTGTAAGCGATCATTATATGTTTTACATCCATATCCTTATTTTAAGAATATGGTGCTATAACTTTTGTATCTGTCAATATATGTATGCTCATACATATTTTAAAATAGATGAGATATGATAACATCTATATATGTATCTGTATTCGTGCTAGCTTGCATCCCTACATCCACCACTATTTTCATTTTTTTTACTTAAATTTCAAAAACGAAAGTGAAACCCATCAAACTGTTTCAATCTGGGTTGTGATCCGGTCTGAATCAGACAATCGAGCCCAGTCTTTCTTTTTCTAATTTACTTTTATAGAACCGGCCGAATCGGTTGAATTGGTCCGACCAGCTGGTCCGATTTTTTAAACCATGGTACTACCTACTCTTTCAATCACACATGCAAATAGGTGTCAACTAGTGATTAATTAGAATCATAATCGACTTTTGAAAATAGTCCCAAAGTATTTATAAAATAAGCATATAACAAATGTTCACAAGAATATTTTAATTTGCATTGCAATATCTTCCGCAGCAGTTCAATATATAAGACGAATATTATCCATTGCTTAATTCTTTAAAATAATCATTAATATTGTATTCATTGTTATATTGCTAACCAAAGAAAATTTTAGAATGAACAATGTATTTTACACGGGAAAATTATGATATTAAATATTCAAATTATTTGTTGGGTCATAAGCCAATTCTGTTATAGTGGCACTTACTGTACTCTCAATTAAGTATATGAAATTTTACACGACAAACTCTTTGTAAAATGATCATTAATAACAAGATGGAAAATAGCAAATAATAAATTCATCGTAATAATTAGGCGTGTATATTACACTGAATTAATGCTCCTAATCGCAATATATGTTTTTGCAACATGAAGTATTATATGACACATTATATTTTTCCAGAACACAAGTGTTGGATTTTTCATAGAAGGAAATGATTCGTTATACCAAGAAAATATAAATTTTCAAAATATTATTTACAGTGAATAGTTCGCTGTTATCAGTAACTAGTAGAGCACGGATCTTCTACAACACTGTGGACCCCGGGTGTAAAGAGGGAAGCGGGCCAAGCTGCTCGATCAAGATCGAGGAACTCACACAACATTCAGGTTTTTCTTAACCCTTATCGTGTGAGATGCTTGATCTTGATCGAGCGGCTCAGCTCACACCCCTCTTTACAGTCGGTCTCTGCCGTACTATAGACGATCCGTGCTCTACACAGCAAGTACGTGCCGAAAAAAAACTACTCCCAGCATTTAATTTTCATAGGATATAAGTAAGAATCTGAAAAAAAATCCAGCGAAAATAACTATCACATCCAGCAAAACTCGCAAACCACCCTTCTGAATTAAATTTTTCAGAAGTTTGATATTGACAACAAATAAAAGGGATATTTACACCTATAATCCTGAGTAGTTTCATAATTACCTTAGGAACCCTCGATAATCACGAATTACATACAGAACCCCGAATAATGCTTAACCTTACATGTCATAACCCTGTGTCAAGTTCCATTTTAATTCTCCGTTAACTCTTATGGGAAAAGTTACATGTTGACAATTTTGCCCATCAAAACATATCATATTTATAACATGATGCCATTATGTAGATGAAAGAAAATGAAAGCCCAGGCCCCCGTCACCTGCAGGACCTCCGATTGGAACTTCCCCTGCGAGCACCTCCGCCCGCAAGCTCCCCCTCCCGCCGCTCGCTCCAGCACCCCCCTTCCTGGTGCGCCTCTGACCTGTCGACCCCCCTTGCTCCTGCGTACAGCTCCCAGCAACCCCACCCCCTGCCCCCGCCTCTGCCCTGCAGCCCCACCAACTACCCCGCGTGCCTCCGCCCTGCAACCCTTGCCCCCACGCGCCTCCGCCACCCCCTCCCTGCCCCCCTGCAACCTCTAGCCCTCTCCCACTCCCGCCGCTCGCTTGCAAGCTCCCCCTATCCCTCTTTCTGCACCCACTCTCGTCGCTCGCCTGCAAGCTCTCCCCCCTCGGCATCAAGTTTCAGCACCCCCTCCCCTCGTTCGAGCTCGCAAACCCCAGTCCGAGGCCTCCCTCCCCCACCCCAACCCGCAACCTCCAACCCTCTCCTACTCCCATCACTCGCCCGCAAGCCCCCCCCCCCCCCCCACACACAGAGGCCTGCAAGCCCTAGGCCTCGCCCCCTTGCCTCCCTCCTGCCGCTCGCCCGCTCGCAAACTCCAGCGCCTCCGCAGCTCCAACCCTACCCCCCCTCTGCCGCTCGCCCCCAAGCTCCAGTAGCTCCCTGCCAGCCGCTCCAGGTTCCTTGCCCATTGCTCTATATCTGCATGAGTTAATGATCTAAAGTAACGAAAGGTTATGAGTGTAAAACAGAGTGCTTATTTAAGGTCTTGAGTGTAATTTGTGATTATCGAGGATTTCTGAGATAATTATGAAATTACTCAAGGGTATGGGTGTAAATAACCCCAAATAAAATTGTTTTAAAATAGGCAATGGGTTACACGTGATTGCATATGTTTTATGCAACTTTCTTGATAGAGATAGCACACTCAATTCAAAATTTTGGGAGCATCAGAGATGTGGCTCTTCCACCGTCTGCATGTCCACTTCAGGTTTACGTGAGGAGGACCAGAAGTTCATATATGAATAAACTAACCTAAAGTCCATTGATGTGTCTTTCAAGCTTTAATCCTTTTTTTTGTGCTGGATAGATGTGGGTACGTAGCAGCGATAGGGAAGTGGATCCTCTGCTGTGGCATAGGCTGCAGCAGACTCTGCTGCATGTACGGGAGCCGTTCGATCTTGATCGAGCGATTCTCACGAATTCGTATGATTACGTCCACAAAACGTGTGAATTCATGGAAATCACTCGATCAAGATCGAGTGGCTCCCAAACCTACAACAAAGTCTGCTGTAGTCCATGCCACAGCAGAGGATCCGCTTCCCAACGATAGAGGTGGAGACGCAATTCCCCTGTCGCTTCATTGTTTAGATAGGATGGTATATATCAATAATATTAGTTACACTGTTTTTAGCTGCCGAGTCAAAATATATTGAATAAATCAGCATTTTCTAGATGACCTTGGGAAAGTTTTACTCATCTCTCTCTCCCACTAGAGCAAGAGCAACCCAACTGACAGTTTAAAGCACAACATAACATGGGTAGCGAGTAGGGATCCAAACGGTTACGGATATATCCGTATTCAATCCGTCACCATATCCATTTTATATAGATTTTTACATCTGTATCTGTTTTAAAATGGACACGAATATGGATATTGTTTTGATATCTACAAACATCGTATCTGTATTCGTATATCCGTTTTCGTATATAAATATAGTCATAGATTTATTTTTAACCCTGTATAACATGATATATACCTTCTTTTATCATATTTGTATAATTTTTATGATACAAACACATTTAGTAAACTTATATCATGTGTTTTTCATCCAATTCGTATATATTTAAGTTGATTCTAAAGTGTATTTCTAATATTACTCATATTCGATCAGTATTCATTTCACATCCGCATCCGTTTTTTAAAGATATGGTAAGATAGTTTTAATATCCGTCAAATATCTGTATCTGCATCTGTATTCGTATTCAAAAATAGATACGGATACGGTAATACCTATATCCATATCTGTATCCGTCCGTTTGCATCCCTGGCAGCGAGAGATGAGATAGAGGAGTTTAGAATCCAAATTCCAGCTAGGAGAGGAAGGATCCTTGCCTTCAACCTTGAAGTTTAGTAGAGAATTTCTCTAAAAGACTCGACCATAGGGTAATGGTTGTTTTCTTAGTTGATGGAGGAAAACCTAAGTAGTTTATAAGAGAAGATCCACATGTCGAGTATAAGATGACTTGCACCTCCTTCACAGCATCTGCATCCAGATTTAGGTGGAAGAATTCAAAATTTTGCTCATTAATAGACAACCCAGAAAACTTGGAGAAGATGTTTAGGGTGCTTACAATACAATGTAAAGATTCTTTGCTATGTTTCAGGGAAATAAGCAAGTCATCGGCGAACTGAATATTTGTAATCATAGAAGACATTCTCTTCTTATGAAAACCCTCGCATCTCTCGGAATTTGCAAGCTTCACCATCATAGCATCCAACGTCGATAGGGCGTGAATAAATAGGAAAAGGGAAAGTGGATCATACTGCTTAACGCCATGTTTTGTTTGAATGAAGCCTCCCACCCCCCACCCCCCACCCCCCTCAAGAAAAATTGTTTAAATTGAAAGAAATTCGCATGGTAATAAGGATACCCTGTACCTAGTGTGGAGCACGGGCCGGGCTCGGGTCGGGCCCAACCTAGCCCAACCCAGGCCCATTTAGATAACCAGGCCTGCGGGTCGGGCCTAGGCTTGTTCCTGTTCCTGGAACTGGGCCCAAGCCCGAGCCCAGCCCGACCCAAGATGGATCGGGCCTGGGTCAGGCCGGCCAGCGAGACGGAGGAGGGGAGGGAGTGGGTGGTTGCGTCGGGTTTGTAAAGGGGGAGGGAGTGCACGGCTGGGGGGGGACCTGGATGGTGAGGGAGGGAGGGAGAGGTGGTGTGGTGGCACCATTCTTTGGATGGTGAGGGCAGGAGGGAGAGGTCTGGGGATGGGGCGGAGGGTCGCACAGCGTCGGCGACGAGGAGTTCAGGGGTCGGTGATTGGCGGGGCGGTGGAGGTCACACAATGATGGCGGCGAGGGTGAGGAGTGGGATGGGTTGCGGTCCTCACGATTCGCGGCCATTCGCGAGGCGGCGGGGGATCCTAGTGGCCGGGGCTGGGGAGGGCCGAGGACGATGTCGTCGGAATCATTGGGAGGGAGGGGAGGGAGCTCGAGGAGGGAGGGGCTCAGGGGTGGCGCCGATAGGGAAGGGAATAGGGATCGTGGGAGGAGGCATGCGGGGGAATGACTGAACGGGTTAGGGTTATGAAAAGAGGGGGCGGGTCGGGCCGGGCCAGGCGGGTTCATGGGTCGGGCTCGATTTCGGGCCTTAAATCGGGCCAGCCCGTGGGGTTCGGGTAAGCTCAAGCCCGAGCCCAGCCCGATTTGATAAATGGGCTAAAATGTTGGCCCAAGCCCGTCCATTTATAAAGTGGGCTCGTTCTTGGGTCGGGCTTGAGCGGACCGGGCAGCGGGCTGGGTCGGGTCGGCTCTAATTCGTACTCCACCCTACATGTACCCAGTTGATAAAGAGTTTTGGAGCCCTGATGCTTTTAAAGAGTCAAGAATGAAGGGCTATATATTAAGGTATCAAAAGCCTTGTGAAAGGCATTCTTAATTAAGAATCAAGGCCTTAGTCCTATGATTTGCCCCCATGATTCTAAGATCGAGGAAGTGACCATCAGAGCATCTTTAGCTGAACGAGCCTTGATAAAGGCACATTGGGTATGAGGAATGTTTTCACTGGTACTTGGAGCCCAATGATTTGGAAGAATCTTGGAGATGATTCTGAAGGGCAGATTAATATGCTAATTGGTCTATAATTTTCAATGTTGTCTGCATCTCCTTTCTTGTAAATGAGGGAGACAATAACATGTTACATTGTTCAAGTGTCGGAAGTCTTTCATGTTGAAAGAAGAAGAGAGAAGATGATGGAGGACTGCCATGAAATCGTATTTAGTTATGTGTCAATTTTTCTAATAAAATTAATGATTACTCTACTCTTGGCGTTTTATTTTTCTTAAACACACATATAGTTTGCTCAATCTCATAAAGAGTGAAAGGAGCAATGGGAATGGGCAGATCTTGTTAGCGCATGGAAACGGTACCAACTCTGCTCTGATACCAGTTGACGGGAACACAACCCGTCGGTAACGTCTCCTCTTGGATACTGGACCCCTAGATATGGAAGCGGATACATATATGAATGCAGATGCACAATCGATCACCATCACAGAAGCACATGAAGAAAAGAACAACTGGGTATAAATATGGTTAGTCACCTATCGCGACCACCGGAGAAGAAAGATCATTAAAAAAAGAACGAGTACTACTCTCTATACATATTAATGCTATATATATACATTTAGCTAGGGATCTAAATCTAAAATGAAAGAATAAAGATGATAAAATGGAGATTCATCACCTACTCTCGAGGTCAGAATCAGTCTGTAATTATTACATATTTACAACCTTCTCCTTCTTTTCTTTTTCTTTTCTTCTTTATTCTTTTATTTGAGTTAAAATAAGTGATAACTATATGGTATTAACACATGATGTTATAATATTTATTAATGAGAATTAAATATTGTTTACATGTGTCTTAGTAAGGATTTTTAAGGCAAAATGAAAGAATAAAGATGATTAGTTGGTGATTCATTAGTTGCCATGGCCATTTTTCTCTGTTAGAAGATTGGAGAACTAAGCCCGAGACGTTACAAATGGTATCAGAGTGAGTTCAATCTGATAGTAGAAAGGGCTACCTGAAGGGACCAAGGCTGGGAGTGTGCAACCACTACTGTCATTGGGAATAAGTGATGTGCAATGTCGCAATGAGAACATTATAAATATAAGTGGGGGAGGTTTTAACACCTCTATCACCAAAGATAGCCCCTCATCTAAAACTCACGAAGTGTGGGTGTAGGTTATAATTTGTGGGGATTATTACTTGACAACTTGAGATTAAGCATTTTGGGTGGTTGTCAACGTGTCCAATTGGACCTGAACTCAAGAAGTTGTCATGACCAGTTTTCCTCGATAACAGACCGATGACTTAATACTAGATTGTTACAGTGTGATTCTGATCTTTCATGTTTTTGCATATATTACAATTAGAGTTCTTAACTTGGGAGGAAAGTCCACATGTTCTTATTCTTCCCATTTCCCATCATCAATCATAACCACCCAATTTGGTGTTATGCCCTATGCTATCAATTTCAGCCCATTTCACCTCACTAACCAAATATGCCAATGCTTATTTTTCTTCCATTTCCACTAGGGTTTAAGGAGTTCTTTCCACAATTTTGTTGACATGACTTTTCACCGAAGACCCAAATTCACTGATTAAGTTTTACAACCAGATACCTCCCTTTGATTCATGTTTATTTACATACGAATAAGGTAGTGCTATATTTTGAGATTTTAGTAGGGACTCAGACCTTTGGTTTGATGCATTTTTAAACTCCTAGTTGAATGGTCTGATTCAGCTTTGGGGCTTCATTCAACCCATATTCCTAACTGCAAGAAACATCAACAACCCTTAACTTCTTCTCCGGTCGTCAAGGAGCAAAACCTAGGTCACTAAACGGTAAGGCGGATTTGGTATACGGGTAAGGCAGGTTAAACTAGTCAAGAGTAACTCATTTTTGTGTTTTGGTGTTTGGATAGAGGGTTAAACTTGAGGTGGGTTAGAAGTGAGTTTGTTGTGATATGATTGTATTGAAGTTTGAAAAAGTGAGTAATTATTGTGATGTGATAGTATTAAAGTTTGAAAAAGTGAGTAGAAGTGGAGTAGTTTATAATTTTTATATGATATGATGTATAATATATTATTTTTGAAGGAATTGATTATGGAGAAATGATTTATTTATTTTTTAAAAAGATAAAAGTGGGGCCCACTTATGAGTGAGAAAGGGTGGGGTAATGGGGGTAAACTCCCATAAGTTTACCCCTCTACCCGAACGGGATTCTTAAGAAAGGGTGCATTCGTTGTGGGGGAAAACCCTCGGGTTTTCAGGTTTTCTACTAGAAATGCTTGGGTTTTTCCCTCTCGTGGGGCCCATCGGCAACAATTCCCTTTCTCATTTTATACATCAAATCACACATTTCTCTTTCTTTCATTCCAACAAAAAAGTATTATAATATCACATCTTATCATCTAAAAATTATAAAATACTCGACATCTAATCATTTTTACAAAGATCGATACAAGCACATCACAACGAACCCTCTCAACAACAAATTTTTCATCCAAACATCAAAATACACAAAAGAGTTGCCCGCTAGATAAACATAGTAAAATGAAAGACTTATCCTAAAGATCATCCTAAAAAAGTCTTCACATTAAAATAGATCTCTATCCAAAATATGCTTAGGTAGATTTGATGCCTCGACAAATTTATCGATTGAGTATTTGCTTCCCTCAACACAACGACAATCTTACTCGGAACCAACAACTCCACCATTGGCTTTTGAAAACCTTCTTTGTGGAGTGCGGCAAGGTGACCCACTCTTCCCATTACTATTTATCAATACCGTCAACATTTGGGATGATATGTTCCAAAACCTTCAAAAACTTGATAGATCGAGGGTTTTACACTACCCAACTCCTAACAATATGTGTGTTGTAAATAATTGACCCTAATTAATATATATATTATATAACATATTATTGCGCTATTATTTTATGTATTTCTTCTCTATTAAAAATATAAAAAATTAGGATAAAACTATACATACTTAATATAAACTAAAATATAATTCAAGAATATTAAAAATAAGAAAAGAAAATAAAAGAAAAATGTTTCCATGATTTTATTAATTATTTAATTTTTATCTATGTATAGATGATTGTAGTTCTCTTTGATTTCCACGTGAAAATTGTAGATCTCATCGAGATCTACAACTTTCATGTTGGCAACTTTTTCTAATTCAATTCTAGTTATTTTATTTATAATTTTTATGATTTTCTCATTTCTTATAATTCTTATTGGGCCACATGACACTTCCTCAACCGCTCACAAGGCCCAGTCTTGGCCTTCTACCTGCTCTTCCTTCAGATTGTATGATCTTTTGATAAGATGACCTGAGTTTTTTCGCGCTCTACTGTCTGATTGAGGTTTGACCTTTCAATTTTACCTAAATCCTAACCATTTGATATCAATCAAACAGTTGGAGCATCGTCCCCAACCTCCAACAACCTCCTCCAGAAAGTGCAAACTTCCCAACTTCTATGATTTCTTCCTTTGTTCTTGCATCCCTTCTTCCTTCGATTCCAACTACCTAGCCTTCTCCTAACTTCCCTTCATCACGCCCTAACCTTGACCTCCATTTACATCTAACCTCCAAGCATTTAGATGCAGTTGAAATCATTGCTTGTAGATGCTAACTTCCACCACCGTCTTCTTCAAATAGCCCCTAGCCGCCGCGAGCAGCGATTATCCACATTTACGCGAGTATCTCCTAGCACACTTCTTCACTTCGTGATAGGAAGATCGAAGAATAGAGTCGTAATAATGGAGCTTTACTATGGTGTTGACCATTGCTCGAGGAAGAGCATGTCCACAGCCATTCCATGGCCATGAGCTTCCGAGCGTTGCTGCCTAGGTTTGAAGCGAAGATCATGCATCAAGAATGCCGCCCCAAGTCATTGCATCCACCCCGGTAACTTGGTAAAAATCCGAGAAAACAGGTTTAGGTTAGTGCTTCTTTGATTTTTCCAGCTACATGTATAGAGCCGCACCTTAATCCAAGAAGGTTTTGATCTTCACCATGGATCAGACATCCACGCGGGAGATCATGTTCTCTGTGAATCTTGTTCTACTACAACCTCCATCATCATCTTTCTTCGATGTTCATGGTGGCGAAGAACCCATTAGGGCTTCCCCTTCTCTGTTTGATCAACCCACCAACTCACCTCACATGAACACATTGCACTCTTTGTTTTGTTGCTAATGTTTTGCATGTAATTATTTCTTCAATGGTCGGATGTTCGTTTGTGTCTTTGTTCTAGAGAAATTATACCAGAGAGTCCTCATCGACCTACATATCTAGCCATGCTCAGGCATCCTTCAAGGCTTCCTTACCATCGTGAGCTTCCCAGGAAGGCTTCTCGACTTCTAGGAAGCCCTTGGAGCAAGGAGTAGCATGTCTTCTCGCCAGAGCCTGTTTTACTCCGTCGCATGCGGTGAAGCTCATTCCAGGAGGGCGTACAAATACTGTCTGATCTAGAGGATACGAACATCTAGCCTCAGTGGAGCCGAGACATGATCAAACCACTTCGAGCCGGACATGTGGGATCGACGCACCTGCCCTCGACCCGAACATCACTCCAAGCCCCACCCATGTGCCACAAGCCTGAGGTGTTTGGGATAATTGCATCAGAACACCGTAAGGTCTTCAAATCCACATCCATGTCCAAGGCACATGTGTTTCACATGCAACACTTGGATAATTTGCAGATCTACGCCAGCTAGTTTACAAAATGACAAAAATGCCCTGCATAGGGGGTGATTCATAAATTCCAAGACCGACTTTTGTTAATTGCACCTTAGTCCCTCCAGGGACCTTTATGTTATGGTTGTGCTATGTTTTATTCATGTTTTACAACATTTATGCCCCTGGACTCAATCTCAAATAACTTGAGCATGTTATATTCAACTGAGATGATTTCAATTTCATTGTGATCATTGTTTCATTATCTTTAATATGGTTTCATTAATTCTCTAATTTGATACTTAGTCTTTAATTAATTAATTAATTAATTAGAAATATTATAGATGCTCTTAGTGATCTGTAATGAAACTTGACTTTTGATTAAGTGCTTAATTGGATCTAGATTTAAATCAAATGTTTGCTTAAGTTTGATAAATCATCCTAGGGCATAATTACGTACTTATATGCATGTTCTTTGTTTATATCATTCTATGCATTCTGTTGATTTTCTAACACACATAAAATTGTTTTGAAAACGCATTCTGTCTTCATATTCATTTCTGTGATTCTTGCTTTGTTTGTTTTGTTCTAGATGATTTTATTAATCGTTTACCATAGATATTAAACACCTGAATAATCGTATTATTGCTCGTGTCTTTGTGTTTGACCATAGACTTCTGAGGTTTATAAATTAAAGCCGAGTCCTCCTCGTAGAGATATATATTCGATTCGGTTATATATGATTCGCTTAGTATCCGTACTACAATGAGTTCATATTAAGACATGTATTTAGCGAATTATCACAAATCATCGTTAATATGCTCTTCGTAGACCATATCATGATGAAGTTCGATGGTAGGTCTATTAGATATGTTAACTTTACCCTAAAGACCTTTTCTCAGATCATAGTCCTTTAAATCAACCACGTCAAATCAACCATCCATTACCTTAACCTATCAGAAGTGGAAACAAACACGACGCTTCCATTCTCTTGCGGAAAATTCTTTGGCACGATAATTTTAATGGCAATAACATGCACGAAGCCAAATGGGAAAACACTTGTCAATCAAACGCAAATGATGGATGGGGTATCACGGACTTGGAGACATATATTTAACAATTCAATGCTATCAAAAGATTGGATCAAACCTGAAGAAGATCCAAATTCCCTAAGCTCCAGGATCATAACATCTTGCTATCATCACTTTAAGCCCATTATAGCCCCAAGGGTGTGGAAACTCAAACTACTGGTGAGTAGGGATGTGCATTGGGTATGGTCTGCCTGACTCAACTCGATGTTCGACATGATAATGCCCGGCCCAGGCTCGAGCCCGAGCAATAGTCGGGTTGTCTTAAGCTTAATTTTCAGCCCAATTATATTATCGAGTCAGACTCAGGCGACGATGGACCCGTCCCAATAGCCCGTGGGTCGGCCCGAATATAGGCCCGTCGGAGGCCCAGGCCGATAAAGAAGGCATCACGCATCCCCATGCCCCCACCCTATCTTTACAACTAACTACCCTACCCCTCCCCGTTACCCGATTTCAAATTTATAAAATAAAAACTGGACATCGTATTTAGTTTTAGAATATTTGGTGTATATTTATTTTACGTGTTGGAGCTTGGATTCTTGGAAGAGGATTAGCTTCCTTGTCGGTCCTTGTTTTTCCTCCTTTTCTTTGGTTGCAAGATAAAGTTCCAAATATATAAGCATGGAAGAAGAAGATTTTTTTCCTTGAACTTCTCTATATTTCAAGGACATGAAAATCACAAGTACTAATTAGTTCTTAATTGGGCCCGCCCGACCTAACACTACAAGGAAAACAAGTTGTGGCTTCAGAACTATGGCCAAGGATATGGAGTTTGTGGCCACAAAATTGAGCTCTTACTGCAAGAAAACAAGTTGTGGCTACAGAATTATGTCCACGGATATGAGATTTATTGCCATGGATTTGGACTCTGGCAACGACATGTCGTGGCCGGTACCCTCTTTGGCATGGACAATTAGTGGAGATCACATTTCCGGTTTACAGGAAGTACCACGAGTCATCGTACGTTGTGCCATGAAGTACAATTGTCCATCGAATTCAACTTGATTCAGAAGGTCTCTTACTAAATAAACTCACACATCAAATTAACGGTATATTCGTATATATACTACTGTGATATGCAAAACAATGCAGGAATAATTTCGGTTCCCATATAGTGATGCAATTGCAATCAAAATTTCTGTTATATGGTTGCAATCAAAATTACGTTCGTTCGTCGTATGAGCGACATTGCTTTGACCAAATCACAAAAATTCTAGCTAACTTGCAACTACAAGTAGAATGTATAAAGAGAAAAGGAAATCACAAGATACAAATTTATTTACTTGTGGGAAAAACAAAACATGCATACAAAAACATCTCCTTGTTCTAGGGCTCCATCCATCTCCCATCTAACTCTCAACCCATTCCGAAACAGAAACCTGCAACACAACAGCGAAAAGCACGCGATTATCGACATGCATGGGATGGAGGTCGAAGACTCAAACATCGACAGACGAGGGTGGCTCTTTGTTTGGTAGATTTTGCTGGCTTTGCTGGTTCACATTTCCTTTAGGAGGTGGATCGGACTCCGTCTCTGGTGGTGGTATGGATGGTGAAGAAGGTAGATTGGACTCCATCTCTGGTGGTGGTATGGATGGTGAAGAAGGCATTGGCTCATCCTTTACTAATGAAGTATCTAAATTAGATGATGGCATATTTAGCTCAACTTTGGTTGAAGTAGGTGGAGGTTGCTGGTTCATTTCATCTGAATGAGATGGTTGACTGTCGTCAGCCTTTTGGTCAAGAGCAGTACCGTACAACGGAGAGCTTGATGCTGATACTGAAGTGGACTCGTTCTCCATACTTGGTGCTGGTAATTCCAGCAATGGTATTGATTCCATCGTATCGTCAGATCTAGGAGGAGGTGGTGGAGAATCTTCGGTAGGTGGAGGAGAAGGTGATTGCTCTACATCGACAGGAGGAGATGATCCAGATAGTTGTTGATCGGAAATTTTTGTTGGTTTTGATTCTTCAAGACTTAGTGGTATCGATTCTTCGGTATCTTTAGCCTTCATCGCGGTCGCTTCTTGTTGAGAAGAATCGGGTTTATTATCTAATGTAGACTCAATTGGAGTAGCTTCAATCAATCCAACTTGGGAATCGATTTTCGTGGCGAGAGCGACGGAACCTTCATCACCGACGCTTTGGATGACCGTCGTGCCAGTCGCCGGAGATTGCTCTTTGTGGAACGACACCGTGACGGTTTCCTCGCCCTCGTCTTCGTTGACGGAACACCCGCGGAGATCTTCCATGGCTTTGTCAAGAACCATTGCAGCCTGCTTCCACGAGGCCCGCTCGGAGACCTTCTTCCACCACTTGTACACGTGCTTTCTCGACGTGAAGAGGTAGCTGAGCTCCTTGGAGTTGGCGAGGAAGTGAGAGCTGGGTAGGTGGGTGAGGTCTGCGAGGGAGAACTCGTTGCTCGCCAGGTACTTGCTCTCGCCGAGCCGCTGCTCGTAGACGTCGAGCACCTCCGACAGCTTCCTCTCGCTCTCGTGGATGTCGCCGGAGTCCGGCTCCAGATTCAAACTTGGCGCGAAAGCCAGGTTGAATATTAGGGTCCAGCTCGGGGGGTCGAAGCTGTGCTCCTCCGATTTCACCCACTGCTCGATCGAGCATCGCTCCAGCAGGTCCCTCCCCAGCAAGAACCTGTTCCCTTTCTCCGAATATTTCTCCGAAATGTGCCGGCATATCGCTCGCGATTCTGCAACATATGCATGTTAATTACAACCCCCATATATGTGCAAGTATATTTATCTCTCGATTACCGAATAACACTCGTGTCCCGTCGTCGAAAGCCGGGCCTGGAACTCTGGTATATGCCTGTGGAGGACACGTACATGAGCATCTGCAAGCTTAAACCTAATTGGTAGAAAACCCTAATTACTACCTGGATCTTGGAGAACTCGGCGGGGAAGGGATGGCGGCCCTTGTTCATATCGAAGAGCTCGAACTTGACGTCCTTCTCGTGCATGCATGCAAGCACCCTCGCCAAGTCCGGCAGCATGAGGAGGTTCCCATAGTAAACCCTCACAGCTGCACTGTCCATTTCCGCTGGATCTGTGATCGATCGCCCACACCACCACCGACTCTTACATATCATCGACACATGACCTCTCTTACTCTCCCTACCCTTTTAAAAGCATGTTGTAGCTTCCATCTCCACAGCCCAAGAAAGGCATAGTGCCATCACGACGCCACCGTTAAAAGGCTGTTAAAGGAAAAGAGAAAGGGTAAAGACTATTATAATAGATATTATAATAAAGCGAAAGAGGATAATATTCGAGGGCAACGTACCGAAGGATAAAACAAAAAGAAGGGATGTTAGTTAATGGCTTCTCCCTTATACATTCTTCGTGTTCTTTTTCAGCAATAAAGATTGCTGTGGCCCATAGCCCATACCAGAAGCACTGCTCATTGCGTACCATTCCAGGAAAGTATGAACTGTTACAACAATATTGTATTATTAATACCGCGACGCCTTTTGAAATATCTCTTGTTAAATAAATATAAATATAACAGCAACTATTTACTTCAAATTCCTTCGTTGGCAACGTTCATATTTCACTGCTTTTCCCATCAAAAGTTTTACTAATCTAACTATTTTTAGCAACAATTAAAGGAAAATAAATAATTTAGAATGATTATAACTTTTAAGCTTATCTTCACAAAATCAAAGGTTCAAGATCAGTTAAGATCATTGGATTGTCAATTTGTTTGGAACCTTATTGAGAATAGGATCTAAAACTTAACAGCCCTTAAGTTTCACCATCCTCGATTTCGATCGCCTCAATAGTCAGGTCAGAATAAGTTTGTTCATATGCAAACCCTTATGACTATGAGTCTTACTTGTACAATGTATGTAAACGTAGCTCTTTATATCAGAAAAGGCAAGAAACAATCTTCCTCAACATGATAACCATAATTCCCCAATCTACCTACTATTTTCTTTAAGAATCAGGATATTTCCTTCTAAGTTTAAGTACAACCAGCTAAGAAGAGGGGTAGAGAGGAAGAATGGATTGTGACCAGCGTAGTCACATATCCTAAGGGGGTTGACCAACCTTAATATTTTAACTTTGAAGCATAATGCCTTGCTTATTTGATACATACTTCTGACGGGATTGATTTTCATTGATTTTGCTCATCTATTATTTTTGGAGTTTTTTATTTTACATTTTTAACATTCTATATACAACAACATTTACATAAGGAGTTTTTTTCTTGACTTGTAAACTATCCGTCTTTTGAAGCTTTATAATTACAACACACGGCATCATGTCTGTAGATGTCCATGCCAGTAGATTGGGTTGGGGGGCACTGGCCACCTATTGAGGTCACATATGTTTCCATATATGTTCTTCTCAAGCTAAAGAATCCCGCATCACCACCTCATTAGACTTGATCTAAGTACAGAGTGATTGTCCAAGTTAGGTCATTATCAGCAAGAGTCATGTGTGCGCTTCAAAATACTCTACTTAGGCTAGTCAAGATGACATGTAAATATAGTCTCGGAGACTCAAAGAGTAAAGTTTCATTGATCTAAAAATCTTAATTCCAGTTCATGTAAGGTTCTTGTGAAATTAAGTGGATTATGGTGTAGACCAAGATCCATCCTTCATATTTTATTTTGACTTGTTTAATAGTCAAGATCATTTAGAAAAATGCTTATGCAATAAAGAAAAAAAATTTTGAAACAAGTTTTCTGGATTTGAATTTT
This sequence comes from Ottelia alismoides, assembly GCA_037367405.1. Lineage (NCBI taxonomy): Eukaryota > Viridiplantae > Streptophyta > Magnoliopsida > Alismatales > Hydrocharitaceae > Ottelia > Ottelia alismoides. Next base: position 188,470 of record JAZKJV010001220.1, read on the forward strand.
TTTTATGAGATTTGAGAAAGTTTTGCAAATTTTTATGGAATTTTGAAAATATTTTTCATATTTTTAAGATTTTTAGAAATTTTTAATTTTTATTGGATTTTTGAAAGGGATTAGAAGATTAAATGTGTTCACATAAGTACAAGAATTTATACATATTTACAAAGAATTTTAGACAAGTTATCTGCATGTTTTTATACAAGTTTATAGCGAATTTGATATAGGTATGTACATGTTTTATTTTAAAAGTTTTTACAAGGATATTATTTACAGGGTTTTCAAAATAATTTAAAAGATTTTTGCAAACATTTGTCAAATATTTTGAAAACTTATTTTGCAAATAATTTTACAAATATTTTCAAGAATATTTTTTATAAATGAATTTCACAATTTTTTTACAAACATTTACAAAGAAACTATTTTTCAAAACAATTTGAAAATATTTTACAAAGATTTTTGAAAGGATTTTCTAAAAAAAATTGCAAAATATTTTATAACCATTTCCAAATCATTTTGCAAAATATTTTCAAATATTTTTTACAAATAATTTCAAAAAAATTAACATATTGCATGAGTTTATTCTTTATTATATTTATTCCCAAGATAGTATATTAGCCATATTTATTAAAAATATGAAAGTATGAGTTATGGCTGACGTATATATACATATATACGATCCCATGTACCTAGCTCAAGTTATATCCTCATAGTGATCAAAGAAAAAAAGAAGGCATAAGTCGTCCTAAGTATAGAAAAGTCTATACAATAATGATCCAATGAAAGTATGCATCCAAAAAATGGTAATCTTCCACCCATGTGGATCGTGTTCTGGGTCTCTTGTTGCTGATTATACTCATGGGTTGCGGGTTGTGGGCCGTGTTCTAGGTCTCTTATGGTCATGCATTGATACAGTCTAGATGTCGAGGTACACTGCCTTTTCTAACTTGAGAAGGATGGTGGAGAAAAAAGAGAGGGATGGAATCGGAACGGGGGCTCCCATAGTCGAGGTTATAATAGATACATTTCCCCTCCCTATGGGGAGGTATATATAGGACGTAAGCCCTCGCCACATCCACCCCCTTCGACCATGCCCTTGTGGTAAGGATATCAGTGAGACCCGACCTCTCCATAACCGCCAGAGGTGGTTGTGTGACCACGCCGATCACAAAGATCGTTCTACACTATATAGTCGTGCTTCCTCCTCCTTCCAGCCTATCCGCCATGTCCTTATCTACAAGGGGAGATAGAAAGCCAGTACGGCAATGTAATGACAGTGCCCTCCCTTTGGTAAAGATCTAATCTCATGAGTGGTCCGGAGCCTCCCATAGGCTTCGTGTTGCTGCTCCACCAATCGGAGTATGCCCAGCTTTGGTCCTGGTTGTCGGATCTTGAAGCGATCACCGGAGTTGAGGAGTTCCTCCTCCATTTATCAAGCACTCGACAACCACCAACGTCTCTTTTGGCCACGGTGCACCCTCCTCCATCAACTACTCTATCGCACGTCACCTATTCACCGCCAATCGCATCCACCATCGCCACCTCCACCATTGTAGAGCTTCCAGCATCACTCCACCCTCTATTCCCAGGTTCGTTGCCGCTCGCGAGTGCCTCCAGCCCATCGCATTGCAGCTCCTCTCTGACTCATCTAACTGTTATCGGATTGGGCAATAGCCCTTGATCTGATGGCTATCCCGCGGCCACATCACCATCTCCCAAGCCAGCCTCGGCCACTTCCCACCATTGGATGTGGGGATCCAACGGCTGCAATGCAGCCACGTCCTTTACCAAAGCCTAGACCCAGCCCTGCGGCTCAGGATAGGCGAGCCTCCCACTAGTCGCCACATGCCTTCCCCAAGCCTTGGCCCCAGCCTCGAGGATCAGGTCAACCGAATATCAGTCGAGCCTTTCCTCAGCCGCCACGTGGAGTCCCTAGCCCCAAGACTCTACCTCCACTCGAGCCTAAGCCTTGGGACACCGAGCCTCTACCAAGGACCAACCGAACCTCCTAGCATGCACAATGATTGTGTGGGCCGGTGAAAATTGCACTCACATACCCAGATTTTTAGAAAATTGCATAGTCACCCCCGCCCACAAGCAGCACGCGCAAAGCACGTAAGACATGGAAAAAATTACGCCAAAACCCCTACGAGTTTTGTAAATTACAGATAAGTTTTCATGGACCAAATTGAGGGGAAAATATTTACTTTTATTGCATTTAAGTCTCTAGACTTTCAATTTATTATATCTTTTGCATTAGAACTCTGATTTTCACGCACAATATGTCGTTTTGAAGCTTATTTCGTTCTCTATCACTTTGCATCATTTTTGACAAATCGGAGGCAATTTCTTGATGATTATTAATTGCAAATTTTTGTTGACACATGCAAGTTCAATTATCGATATATTTGTGCAATTATCATAAGAAATTTTATAACTTGATTTGCAGGGATCCAATCAAAAATATTTTACGATATTGGTCTTCTTGTATTGAAGAGAAATTATTTGAAGAATTTAATTTGTGCAGGGGACTCATCCAAGGAAAGAGAATTATTGGTCATATTTTTGTGGAGTTAATTTATGTAAGTGTATAAATTTATCTAATAATCCTCTTGCTTGCATTTTGGGGATTAATTGAAAATCTCTCCCTCGAAATGATATCTTTTGATCTGTGATCTAAATTCTCTCCCATGTTGGTCCGAGGAATATCATGTTGAAGATCTCTGAAACGCTCTCAGGCTTCATCTTGCATCTGATTGAGCAGACCAAGAGGGTAGAATTTGTGAAGGAATACGGACTTGAGCATCTCCCAGGTTGTCACGACCTTCCCCAGGTGATTGATCCAGTAAAGTTCCTTATCCTGAAGGATCAAGGGAAAAGCTGTCATTTTGACTATGCCTAATGGTATGTTAGGGTAGTGTGTGGTGCTACAGATGCGAATGAACTGTTGTAGATGGATGTATGGTTCTTCATGAGTGTTCCCATGAAACATGGGAAGAAGAGCTAGTGCATGGACTGATGGAATTTGAATCTACTCAGTCATCTAGCATGCATCAGAGTTATAGGTCTCCTTGAGAGTAGTCTTAGGAGCCTCTCTTCTTCCCTCATCTTCCCTGTTAGGGGGTCCATCTCTCGGTCTTTCATCTTCTCACCCTCATTGGTTTTCTTTTCTTCTCCTCATATCATTAATAATTTCTTGGAAGACAATCTGAGCAAAGCCTTGTCTGTTAGTTGCTGTTGGATGGCTTAAATTGTTGCAAGAAGTTGGACGTTCACGGTATTCTAGTCTGGCTTGTGGTCGTGATCTGGTTACGGTGGATGCTGAGGTCTCTTCCCTCATCTTGAAGGAGCCATCTCTAATTCAGAATCTGATAATATCGGGCTCCATATCGGGTTCTTGATCTGCACAGGGAATATCCCCAATCAGTCTGTATAGATGCACCAGATGTAGAGAAATATTCAGTGTTAAGGTCAACACAAAACTTTATTAAGGATGGAGAAGTGTAAGGAGTGAAGTATATCTCCATCCAAAAGGGACAAAGCTTGGGACAAGAGTGATCCCAAATTACTAAAGAATAAGAAGAAGGTGGGGAGTGTGGAGAGCAGTTCACAAAGTCCAAACCTAGTTCTCGAGAATCACCCTGATTTATTGGAAATGTCGGCTGCAAGGAATCGATATGGGTATAGGCAAGGTCTCTCCAAGCCATCCATGAGTAGACATCTTGAAAGTCAAAAGGAAGATCGAGGAAGGATGAAAGATATGACGATGAACAAGGAATAAAAACAATCGATGGCTAAAGTGAGAAAGGGTCAAAAGAGGCTAAAACAGATGAAAAGAAAAAGAGCGCAAACGCACAGGACAGATCTTTGACCTAATTCTAAATTCAAATAAACACCAAACAAAATGTATTCACCAACCCAACACAATGTGAAGCCATGAGACTTCGGCTATTTTTATCTTTTCAACTTTTTTATTATTTTTCAGGCAATCTTCGAACAATTCCTTAGAGGCTAACCATTGGGGGAGTGAGTACTGTCAGAAAAGTATCATGTACTTTCCACTTACTTTTTAACCTTTGATCTGCACTTTTTGAGGTCTGTGATATCGGACCTAGGGAGTTACTCAGCCAAATAATAAGAGATGAAGTAGATAGGCGAAATCAACACTCCCTCAAAAATGAGGTGCCCGGACGCAAGATGATAGGACAGACACCCCCGTGAGGAGATGATCTAAGCTCAATACTTCGAACTAGATAACTACACAAGGCGAGAACATCGTCATCTACAAGACCCTACTCGCCTATGTACGATAGAAGAGACAATACTTTATCGATCCAAGATGATAATCGAGACAGCTCCAAATCGGGATTTTGACTATTCCTTGAGGGTCGCATCTCACTCTATCTAGAATATACCTAAAAACAATAAGGGCTTTATGAACCCCAAAATAATGATGCTTGTTAAAGATTTTATTTAAGGTCAAAGTGTTACTAACAATTCCTTTGTTTTAATTTTTGGATTTTTAATTAAGGCTAAAGTGTTATTAGCAACAACAAATCGAGCTCAGTTAGGGTCATTGGAGCTCCAACTTTACTCATCCTTCCACGAAGGAGGACAAAGCGTAGATATTTTTTGATCAAACCTCTAGTTTGATTAAACGACTCTCATTCCATTAGAGCCCTAGTTGTTGATAACCCATGCAAGAACATCAGCATTGTCCATCTCCGCTCGAATCTGGATTGTAGGATCCACTCGATCCAACGGTTTAGGTCTAGCACGACCCGACCCGCCATGCTAGCAGGCTCAGGTCGATCGAACCTCACCCGAGCCGCCCTCACCTCGCACGTGGAGCCACACCTCAATCCCTGTCCGAGCCTCGCCCATCACGTGCACGAGGCACGTGGTGGGTATATTGTAAAGCACATCCCTCGGTTCTCCGAAATTGTGCTTGGGTCCTGATCAGCGCAAGACAGATTGCCATCTTAGGGTAAATTTCACCTTGGCCCTCCGAGTTCAAGATATTGCAGATACAACCCTGTGCGCCTAGAAAAATTGCTAATAACACTCTGGGTTTTTTATTTGTAGATAAGTCCACGTTCAATGTTTTTATATAGTTTTTATTGCATTTATTCCTCTGGGACATTATGTTTATATCTTGAGTTACGGAACTCCAAAATTGAATGAAATTTATCTTGTTTGAAAAGTAATGGATGCTCTTTCTCATGACATGTTGTACGTTCTGATTGGTTTTATTAAAAATAAATTATTAATAAGAGAAAGCCCCTGATCCAATTATTGCTAGTAAATAGGTCATTCAAAGCAGGAATCAGCTAGAATTTTATGGTAGGGTTAATACCCTGAATCCTGATTTGAGGGTTTTTTTATTCCACATTTAGAGGCTTTAGGTGAATTCTTTGTTTACGAACTTAAATACTCAAATAGAATTGCTGTTTAAATTGAATTGGGTGCGTCACTTTCCTATTAATTCATAGATTAATTTTGCTTGATCTTTGGCTTAAGATAAGCTTCGAGTTTAGGAGCATTGTGTGTTTGTCACTGTGCGTTCCATTACATTCATTATGTTGCATATTAACTTGCATAGAATTGCTAAAAATTCATGTAATCACCAAGTTGATTCGAGAGCTAGATCATCCATATAATCGCTTAGTTGATCTTAAAATCTATAAAATTGGCACGTTTTATTGAGTCGCCTGTGGGGTTTGCTAAGATTAAATAAACAACAACCGCAGCTCTTCACAAAGTTACTTGTGTGGTTCCGAACGTTCCGTAATTGCCGACTAGAACAACATTGCACAATTAATCACGGCTATTTTAGGACCATCAGCAGGACCCTAAACTAAATCCCTCCTAATTAGGGATGAAAACGGTCGAATACGGATAAGAATATAGGTATAATGACATTCTTATCCATTTTAAAATACAAATACGAATACAGATACGAATATTGACGGATGTGAAAAATGAATTATCGTATCCTTAAAAACGAATACGAATGTAAAACGTAGACGAATTGGATACGAATAATTACGCCCATTTATAAATAAATCTGTTATGATACTTATGTACGAAAACAAATATACGAATACGAATGCGAATATTAGCGAATACCAAAGTGATATCCATATCTGCATCCATTTTAAGATACAAATATATTCGTATTCGTTTTCATCCCTACTCCTAATTGTTGCTGCTCTAAACAATCTGCGGCTCGCTTTTTTATGATGAACGAATAGGATCTTTTTATAAGAGAAAAAACAACTCTTCCTCAGCTGGAATGAATCTCCTCATCTGAATTCTCTATTTTGAATGATACAATTATTTTAATTACCTAATATATACACACCTATTTCTTACTGCCGGATTACCCAGATTCATTTACTATTAAAATGGTGACTTTATTACACGGAAATTATGCAATATAAATTTACGTTCCCGTTATTCTTTATGTGTGACATTTTATAATACAGTTGCTTGGAATTGGATCATATAGTTAGTAAATAGAATATCCGAACAAGTTCATATTTTACAAAACCAGGAGAGTTGTTATAACAAACAACTAGTTAGATGTACTCATACTGACAAGCCACCTCGATCCGTCCTTGCAATTATTATTTTCTTTAGGTATGAATATCGAAACTTTGAAAATTTACGTTCGTCTTCCAAGCAGTTTACCGCATATTTTTACATGTAAGGTTGTCTATCGAGCCAAACGAGTCGAGACTAACTTGAGATGGAGAGCAAGTTCTTGCCTCAAGCTTGAACCGACTCATGAGCTGCTCAATGAGCAAACTCGAATTTGAAGAAGCAAGCTTTGAATGCTTAAACCGCTCACGAGTTTGCAGCCACACTAACCTATCCATTCGAGCTAGTTAGCAAGCTAGTTGAGCAAGGATATCTAGATATCTACTTGAGCGTAAATTATCTAGCTGAGCATGGTTAATTGGCTCTGATTGCCTCCCTCAGGAAGGATTCATTGGCCTCTGTTCAATTAGAAATTTGATGAAAGTGGTGTCATTCTCTTGGACGTAACGTTTGCTCGTGTTGATCGCTCTCCAGTCATGGACTAGGGGAAGGAAGTATAGTACACCAAGGCTGCGACTAAAATACTCGCAATGTCTTTCCTGTGCGATAAAAACTATCTTCCTTCCGGGGGATCATTTGGCAATCTTCTAGAATCAAGAGACCACATCTTTTGGGAGCATAAGTTCACAAGCCGCATTTGGAAGGAGTATGTGAAGCTTTGCGGCTCTCCTTGTCGCTGGGTACACCGGGTTGAATAAGGTATCTCCATGCCATTGATGCTCCTCAAGTGTGTAGTGAGGAAGACTAGCAATGCGAATCAGACACGCGATAGCGGGTAAGAACTAAGAAGGTAGAAAAACAAATTTGATTAAGCTTAACATAAAATCAAACATACAATGATCAATTCCCAACCTCATACACCTGGTTGTTAAAAATCACACGATTTTTCGGATCAATGTGTAGTATCAATGTTTCTCTGTCGTGTAATGACCACATATCTTACATAGGTTTCCATGCAAAACAAATCTTGAAAATTCGGTTCTCAAAAAAAGTGTGGAACATGTAACCTTCAATTAAAATTTGGACAGATTACAGAACTTCCTACAACACCCAGTATTACACAAAAAAACATGCATGTTAGATCATTCTAATGTTCATGTGAGTGAGTGTCACCTTCTTTTGGACATCCTATTCGGTTTCCATGGAAGCAGATATGGAATCTTGCAAGATATCGCGCAGCTCCTCGGCCCTTCTCTTTGCGATTCCAATACAATCCTGCACCCATGTATAATAATTTGGGATCATACATAGAGGGAAATATGATTGGATGACTTAAAATTAATGCATTGGAAAACAATCAAGTTCCCCAAAACGAATAAAAAATCTTCAAGTTAAACATATTCATGCAAATTTCAGTTCTATGACATTCATTTCTGCTGGGGGGACCCCAATACCAACCACATGACATAAGCTTATTTGCGGCACGGGGGCATCCTTAAGATGACATGCCAATCAACAGCAGCCGTCTGGCCAGGCTACGGACAAATAACTGCCTTGTAAATCATATTTATTTGGCAATGATACCTCAAATAACACTTAAATAACTGCCTTGTAAATCATATTTATTTGGCAATGATACCTCAAATAACACTAACTAGCACCTGGTATACACAACCCACTACTGGGGGTAGAATTCGATAACAATTGAAAAGTATGCAAAATAAACTGCTAATATCAAAATCACACTTATATCTGCAAACTCTCTCTTATATGTTTTGAAAAAATCTGACTATATTGAGGATAATATAGATTCAGTATCAAAGGATGAGCGCATAACATGTACATATGAAAGCACGTAAAGACTTCGATAATGAACTCTCTTATAAATCACGTAAATATTTAGGTATATCGATTAATATAACTTTTTGCAAGAATTTTTTAGTACACCAAATATTACTAAATAAATCATCGATGCAAGGAGTATGAGCGACACGGAGATAAAATCTCTTGGAGGAATGCAGTCACATAAGAAAATTGCACTGATAAAACACAACTCAATGAGACCTAGCTTTTCCAGAGCATGATAAGTCTATTACCTCACTTTTAAGGGTAAATGTCTTTGGTGTATAGAAAGTACACATCATTTTCCAATTTCAAATTTCGAAGCAAAAATGGGTGATATCCTAGGTTCTCAAAATTCAGATCCCCACAAGGAAAGTTACTAAAACTCTCATCTGAACACGTGTGCCATCACCTAGTAAATCATAGCATGAACACCTTGTCATGATATATATAGTATATTATATGGAACGTGATAAATAATGCAATATAAATATCGATCATGCTACCTAATAGAAAAGAAGCGTACCATCATACTTGATTGGTTTTTCTATGAAGTAAATTGGCTTCATAGTTCATAATGCATCATCCTTTGTAAGGGCAAACAGAATTATGTGTTGGATTACAAGGACATTGAGAATTTTCTTGACCAAATAAATTGCATTTATTTCTTGACATTAACTTATTCCACCATTGTAATTATTTTGTAAAATGAATGTATCCCACCATTGCATTTATTTCTTAAAATAAACTATAACCACCATTTATATCAACTTACAACCAAGAGCTTATATGAGACCAAAATACTAGGGTATAATAATCTAGCATGGATGATGAAAACTTTATATATAGGGTAAAAATGGGACTGCTCCCTGGGGGCAGCCAATGGGCTACTCCCACCCCATTTTTCCACATTTTTTTTTGAAAAATTCCACCATGCATACTCATCACTATATCCCTCTAATATGCCATTCCGATTTTGTGAGAATTCACACACACACACACACACACACACACACACCTTATTTGACAGATCAGGGAAATACAAGAAAGATACTATCAAATAGAGATTGCCTTCCCTACCAGGTTGTGACTTTTGGTGCGAATAAATTCCACAATACCTTAAACTGGTGAAGAATCCATGTCTTAACTATTGTGATATGATTTAGTGTTTATTTTATCAAATTTTATAAAGCATATATTCATCTTAGATAAATCCCGAGAACATGAGTCGTCACAATATAAATATTTTTTCTGACCTGCACGGTTGGAGTGTAAGCAAGAACAGAACCGCCTGGTTTATTTACTGCAATTAACTGGCCGGAGGAATCCAAGACAACAGTAATTAAAGTATCCATGATAGACTCTTCTTCTGAGGTTGGGTCCGCCAAAATATACTGCTTATGAAGCACGCACGTCAAAGAGAAGGCAACTTTTTCAAGGCTGAGCTTTCTCTTTTCTGTATTCAAAGCCTCTCTAGCTGATTTGCCGAGTTGATTGGCATCAGATGCTGCAACAACTCGCCCATCATCATTCACAGCAACCAAGGGTATTTTTACTGCAAATAGTAATTGAACAAGAAGTGGTGTTACAAAAAAATTAGTTGGACAACTTGAATGACGTGCTCGGATGCTAAACTGTCATTCAAAGCGCCTTCGACTTAGATAATTTTCCAGATAAGACAACATATATTGAGGTTGGAAATCCAGTCGTTTCATGTCATATACCATATACACAAAGATCGGAACCTGCATCCCTTTGCACTTACATGGGGATTGTTACCCAGTGTTTCTATAAAAAGTTGTGTTCACAAAGGAGCTGAAAGGCTTATGAGATGATCATTATTTTAAAAACAACTTACTCTCATAAAGGACAAAAACTGAATAAGCACTCATGCAAACTGTATTTGATGTCCCCAATTATGACTTCGATTCAAAATGTGTCCAATCTTCAAAAAGTAATATGTATGGTCATAGATGTGGCATCTTATCTGCAACCAGCTTGAGTGATTCCGTTACTTTTTTAGGTTGAGTCCCATTTTGGAATCTGAGTCACTAGTTGGGACCTCAAATGTATTTTTTCCTAAGATTATAAGAGGGAGAAAGCATGCCCATGATACGGGATCAGAACACCACTTGACATAGAAAATTTGTTTCTTTCAGAACATACATGAGACTAGAAGATTCTCGCACACTTGATGTGTTCAACTCATGTGATGAACAAGTGCCTCAACCATATATACAAGACTTGGATCTATACTTGAATCAGTACATGTGCCCAACTAGAGGTTTGAGACTTTAGGCCGAGAAGGGGCCATATTTGTCATTATCGTGAGTCAGACTTCCCGGATCCTCATCCCAACCAGAAGCATGAGCCGAGTTCCAAGAGGTGCAATCCTGAAGGGATCACTTCAAGCCTCGTAGGAAGACGCTTTTAAGGATCTAAAAATGAATTTAAAGCCAAGGCAAAAACCCACAACTCGATCTATTATGTCCATAACACACCCCAATGAAGTCAGGGGATGGCATCATAAACAAAGGTGCTCAATATTAGCCTCACTGAGGACCAAAAATCTCCAACCGACATTAGGGAAAGGATTAAGCCACTTGCCTAAGGCATCAAGTACTCACCTCGTTGCTTCACATCGATGTCACATGCTTGAGAGGATAAGTGACTGATTTTACCGAGGTTCAAGGACTTGTACAGGGGTTTAGACTCCCTCGAGGCCACTCATCTAAGGCATCAAGCACCGAGGACAGGGTTTCTGAACCCGTACTAGGGTCTAGAGTCAAAAGCACTCGTCTAAGCAGGAGGTATAAGCCGAGTTTCAAGAGGTGTAATCCTGAGGGGATCACCTCAAGCATCATAGGAAGGGTGCTCTTAAGGATCTAAAAAAGGATTTCAAGCTAAGGCAAAGGCCCACCATTTGATTGATTATGATGGTACAAATGTCAATGAAGTCAAGGCATACGTCACAAACAAAGTTGTCTTATGAATTGAGGTTAATTACTAGGCTACTCTCCTATGGCATTGACTACCCACCTACTTGAGGCATGGGGTGAAGCGACCTGTTGGAGTTATTGTATTTTCAAGCTAAGGCAAAGGCCCACCATTCAATCGATTATGATGGCATAACAAACGTCAATGAAGTCAAGACACAACGTCACAAACAAAGTTGTCTTATATTGGCCTCATTGTGGTCCAAAAATCTCAGTTGAGGTTAGTTACTAGGCTACTCGCCTAAGGCATTAAGTACCCACCTAGTTGAGGCTTGGGGCGAAGCGACCTGTTAGAGTTATTGTATTTTTTATTTATTTGAGTCATGAAGCCCTTTGGGGACTTATAACTAATTCTCCTTTTTTTATAAGATTTCACACTATATAAGAAATCCTAGATCCATAGAATAAGACATCAGTACATTCTCTTCTCCACGTGGTATCAAAGCAACGATCCTAGACCGGTGTTCTGACCTAAATCCCACTGCCACCATAAGCCACGCCCGTGCGGGCCTTCTCTTCACCCTAGGGTTCTGTGTCGAGCACCTTGCGCTCCTCCATACGATGTTGCAACACCACAAGAGTCCATGCCAACAACTGTTGGGTGTTGTCACGCCTACCTAGGGCTCTGCCAACCCTCCTAGGGTGTTGCTGGACCTCCCCGTCCATCTAGGGCTCTGCCAGCCACTGGTAGACACCGCTAACCACCTTTGAACCTCCACCCAAACTCCTAGGGCTCCGCCAACCCTCACGGGACCACCACCAGCCCACCCGGACCACTATTGGGCGACATCGGACCTCTGCCAACCTTTCTCCATGGTCTAGTTGCACTCCATCGGGCCACTAGGGTTAGGGCTGCTAATCGAACCGAACTGTAACGAGCGGACCTATGTTCGAGTTCGGTTCGATAAGGAAGTTCGAAAGTTCGAGTTCGATTCGATAAATGTTCGATAGGATATGTTCGAGTTCATTTAGTAAACGAACGTTCAAGTTCAGTTCAATAACAGTTCGTTAACAACTTAACTAAAACTTGTTTATATGAACAAGTTCAAAACTGAAGTTCGATAACAAGGTTCGATAAGCAGTAAAAATAAGAAAAAATTCAAATTAAAGTGGTACAAAGCCCAATATAACACCACAATTTCTTTAACCTCGAAATTTTCCAAGTGTATAAATACTAAGTTACATATACAAATATATACACATATACATATATCGAACTCGAACATTTATCGAACGAACATATGTTATGCTCATGTTCGTTAAGCTATCGAATTAAAATTTGAAGTTCATGTTCAGTTCGTTTATAAACGAACGAACATTTTTCAAACTGTTATCGAACGAACTCTACTCGAATACGAACATGTTCAGTTTGATTAGCAGCCCTAACTAGGGTGCCACTGGACCCTAACTAGACCAACTGGAACCCCTGTTAAACCCTTGATTATGGTTCCGTTGGTTGTTTAAGTGCTCGTTTTTCAACATACTAGGGCACGGATCGAACCTTATTATCGACTAAGATCATGCAAATCAGCTATTCACTTCTTATATTTGACCATGATGGCATCTATTTCTACTGAGACAAAGCTCCTGTACACTATGTCATCTATGATGGTACAAGGCACTTCTATTAAGCTTAAGGGCACAGAAAACTATGTGATCTGGTCTCATTATTTCAAGGTATTCATAGGTGGTCAATTGAAACTCTACATTCCAGGGTTGGTGGCAATGTACGTAGCAAACTCATTGTCTAATGTTGTTTTATCTAGTTGTGACAAGAGGTTTGCAGATGCTCTGATGGCTACTTCTATTCCCAGAGATCATCATAGTGCATTGCAAAACCATGGTTGGCGAAAAACCATCGATGAGGAGATGGACGCCTTTACCTCTTTGAGCACGTGGGTTCTTATGTTGTGCCCCCGGGGAGTTTGACATATGGTATGCAGACGAGTCTTCATGACCAGTCGCCTAATAAGTCTATAGACAAATTGAAAGCTAGAGTAATTGCAAAAGGCTTCACGTAGATCTATGGGGCTGATTACTTTGAGACTTTTTCTCTAGTTGCCATAATAGGTACACATGTATCATTCTCTCAGAAGTTGCTAATAAAGCCTCGCCCATTTTTCTGCTCAATATGAAGAACGTCTTTCTCTATTGTGATCTCGAAGAAGACTATATGATGCAGTCATCGATCTGCGTAATTAAAGGGGAGTGTTTATGCCGACTATGTAAGGCCATATGTGGCCTGAAGCGGAGTCGAGTGAGGTTTGATAGACTGACCACTAAGATAAGCAGTCTCAACTTTCATAGGATGATATCTGACTACTATGTCTTCATCAGTCGATGGTCTACTAGCATCGTTATACTTGCATCTTATGTTGATGATGTGGTTGTCACTAGAGATGACAAATCATGCATTTCAAAGACTAAGACTTTCCCCCATAAGGTTCTTGTCACAAAGGATCTTGGATAGCTCTGTTATTTCCTATGCATTGAGGTGATACACACCCCAAAGGGACTACATCTCGCATAGCAGAGTATTGTTTAGACATTATCAGTGAGGCTGGACTACTTGGATGTTAGCCATATGGCATCTCTACAGAACTAAGGAAGCATTCTACATCTATTGATCCTAAATTTGAAGGTACTAAACGATATAGGAGCCAAGTGGCAAACTACTCTACCTCAATGTTACCGGGCTAGATATATCGTATGTCATGAGCAGAGCCAGGCAGCCAGCTAGCACATGGAGAGACCTCCTTACAGTCATTAACATGATGTTCTTCACATCCTTCAAAATCTCCCGAGCCCAGACTTTTCTAAGGAATCAATGGTGACACCGATGTCTCCGCCTATGCAATTGTCTATTATACTATTTCACTAGAGAACATCGATCCGCTACAGGATATGTCATGTTCGTTGGTGGCAACCTGATTACTTGGCAAAGCAAGAAGCATATAGTGGCCTCTAGATCAAGTACAGAGGCAGAATACAGGGCAACGACCCAAGTGAACTATGAGATCACCGGGCTTATCTCCTTTCTATAGGAACTTGAACTTCCAGTTGCTACTTGTGTACCTTTATATTGTGACAACAAGTGTCTTACATACATTTCCGTCAATCATATATTCCATGAGCAGACTAAGCACATTGGAGTTGATTGTCACTTCATTTGTGATGCAATACAAGGAAGGGGGATCATTACTACACATATCTCCACTGAGCTTCAACTTGCAAACATATTTACGAAGGTATTGCCTAAGAAATGTTTCTTGTGGTTGATTTTCAATTTGAGCATGATTGATAGATATGCTCCAACTTGAGGAGTTTTACAATTACTGTATTTATTTATTTGAGCCATGTAACTTGAGGACTTATATGTAATTCTCCTTCGGAGGATCATTCATTAGAACGCAGAGTTTCATACTGAGGTTCGAGGACCCATAGTTAAGTTTAGAGCCAAGGCCACTCGTCTAAGACATCAAGGGCCTGTTTGGTTGCAGGGTTGGGCAGGGTTGGCCCAACCCTGGTTACTATTCACAAGGGTACTTCCTCCTCACAGATTACTATTCATCCAGCCCAACCCAACCCAACCATGCCCAACCCTGCAACCAAACAGACCCCAAGTGTCGAGGTTGAAGAGTGATAGCACATGCTTGAGATACCTACTCATAGTCAAAGGTTTAAAAACCATGTCCAAGACCCACCAAAACTAATGGTCCACTCCACTGAGTTGCTCAACCCATAAACATGCACGCCATACTTCCCTAAGGTACTAAGCATCTAAATAGGGGTCATAAAAGCCAACATCATAAGTCAAACTCCTAAGATCCTCACCCAACAGGAGGGATGAGCAGAGTTCCAAGAGGTATAATCCTGAAGTGATCTCCACAACCCTCATGGGAAGGGTGCCCTAGAGGATCTAAAAAGGGATTCGAATTTGAGACAAATACCGACTACTCAATTAATTATGAGAGTAACACACCTCAATGAAGTCAGAGGATGGGCATAACAATCAAATGGTTTCACCATAGGCCTTTGACTTTAAAAAATCTAACAAAAGATTAGGTACTAGGCCACTCGCCCATAGCATAAAGGACCAACCTCGTTGAGGCCGGAGAGCGAGACCACGAGCCTGATAGGCTAAGTGACCAATGCTATTGAGGTTTGAGGGTTCGTACTAGGGTCTAGAGTAAAGAACACTCGTCTAAGTAGGAGGTACGAGGTGAGTTCCACGAAGTGTAATCTTAAAGGGATTACCTCGAGCTTCATAAAAAGGGCACTCTAAGGATCTAAAAAGGGATTTCAAGCTAAGGCAAAGGCCGTCAATTAGATTGATTACGACAGTATAACACACCTCAATGAAGTCAGGGCAACATCACAAACAAAGTCATTTTATGTTGGCCTCATTGTGGTCCAAAATCTCAAGCGATATAAGGGACTAAGCTACTTGCCTAAAGCATCGATATATCCACCTTGTTGAGGTTTTGGGGACAAGGTATAGACTCGAGAATTTAAGTGATTGATCCTACCAATGTTCGATGACCCATATTAAGATCTAATGTCAAGGACCCTCGTGTAAGACATCAAGTGTCGAGATCAACGAGTGATAGCACATTCTTGAGAGATTGGCTCATAGTCAAAGGTCTGACAACCATGTCAAACACCCGCCAAAGCTAATAGGTCCACTCCACTGGGTTGCTCAACCCATTCGCATGCACCCCTACGTACTTGAGGTACTAAGCATCTAAAACAAGGGGCTATCATCATGAGCCGAACTCCCGTAATCCACATTCCACCGTAAGGCATGAGCCGAATTACAAGAGGTGTAATCCCAATCCCAAAGACATTACCCCAAGCCTCGTATGAAGAGCAATGTCAAAGATCTAAAAAGGAATTTGAAGTTACAACAAAGGCCCACAAGTCAATCAGTTATGCTAGTAGAACACCTCAAAGAAATCAAGGAATGGCATCCCAAACAACGGTGTTCAACATTGGCTTTATTAATCTCAATTAAGGGGAGGGATTAGGCCACTCGTCTAAGGCATCGAGCACTTGTGTCATTGAGGCCTCCACAACGAGGTCACAAGCTTGATGCTAAGAGATCGATTTTATTGATTTGGGAGAACATGTACTAGTGTCTAGAGTCAAGGCCACTAGTCCAAGAAATCGAGCTCTGAGGTCGAGGAGCGATGGCACTTAAAAGACTTACTCATACTCAAAGGTTTGACAACTGTTTCCAAGACCAACAAAAGATAATGTGTCCAGTCCACTAAGTTGCTCAACTCCTACCCCCTGCACACCTAGAGACAAGTTCCTGAGGTACTAAGGGGTCTTGAGTTTCTTATCCTTTAAAATATGCATTTCTAATACTCTTCTT
This sequence comes from Ottelia alismoides, assembly GCA_037367405.1. NCBI lineage: Eukaryota > Viridiplantae > Streptophyta > Magnoliopsida > Alismatales > Hydrocharitaceae > Ottelia > Ottelia alismoides. Next base: position 205,222 of record JAZKJV010001220.1, read on the forward strand.
TGAGTTTCTTAAACCAAACATATACACCAATATGCCCATGAGGTACCAAGGAACGACGAGGATGAGACATGCATTTGAGCAGCAATGGATGGAATCTGAACTAGTTGGACAAGTTATGATGCAGCGTGACCCCAAATTATAGGGTCACATTTATTTAATTAATTAGTAGTCAATTTTATTTACGTTTTTAGCGGTCGTATTGGTCTAATTAAATAATTGAGATCGCATGTGATCTCAACGTTTATTTCGTAGATTTTAATTGTAATTTTGGTCAATTGAGTAAATTAGAGTCTAATTAGGGTAATTAGAGGTCAATTAGGATAAAGTTGGTTGTCAATTTAAATTAGTTTACTATTTTTGTAAACCCATCTCTCCTATATAAAGAGAGGGTAGCCATTGTTTTTAGGAAGTCAAGTGATAATTAAAATTGAGATTTTTTATCTCTATCCCTCTTTCTCTCTTCTCCCTCCGCGGTCTTCGCGTTCTTCGTCTTCAACCCCTCGTTACCGACGAGTTTTCTCCTTCTCAACCTCTCCTTTTCTCCACCGATATTCCACCGCCAAATTATTTTATCTTTTACCGACGCCGCGAAAGTTGTTTGCATCAATTTGGTATCAGAGCATGGCTTTTAGATCGTCCTCACGATCTAACGATCCGCCCCGCCGTCCGCACCGACACCATCGTTCATCCGAACGAAAGCCGCGAGCCAATGACGCCTATGACAAGGAGATGGAGCGCATGGTACGAGATTTGCAGAACAACTTCCGATCCATGTTATCAATGTTTTGGGACTTCAAGGCCAACCTTGAGGCCTACTGCGACGCCCAATCGAAGCCGCCAACCTCCGAAGCCGTTGTCGTGAGTTTTGACGACGAAAAACTCGCCGTGGAAGCCGATCAGGCCGCTGTCCAGACCGTTTCAGAAGTAGAAAACGTCGCAAAGCTTACTGAACAGGTACTTTCCGATTCGCAAGACTCTCCGGAATCAACCTATGCCTCAGCCACAGCCCTCGTGTGGACTCTCGCACCCTCCTACCCCCTCCCGCGCGCACCCAACGCCCCAACCCTTCTCCTGCGCCGCCGTACCTCAACCCCAACCCTACCCCTGCTGCAGCCACCCCCACCCGTAGCACCATTCCCCACCACCGCACCCCACAACCCCTCCCTCGCCATCATCCCCGCCTGTGTATGCCCCCCCTGCGCCTCACCCCGAAACCCAGCGAAGCCCCCCCGTCCCCACACCGCGCGTCGCGCGCACCAGCCCCTTGCCCCGAGGTCGCCGCACCCTCTTCCACCACGCCCATGGCTCGCGCCCACCGCCGGGCCGCGGAAGGTCGCCAGCCTCTCCACCACGCGCCACTCCCTGACGCGCACACCGCCTTCCCACCCTCGCGTGCCCCCACGAGCGCGGCGCTCGCTCCGCCCAGGCCGAACCACTGCTGTCGCGCCGCCCTTGCGGTGGCGAGAACACCGACCCCGCGCGCATATAACGCGAGGGAGAACCCGTGCCCTAACAAATCGCCCGAGGTGGAGGGAAATCAAATCCCTGGAAAAAGGGAATGGGAAATTAAGTGGGAAATTTTGCGAGAATAAAACCCAAACTTCCCATATTTACAGAGAATTCAACATCCATAGGAAAGAAAGAAAAAACAAAGGGGTGCGAAAATTGCGCCCACACCCCTGGTGGTGGAAATATTTAAAAAAAGGGGCTACTCCTTATCCAAATAGGACTATCATCTTGGGTTTTCCCTATTTAAGGACCCCATGGCTTCATTCCTTAGCCACATCTCCTCTTCTCCTCTCCTTGTGCCATTGTTTCATTATGGCTTCTCCATGGACCCTATTCTCCATGCCGCATCAATTTTTTGAACATCACGGGAAGGAGCCAACAATCAAGACGACGACGCCGTTCGCACCGCACATGTTCTTCAACCACGATAGTCGCGCCTGTCCCGCCCGCACATGGATTCCGTCGTTCGCTCCATATCAATTCTTCCAGAAGACGACGAAATGCACCGAATCCTCCTCCAAGCCCGCAGATCCCGCAATTCGTCAGGAGCCGAATTTTTTAAAGCGGTGGAGAGTTGATGCAGCGTGACCCCAAATTATAGGGTCACATTTATTTAATTAATTAGTAGTCAATTTTATTTACGTTTTTAGCGGTCGTATTGGTCTAATTAAATAATTGAGATCGCATGTGATCTCAACGTTTATTTCGTAGATTTTAACTGTAATTTTGGTCAATAGAGTAAATTAGAGTCTAATTAGGGTAATTACAGGTCAATTAGGATAAAGTTGGTTGTCAATTTAAATTAGTTTACTATTTTTGTAAACCCATCTCTCCTATATAAAGAGAGGGTAGCCATTGTTTTTAGGAAGTCAAGTGATAATTAAAATTGAGATTTTTTATCTCTATCCCTCTTTCTCTCTTCTCCCTCCGCGGTCTTCGCGTTCTTCGTCTTCAACCCCTCGTTACCGACGAGTTTTCTCCTTCTCAACCTCTCCTTTTCTCCACCGATATTCCACCGCCAAATTATTTTATCTTTTACCGACGCCGCGAAAGTTGTTTGCATCAATTAGTTGATGTAGCGTGACCCCAAATTATAGGCTCACATTTATTTAATTAATTAGTAGTCAATTTTATTTACGTTTTTAGCGGTCGTATTGGTCTAATTAAATAATTGAGATCGCATGTGATCTCAACGTTTATTTCGTAGATTTTAATTGTAATTTTGGTCAATTGAGTAAATTAGAGTCTAATTAGGGTAATTAGAGGTCAATTAGGATAAAGTTGGTTGTCAATTTAAATTAGTTTACTATTTTTGTAAACCCATCTCTCCTATATAAAGAGAGGGTAGCCATTGTTTTTAGGAAGTCAAGTGATAATTAAAATTGAGATTTTTATCTCTATCCCTCTTTCTCTCTTCTCCCTCCGCGGTCTTCGCGTTCTTCTTCTTCAACCCCTCGTTACCGACGAGTTTTTCTCCTTCTCAACCTCTCCTTTTCTCCACCGATATTCCACCGCCAAATTATTTTAATTTTTATCGACGCGCCAAAAACCCGTTTGCATCATTTGGTATCATTGATGCAAACAACTTTCGCGGCGTCGGTAAAAGATAAAATAATTTGGCGGTGGAATATCGGTGGAGAAAAGGAGAGGTTGAGAAGGAGAAAACTCGTCGGTAACGAGGGGTTGAAGACGAAGAACGCGAAGACCGCGGAGGGAGAAGAGAGAAAGAGGGATAGAGATAAAAAATCTCAATTTCAATTATCACTTGACTTCATAAAAACAATGGCTACCCTCTCTTTATATAGGAGAGATGGGTTTACAAAAATAGTAAATTAATTTAAATTGACAACCAACTTTATCCTAATTGACCTCTAATTACCCTAATTAGACTCTAATTTACTCAATTGACCAAAATTACAATTAAAATCTACGAAATAAACGTTGAGATCACATGCGATCTCGATTATTTAATTAGACCAATACGACCGCTAAAAACGTAAATAAAATTGACTACTAATTAATTAAATAAATGTGACCCTATAATTTAGGGTCACGCTGCATCAACTCTCCACCGCTTTAAAAAAATTCGTCTCCCGACGAATTGCTTGAACCTTGAGGCTTGACATAAGGCGCTTCATGAACTTGTGTCGACGTGCGCGTGAACGCGAATCATGAGATATTGCATCTTCCAATGTGCGACGGGATCGTCGAATCGTACGTTTTTAGTGGTCGTATTGGTCTAATTAAATAATTGAGATCGCATGTGATCTCAACGTTTATTTCGTAGATTTTAATTGTAATTTTGGTCAATTGAGTAAATTAGAGTCTAATTAGGGTAATTAGAGGTTAATTAGGATAAAGTTGGTTGTCAATTTAAATTAGTTTACTATTTTTGTAAACACATCTCTCCTATATAAAGAGAGGGTAGCCATTGTTTTTAGGAAGTCAAGTGATAATTAAAATTGAGATTTTTATCTCTATCCCTCTTTCGCTCTTCTCCCTCCGCGGTCTTCGCGTTCTTCTTCTTCAACCCCTCGTTACCGACGAGTTTTTCTCCTTCTCAATCTCTCCTTTTCTCCACCGATATTCCACCGCCAAATTATTTTAATTTTTATCGACGCGCCAAAAACCCGTTTGCATCAAGTTACATCAACCAAGGAAGTCACTTTCCATCTAGAGGTTATAATGTTATTTCCTTCTATTAGGGGTTTTCTCATTCCAAGAATGGGTAATGTTCTTTCAAAAATAAGGAGTGGGTGATGGAATGTCCTTATGTTTTTGGTCAGATAACAAGTATGTAGTGGAAAATGGGAGGGAGTATTCCCATGCTTGATTGCTTTGACCTATGGCACATGTGTCTCCTCTCTGTAGTGTTGGCACCCAAAGGAGAGTGGTGGTGAACAGTTACTGGCTTTGCATCATTTGCTCTACTGGCCAAAATTTTGACGGTTTAATGCGGATGATGGAGGCATTTTTAAAGGGTTTTATCAGTTATACCCCTCTGAGATATTACAATTTCAGTTATGCTCCTCCCTTTTTGGAATATCAATTGCGCCCCCCAATTTCTTGTCGTTCTATCAATTGTTCTCCTCTGTTACTTTAGCCGTCAATGATTTGAACTTAACCATGATATTTTTCAAACCATGGTGATGTTAAGATGGGCATAACTGTCCAAAAACTCCCCCGCCCATACTCTTTCGACCCCTCCTCCACCGACCCATGCCCTCCAGCCCGTCCTCTGTTGTCATATGCCCTCTGGCCATCACCATCTCCACCTTCATCAGGTCCATGATGTGCTTGGGGCTCGCCAAGCTGCTGGAGGGAGTTGACGAAGAGATGGTGGAGCTCCAACGACCAGCATCGCCTCACCTTCCTCGCTCCTATGTTGCTACTGGTCGACCACGTTGTTGGCTTGAGTTGTGCCAACAAAAGGCGATACGAGGAGCTGGGCAGAAGAGGTCTTGGAAGGGGATGGGCCATAAAGGAGGAGGGCTTGGAGGGGAGGGGTCGTGGAGGAGGAGGAGGTCCTGAATGGGGAGGAGCGACAGAGGAAGGCCTAGAGAAAAAGGGGTCGTGGAGGAGGAGGGCATAGAGGGGAAGGATCGAAGGTGGAGGAGGTTGGGGGTGGAGGAGAGGTCAGAGAGGAGGAAGAGGATGGGGCGAAGAAGTAGAAGGAGGAGGAGGTTGGGGACTGAGAAGGGGGGAGGAGAAGACTGAGGCAGATGAGAGGGGGAGGAGGAGGCCGGAGATGGAAGAGGGGGAGGAGATTGGGGGAGGAAGAGGAGGCTAGGACAAAGAAGGTGGAGGGGGATGAAAGACCTATCAACCTTTTTTATTTGATTATGCGTGTGTCCTCAAAGTTAACATCTGTTTGCATTGAGGAAGGACGATAACTAACTGGAGGAGCACAAGTGAAGAACGGCAAGAAGTTAGGGCACAACTGATATTACAAAAAAGGAAGGGGCATAACTAAAATTGCAATACCTCAGAGGGCACAACTAATAAAAATCTTTTTTAAACTCTATTTCCAATTTTGAGTGGCTCGGGTATAATGGAGACATTGAGTTCTTGCTCCTTGGATTACTCCATTTGGAATTTTTAGACCTGGAGAGGTAGTGTCTTCAAAGAAATTAAAGCCTAAAAAGCCCTAGTCACCAGTGATGTTGATGGGTCCATTGCTAATAAGTCATTGTAATCTTATTAATTTTAGTGTTAATGAAAAAAACTTGACACAGAATGACTTCAACCCTCGATATATATTAACAAGAAAAGCCTACCAAGATACTGAAATCATGACTCAAAGAATCCTGGCATGATGTACAATATTCTCAACATAAAACCTTTTGTTGCAAAAGATAACTTCATTACATGTCAACCACATGGCCCATACAAATAAAATAAAATGGACATAAGTTGTTCCAACAAAATCTGAATCTGAGTTTAAGATGAGAAATCAAGCAATTAAATAGAAGCCTTTCCGAACCCTCATACTCCTAGTCTTGTCACATGTAAAGAATGTGTGTTCAATATGTTCATAATTTTCATCGCAAAAGGGGTAAACCACATCTGAAATGTGAGCAAACTTCACTCTACGAAATTATGAATCTTTGTCATAAGTTGCTAACCACTAGTAGCCAAAGAAATGCCTGCTCTCATAGGCGTTTTAGAGCTGACAGATCACCTCAAACAAAAATTGTGGGAGAAAATAGGTCACGCTGGTCTTCTTGATTGACAAATCGATATCTTTTCGACACCAACGGTCCAACCTAGAAAGGGAACCCTCTCTCATCCATCTTTAAAAAAATCCAGCAATATTTGATTAGTGAAACCTAGAAGAAAGGTGGGGCACCGTGCTCCAATTGTTCAAGCTTCCAAGAGACTTGGAATACGATCACAAAGAGAGCCATCATCAGAGCAATTACCAGACCAAAACATGCAAAAAATGCCATTTCCCAACGCAAACCACATCCAAGCAAACATCTCAGGAAGCATAGAACAAATACCTATCCCAAAGGATGTAGGTGAAGCCTGAAGGGTTCACACAAGGCAGAGAGAAGAATTAAGGAATTTCATAAATGCCTCTCACTACCTTGCAAAGCATACATCTCCCTTCGTTTAAGTTTATAGAATTCGCATCTAATTAAACTGTATGGATATAATTAAAAAATTATGAATTGTTCTATTAGAATAGTATAACAGAATCCATCGATTCATACTTTCAAAAATCACTATTTTCTATTATGGAGTCAATAATAGAAACCTTAAGCTAATGAATTACATGTTTTTTTGTTGAATAAGACATGGTTATATGTATACAAGGAATAATAAAGAAATGAAATATATAGCATTTCGTTTTGACTCTTATAAAAACTGTGTTTTTGTGTTAAGAGATAGGATAGATGTACTAAATCGGTATACTAAAGTCTAACCACCCACTTTTCCAGTCTAACCACCCACAATTCCACGAGTGTCTTATTCATCTCCTCAAGTCTCAAGGCACCCAATCTCCCATCATTCATGAGTTGCATGATAGCCCCTCAAATTTATCAACGAAACCCCCTGGGTCTTCCTACTTGGGTCAATCAAAAAAAATATCCTCATCACCGCCTCCAAATGATGACTATCACCAAGTGGCAGCAGCCTAGAAGAAATGAAAAACACAGGAATCACAGAGAAAACAACCTTTAGAAGCATGAGGCATCCACCATGTGAAAGACAATATGCCAACCAACCACATGCCTTATTGTAGAATAATTGAGAGGATGGATTTTTTTTAAATAAGAGGGGGAAACACACACAAGTGTATGTACCGGGATTTGAACCCGGGTCTTTTAGATGATAGGCACATTGCACTACCACCAAACAATTAATGATCAAAACAACAAAGATCCACACAGACAACAAGGTTGAACACATCATATCCTCTTTGTGCACTAATCCGGAGGATGCCAATCACATGTTTTTGGTTACCCCTTTGTGCAAATGGTGTCAGATGGATTGACATATTTGGTTGATTCCATGTCTATTAAGGTCTCTCTACGAAGCTTTGGAGTAGGAATGGATTCAGAAGATAAAAATTGTGTACAAAGTGGTTCTCTAGCTCAACTAAAGAGATATGGTGTTGCATTCACAAGTGCGATGTGAAATACAGAAAATACAATTCATGGTATAAGGGGTTGTCTTGGAAGTACCTTTGTTGAGCAGAAGCCAATAAAGTTTATATTTTTTAATGATTTTTTAGATGCCTACTAATCCTTAGGAGTCAGGAGTCCATGGTATAGGAAGTTGTGAACTCCAGGGGTTTGTCTTGGAAATACCTTTGTTTTGTAGAAGCCTACAAGTTTCTATTCTTTTAATGATTTTTCTAAATGTCTAGTAATCCTTGGGGTTTGTGGCTTCTCCAAAAAGAATACTTACCTTTTGGAGCCAGTCAGAAGTTCATCGATGGTCACTTCATTAACAGAAGGTAAGAATGTCATGAATAAGAACAATTAGGAGAACATAAATGAAGGATTAACAAAGATATTCCAGAACCAAATGGTGACCATCAAACCTTCAGTGTTCAATTTACTGATCATGGACTAAAACTTTAAAACCACCAAAAGTTGCAATCAACATTGATTAATGACAATATCTGATGAATAAGCGTGTGTTCAGATGCAAAAGAAAAATAGCATAACATACAGTGAGAGAGTGCTGCAGCAGCCGAAAGTAAAGCAGCATCAAAAAGAGAACCATCAGCATTTAAACAGTATATGTCCTAACCACCAAAACAAAAGGTTTCAGAAAAATGATAGTGTCCACTAGCATCGGGAGTCAAAGGAATTTTTCAGACAACTATTACCATTGGAAATGGCGATTATTTTGTGTTTAGGCATACATAAATAGAATCGATGAATATAGCTAAAACTATGAGAAAAGATGCGATATGATTGTGAGATTGTAAGAAAACAGAAAGGCAGACAGCAAAAAATGTTTTAACAACAAGGCAAAGAGATCACAATGTTACCAGGTAAGCCATCCATGCAGCTTTTCCAGTGACCAACACAAGTTCTTTTAAGTTTATTATTCCAGAACTGAAGGAAAAAATACCACAATTCAAGTGAGTGGAAGAAACTGATGAAACTTTAAAAGAAGCGTTTTTAATCTAAAAAAAGGGGAAACACGATATGGTGCATGCCTCAAGTTTATTAGTACTAGAAAAAGAGGATATAGGAAGACTTACTGTCCAGGACTCAAGGAGAAACCTGGAGCGAACTATTACATTTTCGCGATAGAAACATTGAGATGAAAAAAGTAAGCCATTCCTGCCTAACCAAATAGCCCATATTGTTGTCATTGGGTGAATAATGTCCTACCTAGCTCGATCCTTAGCTAGGGACATGGATTCCCCAAAAAGGTCAAGGTCCTGAAGGTTCAGCCAGTTGTAGTTACCTTCGGACCAAACAGGGGCAATCTTTGCACAATGGAAGAAGAGGTGCTCAACATTTTCTATATGAATCTCACAAAAGGGGCATCTATTGGAAATATTTGGAAAAAACCTTGCATAACGGTCCCTCATCATAATATGCCTTCTCCTGAATAGCCACATAAAAAAGCTAACTTTGCTAGGTAAACGAAGCTCCCAAAAGAAGTTACAGTCTCGAATCATGGAATCTGTTCTGGGAGGTGGCGGTCTCGTAATTGCCCTATAAACCCTTCTGACACTGAAGGAGTTATCCTTCTAAACCCAGTAGTCTCTGCCTGTTGAGGGTCTGTCATTTGTCTCAGTGATTCAAGCATAACGATGAATTCTTCAAGCCGCTAGTCTGAAAACTCCGTTAAGAAAGAGGGCATCCAGTTCTCATCAACCCGGCACTCAGAAACTACAGCATCATGGTTTCCGACAAAGGCGAAGAGACGAGGGAACTTGGACGAGAGATAGTCGTCGCCAATCTAGTTGTCCTTCCAGAAGGAGAAAGAGGAACCATCACCAAGCACGGGTCTGCAATGGTCCTAAAGCGAGGCAGGATTGAGTTGATTCCTTTCCACAACACAGATAATTGCAATTGTTGTCGTTGCGGGTTGCTGAGTTGATCACTAATATAATAAAATCCGGTGCAATAATCGACAACAGATGTCTTCTTCCCTTCCCCAAAGTCCGCTAGCCCATTTAAGCAAAAGGGCCTTGCTCATGCTCTCCAGGTTCCTAACCCCCAAGTGACGCAGTCAAAGAAATTCCAACGGCGAGATAATTAGTTTAGGTGGAAGAATTTTAGAGAGGAGATGAAGAAAGGGAATAACGCGCCAGTTGCGCGGGATTTTAGGACAAAGAACTGCGAAGATCGCGTCAAGAGAGAGATAGAGAAAAACGAGAGAGGGATAACAGAGATAAATCTCAAATTTCATATATTCTGACTTGTCCCTTACAATAGACTACCAACCTCTTTATATAGTAGAGGTGGAATTACAAAAAATAGAAAGTGGATCAAAAATAAACCCTGACTCGATCTTAATTGATTTGAATCGAGATTCAAATCTACATTATCCTAATTTGACTCTAATTCAAAATTCGAAATTCAAATTTAAAATTGACCAACTAATTGGAGATCACACACGATCTCTTTTATTTAAATAAACAAACTAATTAAAATAACTAATTAAGGAAAAAATTCCCAAATCAGCCTTTTCTTCAATTCGAGTTGCCATATCAATTTGGAAATAATTGCATCAATTCTCCTCCGCTTGAAAAATTCGCCTCCTGACAAACTGCTTGACCTTTGTTCCGTCGGTGGAGAATTTCATCTGAATTGGTTGAGTAGATAACCCAAATTTTGATCATTTTCCATGTTACGCTTGTAGTTTCTTTCCACTGAGGGATATGGCTGCAATTGTTCTACCCCTTAATTTAAAATGTACCAATAACATAATTTTTCCTCCAATTGGCCTTTTATATAAAGACCATAGTGAGGAGGGGCCTGCTTGTAATTCCTCCAAATTATCTCATCCATTCTTTTAAGGCATCCGATTGAGGAGGGATCCTTCGTTAGGGTTCCTCTCACTCGAAGCATTAGGCGACGATGCTTCCTGAAGTGCTGGTAGTGGCGACGATGCAACAAGTAGGGAGGCTTTGACCGACAAGGAGGTTCGACGGCCCCATCTTGCGCACGCAGTGGCGACCGTGCCTAATGTGTGCGCGACGACCGCTGTAGCTCGAGATCGAGCGGCGGTGGCACTGCAAACGACGAAGACGGTGTACCTTTAGTGATGGGGTTGCCCGAGGGGGCGTTTCTATATCTTCTGTTGTAGCTGGGGGTGCGAGGACTGCCCAAAGGGGGCGTTGGGGCTAGGTGGGTTGCCAGGGTGACGGAGATGGGTTGCAGGAGAGGAATTGCGGCAGTTTGGAGGACGGCAGGGTGCTGCAACTGGGAGATTGGGGGTGACGGAGGTGCGGGGGCTGCAGCAAGGACCCAAGAGGGAGTCGTGAGTGGCACTGGAATCGGTTCTTCCAACGGTTGTAGGTCTGAATATTCCTGGACAGCAAGCAGATCGACGATTTCCCATGCTTCTTCTGTAGGGTCTTCATCAAATATGGGACCCAAGTCTTCGATTTCGTTTTGTATCGAAGTTGTATCAATAAAATATGTCTTGCATGAAAGTACCTTCGTTTTCTTGGTCAAAAGTAGGTTGTACAGCAACTTCTGTGCTCTGAATTTTGTCGTTGTCGAGCGAATCTTCTTCAATTTGCGTGTCCATCCATTCTTGGACTTTGATGCTTGATATAAGGCATCGCTTGAACTTTTGTTGCCGGGAATGCGCATGTGAGCCATGGGAGAGAAGACTAAGATCGAACTTCATCCACCAATATGCGACGGGATCGTTGAATCGTGAGAACGATTCAGTTGCCATGCTCTGATACCACTTGACGCAGTCAAAGAAATTCCAACAGCGAGATAATTAATTTAGGTGGAAGAATTTTAGAAAGGAGATGGAGAAAGGGAATAGCGCGCCAGTTGCGCGGGATTTTAGGACAAAGAACTGCGAAGATCGCGTCAAAAGAGAGAGAGAGAGAAACAAGAGAGGGATAACAGAGATAAATCTCAAATTTCATATATTCTAACTTGTCCCTTACAATAGACTACCAACCTCTTTATATAATAGAGGTGGAATTACAAAAATAGAAAGTGAATCGAAAATAAACCCTGACTCGATCTTAATTGATGTGAATCGAGATTCAAATCTACATTATCCTAATTTGACTCTAATTCAAAATTCGAAATTCAAATTTAAAATTGACCAACTAATTGGAGATCACACACGATCTCTTTTATTTAAATAAACAAACTAATTAAAATAACTAATTAAGGAAAAAATTCCCAAATCAGCCTTTTTTTCAATTCGGGTTGCCCTATCAATTTGGAAATAATTGCATCACCAAGCCCCCCATCCTGCTTAGATAAAGTAACCATCTCCCATACAACCAAAAGAATCCATATTGTATCACGTCCCACTTTTTCCCCCTAGAAATATGTGTATCACTTCTCTAGTCTAGTCCTGATACCAGCAGGCAGGAGGCGAGAAGACATAAAAGATATTGGGATAGCAATAAGAATCGCCTTAACAAGCACAAGTCTCCCGCCTCTGGATAAAATAGCCGATTTCTAGCCCGACAGTTTTCTCTCCATTTTTTTCAATTAACAGAAGCCAATTGAAGATCATGATTCTCCTGCAAGTAAGAGGGACCCCGAAATAGGGGATAGGCAGCACTCCACAATTTGTGCCAAGCTCCGCAACACACTCTCTCGCATCCTCCTTGATATGACCAAAAGGGATAGTTGTGGATTTCCCGTGGTTGAGAACAAATCCGGACATTCCACTGTAGACCCCCACGGTTGTAACCATTCCACTTGCCTTTCTTTGTCTCCCTCAATAAAGTAGATGGCATCACATGTATTGTAGGAGGGGAATAACAATCTCGTCATTTGAGTAATCAAAGGTGATCCTGCTGGTAATAACACGAATCACCATGCAAGAAAGAACATCGACCGCAATGAAAAAAAACATTGGCGCTAGGGGAGACCTCTAACGGACCCCTTTCTGAGGTTGGAAAAATCCACCCTCTAGGTGGTCGTGAACAAGCACAAAGTAAGATGCAGTAGTGACACAACGTTTCATTCAACTGATCTAACGAGCGGGAAAATCTCTTTTGCTCAGTACCGTCCAAAGAAGCCGTCGGTCCATTGTATCATAAGCCTTAGAAAAATCCACCTTCCACAAGACACCATTCACATCTCTACGCTTCGACTCTGCAACAATTTCAGTGGCCATGGCAAGGATGTCATCAATTTGTCTGTTTGGGATGAAGGCCGGTTGTTAGGGGAGATGATATGGTTCATAACCTTGTTCAACCTAATGGCAAGTACCTTCGCACCAATGAGATATATAGTGTTGGAAAGCACAATCGGTCTGAATTCCTCTACTCTAGTAGATACATTCTTCTTCGATAGTAGAAAAGTAAGAGCTTTGTTAATCCTCTCAAAGCCCACATTATCACGGGCAAATACCTCAACAACATGAACAACCTCCTTTTCAATGAGGGTCCAGAATTCATGGTAGAAAAAGATGGGGAAACCATCCGGGCCAAGAGCCTTGTCTTCCTTCAAATTCCAAACTGCATTTTTCACTTCCTATGGCGTAAAGATTTGCTCAAAATGGGCAGCATGGGCCTCGAAAATCCGGGTTGCACCCAAACCAGTCCACCTCCAATGTCTACCTTCATGTTTCCTCGAGATTGCTTGAAAATGATCGGTTATAGCCCTACCCGTCTCACAATCTCCCTCCACTCTAATGCCATTCACCTCCATCGACCAGAACAAGTTCTGATGACACCTACCACTTGCCACACGGTGGAACCAGCCATCTTTCAACCAAGTTAGCCTAGAACATTGTTTCCATTCAGTTATTCGCTTTTTGTCCTCCTCAGAAATAATCTTCTACGTCGTAGTTCGTGTTGCCAGCTCATCACTCTCCAGTTCCCTGCCATCTTCAATTTCATCAATTTTGAGGACTTCAGTCTCCGCTGTCAAATGGCTAGCTAGTCTAGACTCTAACCTCTTTCTTAAAGGAGCAGAGGTGTTTATGTACCGTTGTAAGTTTCTGAGCAAGACGACACACAACCAAACCAGACACAACTGTGGAAGACCAAATGTTTTGGACGACGTTTCTGGGTCCTCCTATAGCCACGCGTGCTCGGATCTAAAGAACCCACGTTGCGACATCTCACTCCATGAATCCCAAAAAGGAGTATGATCTAAATGCCTACGTGGCCTAGATGTATCGAAGGACAAAGGAAAAGTACTCAAGAGTTCATGTGATGCCAAGAAACGGTCGATACGAGATCGAGAGCAAGAGATCCTCCAGGTTAATTGTGTATCTGTCGCGTCAATCACCACGAGCTTTAGGTCATCAATCAGCTCAACAAAATCAAAAGATCCAGGATCCTGGCCCCATGCGAATGCAGACGGTCTGAGGAGAAACAGAGATGTAGAAATCTCCATCCAGAAGCCATGCCACCATCAGATAGGTGGCCCGGGCATCGTGAATGTCAGTCCAAAGCTCATCCCAAGACGAATGTATGCATGGTTCGTAGACACAATACACAACCAATTGCAACCCTGAGGAATTATTTTTCAAAAAATTGTAATCATGTGCATGTCCTTAACCTCATAGCAGACCGTGAAAAGCGATTCTGTCCATGCCACAAGCAAGCCACATGTCGCACCAATAACGTCAAGGACGATGTACCCAAAGATGGACCAAAGCCGCAAAGAATTCCAAACCATATTGCGACAAGAAGGGAGCTACGTCTACTGTATGAGAACAACATCCCAACCCCATTCAGTAAAGCGGTCGCCCATCGACCGCCGCTTGTCTGGGTCACTGAGACCCCTTACGTTCCACATTAGGACCTTCATTTAGAGACCTTTTTAACTCCCATTGCAATGACCATGCCCGTTGATAGCGCTGCTCTAGCCCTTTCCTCAGATACCGGAAGTGTTTCCACAGCTCCTCTAATATGGTGCTTCCTAGGCTTGTACATCTTATGTCTTCCACCAATACCCAAAGCAGATACAATTGAAGAAGAGCTCGAAGCGATTTCCGATGGAGAGCTACATGCTCCGACAGCGTTCGCCATTGACTAGACCGCGTGGGATAAGGTTCAAATTCCACTCCTGCTACTGAAAGGGTGTCAAGGACTTTTGGGGCCCGAAAATGGGACCGCTTTCTGTAGTCTCCATCATTTTTAAAGGCTCTGTGGGATCCATTGAATTGGAGGTCAAGTTTTCCAGATCCAACCTTACGCCAATTTGCTTGTCCTTCGGATTGTGGATATCAATCAATGAAGCAAACGATCGGAGATCCCCGCTTAGAAGCTCTACAGGAACCTTATCGTTCTATGCATGGAGATACAAGGCAGAGCCCGATACCGAAAATGATACAGAAGCAGCAGAAGGTTCAATAACCACTCGGGTCAGGTTTGAACCAAGGCCTACCTGGCGAGTCGAATCCGATTGGGGG
Source organism: Ottelia alismoides (assembly GCA_037367405.1). Classification (NCBI taxonomy): domain Eukaryota; kingdom Viridiplantae; phylum Streptophyta; class Magnoliopsida; order Alismatales; family Hydrocharitaceae; genus Ottelia; species Ottelia alismoides. The sequence goes on from JAZKJV010001220.1 coordinate 220,288, forward strand.
ATTTGCCCGATAACAGGACCCTCGAAGCAAAGGTCTGATTGACTAGTCTGAAAACGAGGCCTTGCATCTAAAGTAGGATCTGACGGCACCATAGTCGAGTCTAAAACCCTAACCCAAGCTCGACACCACTCAACGGGTGCTCGAGCGTCTCTTCTGCGTGCGAAGGGAGGATGGGTGATGCCTCTTCGAGTTCTACAACAACACACCCTTCCAAAGAAGGAAGGTCGACTTTCTCTCTAGCTCAAGGTACGCAATAATTGCCTTCAGTAGAATCATTGATTGCACAGTTCTTAGAAAATGGTTCAATTTGAAGACTTTCCAAAAGAGGCCAATTCGCACCGAATGCGATTCGGCACACTGAATGCTTCTGCGACGATGACAACGAGAATGAAGTACTAGCGACGTTACTCGATGCCGGTGGTAGAGGTAACAGCGCCATAACCTCAACCACCAAGTTGAAAGAAGCACGACCGACGTTAATAGAGCACGAGCAACGGAATGTGGCTGGAACTCCCCCTTCAATAATCACTATTACTGCTCTAGGATCAGACCCAGGCTCGCATCCATCAAATAGAACATTCGAGACCCATCCAATCTTCCTCAGAGTAGGCTTAATCACTTCAATAGAATGAAAGAGGAAAGAAATCCTTGTGATGCAAGCTGTCCACTTTGAAGAAATCCTTCCCTCCTCACCATCCGCAAACCACTAGCGACGCCAAGACACAATGAATCTCGAACCCCTATGTAGGAGAGGATATTTACCTTTGACTTCGACAATCCCCTTGCGCAACAACGGTGGCCATCAAGAATGGCCACATCACCTGTGAACGAGGGTACTAATAAAACTTGAACCTGTTGACCAACCACGACGATATCCAAGGCTCCCAGTCATTTGTATCCAATGAGAAACTCCTTTAATCTAGAACCATCTGTAGCAATCTCGTCGCTGACGGAGCCCTTATCAACAACTTCCGTGTAAGATCGAAGTTGATACCCTTGTTTTGAGCCATGAAAACCCTATCTTGAGCCGACTCCCAAGGAGGATGAAGGTTTGTGGTGCACATTGATGAAGATATGAGGCCAGGCCATCTAACGGTGGTCGCCGCAGATGAAACACCATGATGTGCCTGGACATGTTAATAACAAATTAATTCAAAATGCTAAGAATAAATTCCCAATAAAATGAGAAAGTTTCTGAACACTCTTGAGTCTTTTCCAACTCATTTCTATCCACCATTAAACACTGAGATCCAAGATGATGTCCAATTTATTTAAAGTTCGGTTCCAAATAATGTGAGAAAGAAATCCCAACATTTCCTTTCATAAACTGAATTTTACAATGACTTCATCTCATCAATATCGACGCCTCTTTAACCATGGACATTACACAACCATGTGACCAAACATGAATTTCAACACTGTCAATCCAAAGGACCCATATACCAACCCTCAGATAATCTTCAAATGCCGCATGGACCACCACACACATCATTCTTAACAAAGAACATTTATCAACACACTTGAGAATAGACACCTACAAATCGGTATGCAAACGGTCGGATACGGATACGGATATAGGTATTACCATATTCTTATCCGTTTTCTAATACGAATACGGATGCGGATACGTATATTGACGGATATTAAAACTATCTTACCATATCCTTAAAAAACGGATACGGATGTAAAACGGATATTGATCGCACACAAGTAATGTTAGAAATACTCTATAGAATCGACTTAAATATATAAGAACTGGATGGAAAACACATGATAGTAATTTACTAAATGTATTTCTATCATAAAAATTATATAAATGTGGAAAAAGGAGGTAGAGAGTTATATTATATATGGTTAAAAATAAATCTCTGACTATATTTATATACGAAAACGGATATACGGATACGGATACGGATGTTTGCGGATATCAAAATGATATCCATATCCGTATTCATTTTAAAACGGATACGGATACGGATGTCAAAATCTGTATAAAACGGATACGGTGACGGATCGGATACGGATATATCCGTATCCGTTTGCATCCTAAGGCAGCATTTAACAACAAGAAACCCACAACATTAACACATTTCTTCTTACCTCATGATCACATCATACAACTGCTTGGATATCACCGGAGCAATCTCCGCAGGCTTCCCGGGTCTCACGGTCGGCGAGCAAATCGGTGGCATGTTGAACTCAACAGCTGCAACAAAAGAAAAGCATTCAGCACAACAGAGTAACATCATCGACTCAAAACCAAGCAACATCACGCATCCGGAATACCAATCGAGCCCTCATCCGGCGTCTCAGCGGACGGAGTCATCACTTCCAGCTTGACAGCGGCCAGGACCGTCTGCATTGTCCACAAAGGCATTTCATCGAACACCTGATGTACAAAGAGCGTATGAGAGAGGGAGGGAGAGAAGGATAGGAGTTTACGGTGTCGCCAATCTTGACGAGGGCCGAGCCGTGGGAGGTGGCGACGGGACCGAGGGCGACGGAGGTGGGACGTGAGGTGTGCAGGGGACGGCCGTCGGGGCGGAGGGAGGAGGCGAGGTGGCGCTCGTAGAAAGGGATGGGGAAGAGGCGGCGGTACGCCTCCACCTCCATGTCCGCACTGCTCTGCAGCATCTCTCTCTTGGATTGACGGGCGATGGCGACCGGGAGGGGGACAAGTTTGAGCTGAGATGCTGTGGCGGGATGCAGACGACGAGGGAGGGAGTGTGTGTTTTTAAAACGATGGATGAGATGGGTTTAGGGTTTTATCGACAAATTTGATGCACCATTTGTTCCACCATTCAAATTTCATCTATTCCAATAAAAAATAATATATTATACCATCATATCATTTAAAAATTATAAACTACTCTACTTCTACTCACTTTTTCAAACTCCAATATAATCCCATCACAATAATTATTCACTTTTTCAAACTTAAATACAATCATATCACAATAAACCCACTTCTAACCCACCACCAGTTTAACCCTCTATCCAAACACCAAAACCAAAAAATAGGTTACCTGCTACCAATTTAACCCACCTAAACCCACATACCAAACACACTCGAAGGGTTACCCAGATGGATAATTTAATTCAGATGAATCACTCGGTGCAATCTTTATTTTCCATTCAAGAGAAACTTATGGTCTGTTTGGTTATCAGGGAAGGGTGGGTTGGGGTAATCTTCTATAAATAATTGTTTGGATAGATATGAAAGTTAGAGAGGGTTTGGAATAAGAAGGTGATGTGATGTCACATTGATTTGTGATGGAATTCTAACTTAGGAATGATGGGGGATATGTTGGTTTATCTGTTTGGTTACCCGAGTAACCCGGTAGCGAAACGGACCCTTAGTCTTCTTCAACTACACCACGCACAACCGGGCCACTCTCACGTTAACGGCCCTCTGGCAACTTCGGAAAGAGCGACGCATTAGATTCCTCATGACCTTGTTTTCAATCTTGCTTCTTAACTCCTGCTTGAAAACACTTAGCTTGTGGTTCCTCTTTCTCTATTCACCTTTTTGTTCAACTACACTGCTCTGCGAGACTTTCAAACAAATCGGGATCAATGAACCTAAGGTCGAGGAGGGAAAAATAAAGTGTAGGAGGTTTTTATGATGCAATGTTTTTTTTAGATGAAGCTTCATAGTTCCAATCGGGGACTATCGCTCTTCTTCTCTTTTGTTTCTTTTTGATTTTGTATATTTATGTTTGGGCTTAGGTCTGTTGGACTTGGGGACTAACCCCTTGTATATTATCGTGGATGAACACTGTCGAGGAGATTTAACTTCATGTTCTATGTTGGGATTGTTGGTGACCCTGTGGGCTCTCATGTTTACAGGGGGAACATGTTGATGTACTATCTTTTTAGATAAATGTTAACTTTTAGTGGCTTGCTCGAAAAAAGTAGAAGTTTAGATGGTTACGAGAGTTGAAATAGTGTAACACCCCAACCTCGAAACACAGCCCCACGTCGGAAACTCACGAGTTGTGTGTGTGGGTTATAAGTGATGGGATTACTACTTGACAACTTGAGCTTATGAATTTTTAGGTGGTTGTCAATGGTTCCGATTAGGCATGAATCCAACAAGTTCCAAGGATCAGTTTCCCTCGATAATGGAATGGGACCTATGCTCGGGATGTTACAAATGGTCTCAAAGCGAGTTCCCTCCAATAGTGGAAAAGGGCTAGCCAAAGGCACCTAAATCAGGAGTGTGCAGTCGCCACTGTCATTGGGAATAAGTGATGGGATATATCACAACAATGACATTGCAAATATAAGTGGGGGAGGTTGTAACATCCCAACCCTCAAACATAGTCCCACGTGAGAAACTCGTAAAGTGTGGGTTATAAGTGTTGGGGATTACTCCTTGACAACTTGAACTTAAGCATTTTGGATGTTGTCAATGGTTCCAATTGGGCCCGAATCTAACAAGTTATCTGCGTTGGTTTTCCTCGATAATGGACCGTAGATCTAAGCTCGGGACGTTACATATTCCAAATACGTTATTCTATTAGATTTGATAGATTTTGGCGCTCAACTGTTTAACTACAACATATTGAGGTTGCCCTAGAACTTAACATGTTATACGTGTTGCTAACCCCACTTTCCCAGGACATTCTCACCCTACACATTTACTCCAATAATCATCCAAGCAGTTTGCAAGATGCAGGTGACCAGAAGAGACAACTAAGGCTTTGACAAATTTTCTAAAGAAGAGCACAACCCCACCCCCCCCCCCCCCCCGTTCCCCCCCTCTCGTACCTAAGAGAAGATAGGAAAAGAAAGGGGACTTAGGACCTATTTTCGTGATGTACGGAAAGACATAGAAAAGATAACTTCGAAATGTGTTTTTTATGTTGCTAAAATCAATGTGGCCCACCTCGATATGAGAGGATATATGCTTATTGACCATCTCATTGCAACATCTGAAAATACCTAGTACATAGAAAGAACCAAACCCAAAGGGAAGAGAGTATGAAATTTTTGCATGAGATACACCCATATGTTGAAGTACGAGTCTTTGAATAAGTGGTGTGTCAATTGACCCAGCTCCATATACATAGAGCATCCCCGGTAACACTTAGCTCCAACACTAGGTTACGAGAAGGAACAAATGTTGATACATGAACAATCATAACTGACATACATCTATGGCTCATGCATAACATTCTTTCAACAAGTGTTGCGCCACCAGCCCCAACTCCACAACCATAGAGCAGCCTAGGCAATACTAGCTCCAACACCAATCATGGAAAAGAACATGCCCAACGTTGTCATGTTAAAAACTATAACTAACACTCATCTAGGACTCACTGGGAAGAAGAAAGTTGCATCATGCTCTCACATAGACTGAATTCTCAAATGGAAATACGATATAGAGATTAGTTTGTATCCATATATTATTATAGTTAATTCAGACTAGAGACTCGCAGTCAGTTAATGCAACTCGTAGACCATCAACAGGACAAAACAATGTGTGGGCTTCTCCAGTAGAGAAGTGAGGTACGCATGTAATCATCTCGCATATACTAGCCAATCGAGTTCATGCATAGTCATTTAGCTTTGTATTTGTTGCTCCCAGATTAAACTAATGGGCATTAGAGCAAAATCAGTAGATTGAACTCCATAGTTAGTCAACTGAACTGGTTGTTCAACTAATTCATCAAAACTCTCTGCATTCTGTTAGATTTCCTTTTTTATCTGGGTCTACTTACACCTTAACATATCTAACATGACCTATCTGTTGGACTACTGTGATCAGCCGAAAGATCTTGCGGTTCACGATTCTATCCATTACAATCAATGGATAGGCCAATATGCATCATATAAAGGCATGCCTTTATAATCGTGTGTATCGCCGTGCCACTGTGCGAGTTAAGAAGCATGCTTTCAGAGATGTGCCAATACTCACAGGTACGAAATATTATATCATCGATAATTATACATAGAAGTCGAAATACATTTTAGGTATTTTCATACATGGGTTTTTTTTTCAATAACACTTGTGCATTTTACATTTTACAATTACACTTGTACTTAATCAACTGCATCCACCATCTCTAGAGCAGAGTATGATGAGCTAATTCAGAGACTTAATCAGCATTATTTGACACTTCATTAAGCTTCCTTTACTCTTCATGTTGTCTTTCTAGACCTTATAGAACTTTCAATTTCAGCATCTTGCTGATAAAAAAATCCTTCTGGTATAGCCAGACATCCTTCACGATTTCAACCTTGTCATTGTACGATGTCTTGAGATCTTTGAATTACCATCATGCAACTCCTCAGGTCAAATACAGATGATCAGTCCGCGATCTTCTTTTCCGATTAACATATATGTTCACGCCATGGTTACAAACCAACATATATTTTTTGGATAGTGTATTGTCATTGGATTCCTTAGTAATTGTTGATATACTTGAATCCTAAATATCTGACAGAGGTTGAAGAACTGTTTGATGCCCCCCCCCCACTCCCTTGTGCCATCATACCCTAGCAGTACGGGGATTTCGTACTTGTATGGTACTTGAGTTCATCTAGTTACTTACATGTAATTCTTATGGGTGTTGGTTTGAGAGACCTAGGTCCACCTACCATAACATCTAGATACACATCCAATGTGTCCTTTCAAGTTCTCTATGCTAGACTTGGTAACTGGGTGATGAGAACTAACTAGACCTGGTGTTAACAGGTGATAAGAACCAACCCGCCCAATGTTTCTAGCATAATGTTGCCTCACTGAGGGATAAGATCCTAGTTCGCTAATCCGAGGGAGTCTACAATCGATTGATTCTCCGAGACACTGAACTCTCATATATTTGGTAACATCTTGAGACTAGTAGGTGTACCTCTCTGTGTATTCCTGTTTATTTGATTTGATTATGGCCTTGCCATGACACTTAGCACTGTAAATACAAATTTAATAGATCTTGAGATCATATTTTTACGGCAGATGGAGGCCATGCCATCAATTTATGTATCAGACACATCCCAGGTTTTGTAGGATGCTCCGTCGGAATCCATACATCCTTCTCTCCAATGAACATATAGATGTTATTGTAGAGATGATTTTATTAATTATTGAGGAAATCTTCTTTACAAGACATCTATTTGTGAGGTTCTAATGGGTGGAAAGACAAGCATCATGAGAACTACGTCAGACTCTTGGTGCGACCAAGAGAGACTCGGGCTTCACATCTCACTACCAATCTTGAGTTTCTAAAACAGAATCACCTCCTCGTCTCTTGAAGAACCCACGAAAGTGCCTTTTATCAGACATCTTGTGCTTAGACCCACCATCTCATCCAGAATTCACATTCGTGGTTCGTAATTTACCGACCTCTTTTTATGCAAGGTGTCATAGTTCATTCTTAACAGTAGTTGTGTTCATCATCCATACAACTCAAAATAACACACAACATGACTAAGAACAAAGAGAATAGAGATCCAGAGCAGTACATTATCTGACGAAGTTCCATATAATTGCCTAACAGGTTCACTGCCATTTCGCAACAAATTAAATAGGGAATAGAGCACAGGACATAAACCAGCAAACAAACTTGGATAGAACATGAGATTGCTCAAAGATTTTCATTCGCGGACAGGGAAAAGAGAACAGAGCCCTTTGAAGAAAAATGTAGACTGTCAATTAGCTTGCTTTTCCTTCGAATAAAGAAGGCAACAAATTCTTCCAGTAGATACATAAATATTTCTGTGAAAATTCCGTGCTCCTCTACCAAATTTCTTATGGCATTAGGAACAAAATTACAGCAGTCTCGAAGCTAACTAACAGGGAAAACTGCACAAGGACTTCAAGATCAGATTTCTTCCTCTCTTCAGGTGCTCGGAAGTTTGTAGTCGAGCATTTCCCTTATGTTCAACTTAAGGGATGGTCCCATGGAAGAGCATATGTGTGCGCTTTTCCAGTACACTCCTTTCGCACCCGAAGGTTTGTTGGCCTCGACAGATTTCTGTGTTAGATGAGCAACCAAAAATGGAAGGAACTCGAATCACTAAATAATATGTTTTATGCAACTATACACAGACGTACAAAAATGGGACAAAGAAAGCTTACAATTGCAGCAACAAGGTTAACGAGAAGGTCATCATCAGAGAAGTTCGCCTTTCCAAAGGGTATGTGGACAATTCCAGTCTTGTCTACTCTGTACTCAACTTTGCCCTTCTTGAATTCTTGAATCGCCTGAAAGTGAAATGTCTCAGTATCTTACAACAATTAAATTGGAAATTACAGAAAAAATGGCTCCAATTATGCATCAAATACCCAATTACACGCCTCATTTTCAAATGTAACAAGAGGGGATCATATTATTATATTTGTTTCAAATGCAGGTTTTCCATAAACTTCCGGGGCCTTTTCAAGTCGACGTTAAACCACAAAGCTGAAAGTTTAGTACTCTCTTCATTACATTTGAAAAATGAGACCCCATAGTTGTGAAACGATGCATAATCGGGGCCCCTTTTAGAAATTTACCCCAAAATAAAAACAACCGTTCTAAAACCTTGTATTCATCACGCCAGAACCTGCTAACAACAAAGTTTGCCCCTTTTCTATCTGTTTAAACATGCTTAATGGTCCATTGGTAGTGCAGTGTGTCTACCACCCAAAAGGACCAGGGTTTAAATCTTTGGACCGACACATGTGTGTGTTTCCCCCTCTTGTTTCAAAAAAAAAATGTCCCTACAGATATTAACCATGAATATACACTTTATTCTCTTCTTATATACTGTGGTATATACAACATTACCTATCAGAAATGTTATAATTAGTAAATGGGCCTAAATGTGGTAAGTAAGATTGGAGAGAGATGTTCTCATTTTTACTGAATTCAGAATACACCTATTAATCCCGGGGAGGTATAAGATGATGGCGATATAGTTATGGATAAAACAGAATGGTTAAGTTTCGAGACGGAGGTAAAGAGCCAGACTAGCTGTTACAGGTTAAGAATACTCAATGCAGGAGGAGCGGTAAGCCCTGTAACAATCATGGATGATGCGTCAAAATATAGTTGGAGGGACGTCCCCATAGAACAACTAAAAGGGAAGATCAAGGTAAGCAGAAGCGTAATAAAAGATGAAAGGTAATGGGGTCCTCTTCCGCTTGGAGGTATTTTATGTGGAAACTGTGATTCTTTCAGCGAAGACTCTCCTCGAGTCTTGTCTTATGTAACCTGGTTTTTACTTTTTATTCTTAATCCATTTTGGGTGGACACATTCGCATGTTTCCCCCTTTTTGCCTAAAAAATAGAGAAGGGGTGAGAAAAATGGTGACTGAATCACAAATGGGTTAAATGACCCCAGTCAACTCATGTCATCAAAATGAAAGGAGTTTCAAGATTAAACCACTTGAGGAATTGTGTTAATTCCTCCATTAAAAAGGAACCAGAAACAGATGATATTGATAGATTTTCTAAAAGTAGAAGCGAGAAAATTGAAACAACTTTGCTATTCCATTTCTGCAGAGATGTAGAAGTCACAAAATAAACTGTAGCAACATCTTTTTTCCTTTTTTAGAAGACTAACAACGAACTTGAACCAATTTCAGAGCAATCAGTTAAGTGAAGTCCAAAATTCATGAATTGAGGGGATTCATCAATTCTAACATTTCCGTTTGTTTTTTAATCTCTTACATTTTAATTTGATTCACTTTTTTTACTATGTAGTTATTCATCTTTCATCTATTTGGCACAAAACATTACTATTACTTACAAAATTTCAACGAAAAATCGATATTAACAAGTACATACAAGGAAACATCTTACCTGTGGTATATCAGTAGTCACTGTACCAGCTTTTGGATTGGGCATGAGTCCTCGTGGTCCCAAAAGTTTTCCCAAACTTGCAACCTGATGGGCATGTTCTCGCCGAAGTCGGCAAGGAATTAGCATCATAGACTTGTAGTGAAAAAATATTAAAAACCATAAAATTCCTTGTAAACTTATTTGCATCACTACTACATAAAAGAAATAATCAGCCAATAAAAAAAGACAGAAATTGTAGATGATTATCATTACATTTTTTTGTTGATTTCTCACTGGTGTGCATATACCAAGAAAACAAGTTAAATCATTTCCAAATTTCATTTTCCCATCATCTTCCCAAAGGACTTCACGAACCTCAACAATTTGGCTCGATACATGCAATTTAAGTCTCGTCCTTAAAAGGTACCCTTGGAAATATTCACAGTCCATGCAACAAATAGAACACATATAAACTAAGACATATTTGTATTAATTCCATTGATGATATGTATCATTTCACTGTTCAAGCGTATCAAGAACAGGTGTAGGGAAACCAAGACAAAAAGGCACGATCAAACATGCAATAGATTTTCACAAAATAAACAAAAAGAGAGTTAAAAATCATCATCAAAGCATTCCTGAAAAGGAATTCGCCTTGGAGAAACGGCATCTCCCACAATACCAGCGCATGGGGACATGACATGTTGTCTCAAGGTTCGACAATTCACTTCCACAGCGATGCACATCGTAACGGCTGTCCACGAAAGCCAGCTCGCTGATGAGGAAAAAGAGCTCGCATAATATTGTCAAAGAGAAAAAAACACAAAGAGAGGAGTTTTTGTCACCCTAGCTGACCACTCGTATATATGTGATACGAGGCTTTTCGTAACTCACAGAACATGACGAAAGAGAGTTGAGTATCAAGAATTCCAAAAGTAGCGAGGTCAAAAACATATGACTGTGTGTGCATGCCGCACATACATATGTGTGCATGCCACACATACATATGTGTGCTTCTAGCATCAGGCTCTAGTTTCCAAAACTAGACAGGATTCTACACCACATATACATGATCATCTAGATTTTTTTTCTTCAATGAGGGACTAAAACCCACATATCAAATAGCATAATTGTAACACCGAATTCCACTGGTATTAAAATTTTTGAAAGCTCTGACAGACTGAAGTTAAGCTAAATCAAATGGAAGCCGCATGTAAGTTCCTCTCGCACATACCTTAATTAACTTAATTTTGTTACTTATTTTAGTTATCACGAGGATTGAACCTCAACAACAGATTAACATGTATAAATTGTGTATCCTGTCGTCATCTTTTACTAAGAACTTCATTTTTTCTTTCAAAAAAGAACTTCGTTTTTTTATTTAATCAATATCTGACATTGAAAAGATACACAAACTGCAAATATTCTAAACACAGGAAATTTTTTAGAGAGAAAAAGGTGTGCATCCATGGTGTTACGCACCCAGAACAGTCTAGATAGGATTCTCAATTTATTATCACTATTAAAAATAAAAATTGTAATATTATCTATTAAAAAACAAAAAAAATCTTAGTACCTTGGGCATCATATCTGGTGAAGCTATTAACTTATCGAAGTCCATAAATCCTCCTTTTATTTGCTCTATGAGATCTTCCCCGCCAACTAAATCGGCCCCTGCATTTTTTGCTTCATCAACCTTTTCACCTACGAAAACAAAGAAACAAGTTTAGAAGATGAACATGAAAAAAAGTAAACCCCCTCATAAAGAGCAGAAAAAGATGGGAAAGAACTCTTGAACCATGTTAATTCCCCTCTAACGAAACAATCGAATTTATAAGGTACCTTGGTGATCCAAATTACCCGAGCCAAAATTACAGACAATAACTATGAGTTAACATCTGTGAACTCAGAAAGTGTAGTCAACTTTCAACATCTTCAACTTCGTTCATGTTATAATGTGTCCATGGTATATAAGAAACTACAAGTTTCTACTCATCTATTTTAACATGTGAAATCATTTTCTGAGATGAGTACGTTAAAAATTACTATTAACGTAAGTGTTAACGTATACAATAATAGTAGTATCTGTACTTTTCTTTATTTTGTTTTCTTCTTAGTATGCTTTATGTAATTTACCCATAGGCTACTCTCCTATATAAGAGAGCCTAGGGTTCATGGAATAAACAAGTTATTCATTTTTCCCAACATGGTATCAGAGCGACGGTCCTAGACCGGAGTTCTTGAAACCCTAACCCTAATCCCACCCCCACCCGCCAGCCCCTTCCTCATCGATCGGCGCCTCTCCTCTCCGATCGGCGCCGCCTCTCCTCTCCGATCGACGCCGCCCCTCTCTCTTCTTCTCGGGCTGCACGCACTGCGCCATCTTCGTGCCTGCGTGCGGTAGCGAGCACACGAGAGTGCGGTGCTGTGCATCGCCTGTGTGCGGTGCATCGCCATCGCCAGTGCACCAGCGCACACTGCGCACCTGTGCACCTTGCGCCCCTGCCCCTTCTCTCGTGCGCACATAGCGCACTAGCGCATATTCCAGGGGCATCCGTGGTACCCTAGCGTGCATCCCAACACGCCAAACAGTGCGTGTATTGCGCATACTCATCCAGCGCACTAGTAGGTCGTACGGGAGCACGCATCAGCCCTAGAGCGCACACCTTAGTCTACACGGGTTTAGTTGCTTGAGGTCTACACGAGCAACTAAACCCGTCTATGTCTTTGTAGACAAATCATATTCTCTATCAATCGTTCCAGTCTTCAGTATCAAGTATGTCCGAAAGCAAGGCAGATATCACATCTAGTGGCGCGTTCCGTGGTCCAGCGCCGATTGTCAAGATGGACGGTACCAACTATGAACTGTGGGCAATGCAGTTCATGAGTATGATGAAGTCTACGGGTAAGAAGCACATTCTTACCGAACCAGAGCCTGCTGAGAAGACCGGAACCTATGCCTCCTGGGAAGCTGATGACGCATACGCCAAAGTTTGGCTATCTGGCACGTTGGCAATTGAGATTGCCAATGACATCCTCCATCAACCCACAGCGAAGGATATGTGGGACATTCTGGCGGCTACATATTCCCAGGCAAAGAACGAGACAAAGATTCTGCAACTCCAGCATGATATCTTCACCATCAAGCAGAATGGTCGCCCCCTACATTCTCTCTATACATCACTGAGAGGGATGTTTGAGAAGCTATATAGCTTCATGCCCTTGACAACCACGCCAGAACAACAGAAGACATATAGGAACGCCACTATGGTGGGAGTGTTCCTAGCTGCACTTGATCCTGAGTACGAGGCAGCACGATCACAGATTTTGGCCGACTCTACAATTCCTCCAATGGAGGAAGCCTTCCATAGACTGAGTCGGATTACAGTTCCCTCAACTGCCGCAAGTCAGAATTCTTCAGCCATGGCAGCAACCAGAGGTCGTGGCTCTCATTACCAGGGCCGTGGACGTGGACCCCGTGGGAGGAGTGGCCGCACTAGGCCAACATGCACCTATTGCCACCGAGTTGGACATAATGAAGATACATGCTATTCAAAGCATGGATTTCCTGCATCTGCACGAGCTGCTGAGCAGATAGAGCCCCCATCTGTTGCTACCTTAGATCAGCGATTTGAAGATCTAGTTGCCCGTCTGAGAGGCATTATCCCACCATCGGGTCCAGCACCAACTACAGAGAGTCATTCTGATGCGGCTGCTTCTGCCTCCACTTCTACCAGTGCCTCAGGTAGTATACTTGCACTTCACAGTAGTAGTCCTGATACATTGCCATGGATTATGGACTCAGGCGCTACACATCACCTATGTGGCGACCAGAGTCTACTTACTTGTTATACCCAGATCCCTCCGGGACGGACAGTTGTCATTGCAAATGGCACACATTCCCCCATCACTGGTCAGGGGGAGATTAGATTGACACCATCTATGCAGCTCAAGAATGTGCTACATGCACCTGATTTTTCTATGAATCTATTGTCAATTAGTCAGATTACAAAGGATCTTCATTGTCGGGCAATTTTTGATTCATCTTCTTTGATTTTTCAGGACATCCATACGGGCAACGTGATTGGTCGTGGCTATGAGCAAGGAGGCCTTTACCGCCTGAATCAGACCCCATTTGCTGGAACCACATCCTCTTCTTCTGGCCAAGTATCCCCTTTACTGTGGCATCTGCGTTTAGGTCATTTACCGCTTCAGAAGTTGCGTCGAGTAGTGCCGTATAGTCTTCCTCACACATCTGTTCAGTGTGAGGCATGTCAGTTGGGAAAGCATCACAGGTCGTCCTTTCCCAGTCGTCCTGGTCGGAGTAGTACCTCCAAGTTTGAGTTATTTCATATTGATGTATGGGGTCCGAGTCGTGTACCTGATCATCAGGGACACAGATATTATATTGTATTTGTGGATGATTTTTCTAGAGTGTCGTGGGTGTTTCTGATGAAAAATAAATCTGAAGCCGGAAATATAATTATTCACTTTCTGAATGAAATCCAAAATATTTTTTCTACGTCTGTGAAAAGTGTAAGAAGTGACAATGCTTTAGAGTTGTGCACTAATTTTCTTGCTAATTACTACTCATCAAAAGGAATTGTTCACCAAACATCTTGTGCCCATACATCTCAACAGAATGGGATTGCTGAAAGAAAACACCGTCACCTCCTTGATGTCACTAGATCTCTACTTATACAGAGTCATGTTCCATATTCCTACTGGGGTGATGCAGTTCTTACTGCATGTTACCTAATCAATCGGATGCCTTCGTCCGTCTTGAATGAACATATTCCGTTCCCACTCATTTATCCTAACAAGGATCTGTTTACTCTCACTCCTCCTGTGTTTGGGTCGGTTGCGTTTGTCCATCAGTTGTCACCAGGTACTGACAAGCTCTCTCCTAGGGCTGTCAAGTGTGTCTTTGTCGGGTATTCCAGAACTCAAAAGGGGTACAAGTGCTTTGATCCTTTACGTCGGCGGTATATGATTAGTGCAGATGTTACATTTTTTGAATCTAGTATGTATTTTTCAGCATCTGGAGACAATCAGCTTCCACCTACACCACCTGATGCCATATACATGACACCACTACCACCTCAGATGCCATCATCAATACCTCCACCACCACCACCACTACAACAACAGCCCATCTCACCATTCCCGTTCCATTATACCCGCAGGCCTCCTCCACCAACTCATGGTCATGACTCGTCTACTAGCTCGCCTATGGTATGTAATGAGAATATTAATGTTGATGGATCTGACGACATTTCTGAGCAGGATGTGTTGCAGGAGCCAGATGAGCCTACAACTGATTTGGATGTTCCCATTGCTTTACGGAAGTCGACGAGGAGTTGTGCCAAATATCCATTATCAGCCTCTGTGTCTTTTGAGCGGCTATCTGGAGATTTCAGGTCGTTTGCTATGGCACTTTCAGCCATAAATATTCCACGGAATCATCATGAAGCTCTGCAGGATAGTAGATGGCGGCTTGCAATGGAAGAAGAAATGGCCGCACTTCAGTCCAGAGGAACTTGGACTTTGGTTTCTATACCTCCAGATGTGAATCCAGTGAGCTGCAAGTGGGTGTTCACAGTGAAGCAAAATGCAGATGGATCCATTGACAGGTACAAGGCACGTCTGGTGGCACGTGGCTTCACACAAACATATGGGGTGGATTATCTTGACACCTTCTCGCCAGTGGCACGTCATTCCACCCTAAGGATCTTGTTGTCAGTTGCAGTTGCTCGAGACTGGCCGCTCCATCAGTTGGACGTGAAGAATGCATTTCTATATGGAGATTTGCAGGAGGAAGTATATATGCAACAACCACCTGGTTTTGCTGTTGAGAGGGAGTGCTCCAAGGTATGCAGGTTGCATAAGGCTATATATGGCCTTAAGCAGAGTCCCAGAGCATGGTTCCAGAAGCTCTCGGATCTCTTCGAGAAACAAGGATACAAACGCTCCAATGCTGATCATTCCTTGTCTGTACAGAAAACAGTGAGAGGTATCATTGTCATTATGGTTTATGTTGATGACATCTTGATTACAGGAAATGATGAGCAGGGCATAAGGCAGGCGAAAGAAATGCTGGGTAGTGAGTTTGTCACTAAGGATCTTGGGGTCCTTAGATACTTTCTGGGGCTTGAATTTGCCAGAAATTCCTATGGGCTAGTCATGTCACAAAGGAAATATTTTATTGATCTGTTGAGTGAAACAGGTATGCTCGAGTGTCGACCTGCTACGACACCAATGGACCCCAGCATGAAGCTTTATGAAGATAACACAGAGGAGGTGGACAGGAGAAGATATAGAGAACTGGTAGGCAAACTGTTATATGTCACGATCACTAGGCCAGATATATTATTTGCAGTGAGCCGTGTGAGCCAGTTCATGGAGCAACCACGCCAGGTGCATATGGATGCAATACATATGATACTTAGATATCTCAAATCTTCTCCAGGTGCAGGTCTGCTATTCAAGAAAGGAAAGGGGATTTCTATCACAGCATGCGCAGATGCAGACTATGCAGGATGTCCCAAGGATAGGAAGTCCACCTCAGGGTATGCTGTCTATGTTGGAGATGCCCTAGTCTCATGGAGGAGCAAGAAACAAACTGTGGTAGCTAGATCTAGTGTTGAATCCGAATATAGGGCTATGGCCCAGGCTACTACAGAGATGATGTGGGTGAAAGCTGTGCTGACAGATCTATGTTTAGATGTACCACTTCCTATGAACTTGGAATGTGATAATCAGGCTGCATTGTTTATTGCAAACAATCCTGCATTCCATGAGCGGACCAAGCATATTGAGGTGGATTGTCACTTCATACGTGATATGATTCAGAAAGGATTCATTGCTACATCTCATGTTACTTCAGAGAATCAGACTGCAGACATATTCACCAAGGCATTGCTACGAGGTCCATTTCAGAAGTGTGCTTCCAAGCTGAGCATGATTGATATCTATGCTCCATCTTGAGGGGGAGTGTTAACGTATACAATAATAGTAGTATCTGTACTTTTCTTTATTTTGTTTTCTTCTTAGTATGCTTTATGTAATTTACCCATAGGCTACTCTCCTATATAAGAGAGCCTAGGGTTCATGGAATAAACAAGTTATTCATTTTTCCCAACAATAAGTTCACAAATTCATATTATTAACAGACATGCTTCCCAGTCTCAAAAATGATCACGATTTCCTTATGCAAAGGCCATTTCCTGATCTCATACCCCCTCAACCTGAGGAATGTCTGGAGGGTTGAGCTGCTATGGTGCCATCAAGAGGTGGAAGATTAATCCTTCGGCAACCGATTCTCTCAGTTTTACCGGTCTACTCTCTGTCTATTTTCTCCTTACCAGCCGCAATCGCACAAGAATAGACGGACTACGGAGGGGACTTTTTTTGGGTGGTGTTGAGGGCACTAGATGCATGCTTTTGGTAAGATAAAACGAGGTATGCATGTGGATAGAGGTTGGTGGAATTGGCCGGAAGAATTGTACAACTTGGAATACCATCCTTTCCAAATGAGTCATGCATTTTTTATCAAAAAAGAGCCATACTTCCAGCGATCTCACCTTTGTTCAAGGAGGTATTGAAAGCCACTTATAGGAAAACCAATTTTCTGAGTCAAAGATAGGAGATGGATCAGACTTTTCCTTCTGGCGGCATGACTGGTGGAGATCTTGATGGATCCAGGAGTTGTTTCCTTTTGATTTTGTGGTGGATTTTCATGCAAGGGTTGCAGATTTACCTGATGTACTCTGATGATATAAGGGAAGCATGGACTCGCTTTTGATGCCAATTTCTCCAACACCAAATTTGATGCTTATTTGCAGTATCTCTCTTTTATTCTGAGGGCATAGGACAAAGGTTGAAGAGCGACTGGTCCAAAGAAGTGTTTGTTCGGTCTTGCCAATTGTGGCAAACTCGTTGTGGCCACTTTTGTGGGATGGGTGTGGATTCCGCTTCTGAAAGGACGAGCGGTCCGAGGAGGGCGTCTTCTGTGACTTGCATCACAGACTATTTGCTCTAGCAATGGACGGAAAGACATGTGTTACGGACGTGTGGTCAGATGATTCTTGGACTCTTGATTTTGTGACCGAGCTGTCAGACCAGAGAGTAGAAGAATTTTTGTGTCTCTCTCGCAGGTTGGCGAGGCTTGATATGCCATCGAAAGGAAGAGATTCGTGGTGGTGGAAAGATGAGATGTTCACATTCAAGAAGGCATACAAGGTGGTTTCTGCTTCGCCTTCATCGATGGAGGAGACTGCTCGAAACTGTGCAAGGATCTGGAAATGGAAGGTACCTACAAAAGTTAGGATGTTCTTATGGCTATAGAGAAGAGAAAAGTTTTGACTGGTGCACGGCAAGCCAAGCTTTTTCTTGGAGTAAAGGATGGTTGCAGAAGGTGTGGTGGAGTGACAGAAAATGATGATCATATGTTTTGTCAATGTCCCGGTTCAGTGGAATCGTGGCAAAATGCAAACCTTCCGGGTGTCCAGTGGAGCGATACGGATTATTTTTTATCTTCTCTTGGTAGACATTGGTCAGGTTCAGAGGAAGTACGAATGAAGGTTTGCGCACAGGGCGATGTGACTAGCCAGAAATATTATTGCCTTTGAGATTGGGAGGTTTTATTTCGAAAATGTATTGGGGCATGCCATAGCCCTTTTTGAAACTTGGTAGATGTAATTACTCTATTACTCTTTATAAAATATTTTTTTGGATGGGCCTCTAACGGAGGTCCATCCCACCTTTTCTCAAAAAAAAGGTTGAAGAGCGTGATTGTTGTGGGAAAATTTTTTGTCTAATGCCTATATGAAATTTACACTTCTATGATTTCAGATGCTCTCAAGCCCTTTATTTTTATTTTTGTGGACTTCTAGTTCTAACCAATCAGGCCCAAACATACTCATGGGCCATGTAGATAAACATCCCCCTTTAAACCCTTTTTTCAAGCCTCCTGACCAATAACAAGAAATAAATAATTGGCCCATATGTAAGGCCGAGAGCTTTCTCCCCCTCATCCATCAATGCTTTATTAGGGTATGGGGAGAATTCGTGACCATCTTGGAAGTTAGGGCTCACCATGGATGCCCCTCTGCTTCAAGTAAGCTCCCCCAGCATGAGAGTTAGGTTGATATCCAAAATCTTAGAAGTTAGGGAAGCATCACCACCACCGAAGTTCTTGCTGGCAAAGGGCGAGTCAAGGAGCTTGGTATTATCGAGAGAGGGACTTGGTGAGGGCAAGGAGTGTTAGGATACAATGGAGAACTAGTAGAGGTCTCAAGAAAGCTCGAGTTTGATGAACTCGAATCGGGCACAACTCGATAAGAACTCGTGAGACGAACTTAAAAAACTAATTAATTCAAGTTTTATTTGGATAATGGACTCGTTATCCTTATTGAGTTGAGTTCGAGTTAAGTGGTGCTCGCCCTGTTAACTCGATTCGATAGCTTGATTCGAGTCATTAATTTTTTATTAAGTACTTGTATATACACATGCCACATCTATCAATCAATATTCATTTTCCATCAACGAATGGATATGTTGGCATATCCGTAAACCCTCCTACACGATATGACAACCTCATTGTGGCTTTCCTAACCCCTCCTATACAACATGACAAACTCATTTTGGCTTTCCTAAACCCTCCCTGCAACTCTTCATCCTACTCCCTCCCCAGCTCTCCTACCTCCTTTTACATGTACGACTATGTGCAACTGCTTCTCAACTCCTTCCTAGCTCTGCCAATGACCTGACGCTGCTAACAACACTTCCATTCTTTGACTTCCCTCATAATGGCGATGATTTTTTCCTCTCTATGGAACATCTTTTCATATCGTCCCGTCTTTGATGTGGTCTTTGTAAAGATGCTCGCCCCAAGCTCTTGTCCCTTACCATTACCGTGTCTTCTCAAAACTTAGGGTGCTTCTTGACTTCTAGTCATTTTTTAACGATTCTTCTTTCCATTTTACAAGTCAAGATTGTGCAATGTTTAGTATATGTATAGATCAGGAAAAATAATCATTGCGATATTTTGATATGAATCTTAAAATTTTCTGTTTGATGGTTCTTGATAAAAAAAATTATGAAGACCCCAAGCTAGGACCTACCCTTACAACACCATTCTCAGAATATAAACTTGCTAAAATAATTCTTCAATCTTGACTTTATGTCATCACTAGTCACTAATACTTTTTCATCATTATCCTTGATGAGCTCAACTTACATAAGATCCCTTGGTCCTTTGCTCCCTACTCCCTAGCTTTAGATAGCATAAAAATACCTCTGACACCTTTCTTCATGCTCCTAAGCTTTTATTTTCACTTCATTACTGGTATTCTTTGCTTTTTTTTCCTCTGTCCCAAAAAGTTTTATTTTATTCAATTTAGGGAAAAAAACTCTAAAACCTTTGCTTCTCATTTTAAGTTTCTCTTGTACTTATAACCTCCACCGCCAAGCTTTCTTATGGACTAGGCACCTCTCTTAGATACACCTAAAACCATTTGCAATTATTCTAATACAATTAGCCATTCGATGATAATTTATCAGTGGTTATGATAAGATCCTAGTCACATTCTTGTGGCATCTTCTCCTTTAATCTTTTTTTCATTCTTGAAATCATACCATTAAGATCTCGATTCTTTGTAAAATGTTTGCTTCTTTTGTAGCTTCCTTATAACACATCCCATACTAAGAGATGATGTCAGGTAGTTAAACTTTCACTTGGAAAACCCCTTGCCACTTTTACAGCACAATCGATCTTTTCTCCTTCAGGCAAAATAGCCAATTTATGTCTTTCGTTGAACCACCCTTAAAGCAATCAAATGTTCAAATCTTTTCTTTAAGAAAGTATGTATTGCAACAATATCATATGAACTGCAAAACAAAAAAAATCAGATCCTCCGTCTTTTCTATCACCGTAATCATGACCACCATGTACAAATTAGAATTCAAACTATCTTTTCCCATATGCCAATTCAAATCTTAATTCAAACATTTCATTTTTCTTTGTGAAACTCGTGGAAAAACCTTGTCTAATTCCTCATAAAAGGCTGTTTTTATTGTCTCATCCATGCCAGCATAAACATACACAAATTATATATCTGTACTCTCAAAATCACTTTAATCATCACATGTCATTCTCTACACCTCAGCATTTCCATTATACTCTCATTTACATCTTTATAGGCAATAATCTCTACCTCATTCGAAGCTCTCCCTGTCCACGGACACCATATCCTAAAATCAATTCTTTCAATCTCTTTAGTTTCCTTTTGTTATTCTATTCTAACATATTTGTATAAATTTATTTACGAAAATGTGTCGAATAAACCTGAAGAGTCCCCCCCCCCACAGGCCTTCAATGGAAAGGCAACCATCAGCATTTTTCATCCTGGAATTCTTGGGTAAAGAATGCACTTCTCCTATGGCATGCGAAGCATCCATCAATTCTGGCGAAGCAAAGCAACCTTCCATTCTTTCCAATAGCAGCCTTCCATGTTGGCGGAGAGTGGAGTGTCACAATCTCATTCACCATTTTCGATCCACATAAGCCAAATCCCATAGCGACAAAATCCTAACTCGAGATGGCGTGTCTGGCCCTTTCTCAGTTTGTTTCCGTCTCCACAATCCTCAGTTTTAAACATTGTTCGCATCTCAAGGAAAAGCAACCACAACAACAACAAAGCCTTTTCCCGCAATTAAGTAGGGTCGGCTACATGGATTCTTCGCCTCCATTCAGATCTATCTTGGATCAATCCTGGGACTATATCCACAAAACTAAGATCTCTTCGTATAGTCTCTTTCCAACACTTCTTGGGTCGTCCTCGCCCTCTCTTAGCTAGCTCAACATCCCAACACTTGCATCTCCTAACTGGTGCAAAGGAAAAGCAACCAAAGATCATAATTATTACAATCTTTGCATATATCTTTTAGATAAAAGGTCGCTTCCTTTCAGTAAGTTAATTCTAGAGGGTTACCTTAAGGTAGCCCTATGACCAAATAGATCCCTAATAAAGTCAGTCATTGATTCATATGATGAACGAAATAGAATTTGATTGGTCTTTGATTTTTTGTGCTCCTTTCTTTAAGTTTTTTTTTTGAAAATCCTCTTTCCTTGTATTCTCTCTTCTTATGCCATTCATTTGCATTCTCAAGTCCACTTCTCTCGAGCAAGCCCTCATGTCTCCATACATATCTTGGCACACTCCCTTCTAAAAACACATGCGACTGACATGAATCCATCTCCTCTCCTCCCTCGCCCTAATTTTTCACTCCCCCAAAATTCGAAGTATGTTAAATAGTATCAAGTTTTCATGTCATTCCCTTGATATACTGATTTGACATTACCTATTCCATTAATTTTACATATGTTCAACAAATGTCAATTTCTAGAGATCATAAATTAAGACAAATGAATTAAAAAGATGCTAATTACAATCCTATCACATCTACAATCTTAACCACGTGCAAACCAACCCCTTGCCAAAAGTAGGGTATAGTTGCAATTGTACAATTTCATTAGAGGCTTGGGTTCAAAAGCCCAAGTCAAGAGCATTGAAGGTGTGATTTGGGGTGCCAAAAATGGGATCTGTGTAATGAAAACAATCAGGATGATGCTATTTTTTGGAATGATGTATTATACTTTCACCATGACTCCTTTTAAAAAAAGAAATGACTATGAGAGGATGATAATCATTGGAAATAATAGATCATCTTAGAAAGTTCCAAATTTTCTCTCCTGGTCGGAGATGAGAACGACTATAACATTTCCAACACGGGGTTTTCGCATTGAAGATGACACGATTCTTTTATAGACATAGTGGCATACTATACAACTAGTTCCAAGAGATGTTTCTTTATCATGCATCTGGACTCCATCAGAGCCATAAATACTGACCACTCTGCAAGATATTGTACTTGAGGAAGTAACAAGACCCTCATTGAACTCTCCACAATCACAGGAACTGACAGGGAAAAAGAAGTTCAAGATCTTCATCAACCATGAGTTGATGTTTTAGAAAAGAATATTTGAGACCAAATGCATTTATGTCAAGTTAACAACTGCATAACTTCTCACAGGCATTTTCTTTACTGAAATAACAGATCATCTTAGAAAGTTACAAAATCAGCCATTCTGCATATTTGCAGTTGCAGATATCCAAAATCAGGCCATAGCAGTAAGGCCTAAAATCAATAACTCTAGAATCAGACAAAGAATCAAGAGATTGCGATCTAAGTACCATACTTCCTCCTCGTAGAAACATTTCACGCTGAGAAGACCCAACAGTTACTGTCTAATAGGGCCTGAAATTTTCGGGATCTAATTAAGATTTGGGAGTTTATCTCCAGTAAATCACGCATTCATCCAAAACCTGGAGGTTTTCCCATCTCCAAACTCGCCTAAAATGAATTCCCATTGATGGGATGGTGGGTATTCCTACAAAACATCCAATGAAAATATGGTCCAAGTATCTTGTTTCCTACTCATCAAACCATTCCAAGGCTCCAATCCAATCAAACCAAAATAAGCATCGTCTCTAACAAGACCAAAATCTTGAAGATATGAT
This sequence comes from Ottelia alismoides, assembly GCA_037367405.1. Lineage (NCBI taxonomy): Eukaryota > Viridiplantae > Streptophyta > Magnoliopsida > Alismatales > Hydrocharitaceae > Ottelia > Ottelia alismoides. The sequence goes on from JAZKJV010001220.1 coordinate 243,644, forward strand.
TGAGAATTTACCATCAACAGATTGATCGTCCATCCAAAACATGAAAGTGGTTCTGTCTCTTACCTTTGGCCAAAATGAAGTGTCAATCGAGGGATGTCAGTCCCGTCCTCCCACAAAAGATATGGACCATACACAAATGCAATGAAACACACCACATGTCACTTGGATAAACAGCTATAATTATCTCCTCAGGATTGCTTAAACGTCTCGAATGGTATGCTTAGATTCTAGTGGGGAAACAATATCATGTACCAATAAAAAGAAAGAAATTGCTCTTGAGGGGATTTGGTGAGAAAAGAGGGTTAAGAAAGCATTCAAATGGCTCTCAAGAAGGCATGCAACTATCTCAACGGTGATTTCATGATGCAAGCAATGACCCATAAGGGATTCGATAACATGCAGATTAAAGAATGTGTAGCCTATTATCGTTTGATCAATGGGAGATAATAACTTTTGAAAAACATTGTGTTTTCCATGTTAGCATTTGGTTTCATCTGTTAACTCTAAGGTTCAACTGTTAAAGCTTATAGTGATCCTTGAACTGGTCTAGATTACTATTAAAGGAAAGCATCAAAAGAGTAAATCCCTTAAAGCTCAATTTTAATAAGAAAATTTACAGCAGAAATTCCCAAAAATATACTTCAATAAAGAATTCCTAGCAGTTCTTCGCAATTAATGCAGCCATAAAATTGGAAATCCTGGAAGAAAATATCAACACAAGATAAATACCTTGGGCAAGTACAGCGATTTTAACTGTTTGGCCTGTTCCCTTGGGTAAGTTCACCTACAACATAGACAAGATTATTGCTAGTCACCCTTTCTGTAGCAAACTAACATTATGCAGTGCCAAAGCAGTGTTCAGGAAGAAAAGAAGTACAAACAGTTGCTCTAAGTTGTTGATCATTATATTTCGGATCAATATTGAGGCGAATATGTGCTTCAGCAGACTCCACAAACTTGGTATTTGATGTCTGCTTGAGAAGTGCAATAGCAGTGGGAAGGTCGTACTCCTTTTTGTTCTCCCTAAGCTTCTGAATCTCTAGGAATCTTTTTGAACGCACCTAAAAATCATAAACAACCAGAACCATATGTCAGGAGAACATAAAAGAAGGGAACACATTGCCTAATTATCAATGCAGCTAGGCAGAGATACTGTGGCAATTGTACAAAAAGATAAGCTGGCCTCTTTAAAAAAAGGTCATTGCAATTTCTTGCAGGCTTCCTATCTTCACTGTTACTTGGCATATGAGGAAAGGGCACACGTTTCAATGCCAATGCCGGTTATGTTTGCTAGAAAACTTTACGTTAAACAGAAAATGATCGTTTGAATGCTGAGCAATACAACACTTTGAATGTGGCAAGTAGTTAATTCAAGAGTTTTATCATGTTAGAACTGGCAAGCTTAATAGGAACCAAAGGGTTGGAAGAATCATGATCTTTTCACTCCCATTCCAATTTCTTCATTGGTGATCTGACTATAATTGCCTCCCTTAGGCTCCGTTTGGTTGTAGGGTTGGACAGGGTTGGGTTGGTCCAACCCAGGGTACCCCTCATTTCAAACATCCAATCTTCCTCACAATTTACTATTCAAGGGGTACCCCAACTCAACCCAACCCTGCCCAACCCTGCAACCAAACGAACCCTTAGGGTCCGTCTGGTAACCAGATTATCATGGGGTAATCCGGTTTACCCCTCTCCATTCTTGGGTTGGAATTCTGATGCAGCGTGGAACGAAAATATAGGGCTGAATATTTATTTAATTTTATCTATCAATTTTATTTACGTTTATTGAGTTGTCGCAATTTTAATGTAAAATAACGAGATCGCGTGTGATCTCCTGATTAGTCGTCAACTTTAAATTTGAATGTCAAATTAGGTAATTAGTCGGTTAATTAGTTAGAGTCTATTTAGGATAATTAGTTGTCAATTTGAAATTTGATTTCTATTTTTGTAATCTCATCCCTCCTATATAAAGGGATGGGGGTCCATTGTTTTTAGTCAGTTCAGTATGTTATAAAAATTGAGAATTATTCTCTATCTCCTCTCCTTTTCCCTCTCCCCACGCGTGATCTGCACGTTCTTCTTCCCTAATCCCTCGTGTTCCGGACGAGTTTCTTCTTCTCAACCCCTCTATTTCTTCTACCAAAACCCACCGTTCAAAATTTCAAAATTTTATCGCCGTGCCAATTTTCAATCCGCATCATTTGGTATCAGAGCATGGCCTACAGATCGTCCTCACGATCTGACGATCCGTCCAGACGTTCACGTCGACATGCGACGAAACACCATCATTCGTCGGAACGTAAACGGCGAGCCGAAGAAGACTTCCGGACAAAATGACAAGATTTTGAGGCCCAAGATAAATATTTCCAATCCAGATATCAAGAGTTCCAGTCCAAAGGTTGAGAAATAATGGCTAATCTCAAGTCTATGTGCGCCCTATCAAAGTTGTCCACTACCGAAGCCGTTATCCAGACTTGTGATGAAGAAAAACTCGTCGACAACGCCGAAACGGCCGCTGTCCAAGCCGTTTCAGAGGAGAAAAATGACAACCTGCTTGCTGTCCAACCTATCCCCGAGGAAAAAGAGACCGTCAACGTTGATCCGATTGCTATCCCGACCATGTCAAGAGGTAAATTTTATGACCTTCTAGCTGCCCAAGCATATTCAGATTCACAAAACCTCCCGACATCGAGCTACGCCCCTGCCCCCATACCCCCGCCACCTTCCGACACTCCCGCGCCACCAACCATACCCGCTGCACCCTCTACGGCCCCAGCCGTGCTACCCGCCCCGCCAACCGCTCGCACCACCAGCGAGCCCCGCTCGCCAACCCCTCCCACGCCCATGGCCCCTCCCCTGCACGCTGCACCCTCACAGCCACAAACCCCAACCCCTTCCGCCACCCCTCAGGCCCCCATCCTCCCCCTTGCCAACCCCCACCCCGCGCACAGCCCTCCCTCGTCATTGCGCCTCACCTTCCTCTTCTCCCTCGCCGCCCCTTTCCCTTTTCGACGCCGATTCCCTCTCCAGCCGCGAACCCACGGGCGCCACCTTCAGCCTCTACCATCCTCCTTCCCCTCCCCGCGAAGATCGCATTCCTCCCGTGCGCCAACCCACGCACCCCCGCCTCCCCATCCCCGCTACTTCGTCTCACCGCCGACCATCGCAGGCCCGCACCCCCCTCGCACGCGAATCCCAGCGCCTCCGCCTCCCCCCAAACACCACCACCTTCCTCGGCGTCGCCCCAAGTCTCCCTGGCCGCGGCGCTGTAGTCGCTCCCGGCCTCCTGACCCAGACCCCCGCCGCCGCCACCTTTTATCATGGAGGCATGAAACCCTAACGGGGGTTGAGGAGCTCCCTCCCGTCGAATCCCCTCAAATGAAGGAAGAGATACTGATGCAGCGTGATCTCAAATTATAGGGCCAAATTTATTTAATTAATTAGTCGTCAATTTTATTTACGTGGTCGTAATGGTCTAATTAAATAATTGAGATCGCCTGTGATCTCAACGTTTATTTCGTAGATTTTAATTTTAAGGTGGGTCAATTAATTAGTTAGAGTCAGTTTAGGCAAGTCGGTTGTCAATTTAAATTAGTTTACTATTTTTGTAACCCCATCTCTCCTATATAAAAAGATGGTAATCCAATGTTTTTAGGCAATCAAGTATTATTAAAAAGTTGAGTTTATCTCATTATCTCCCTATCTCTCCTCTCTCCTCCCGCGATCTCCGCGTTCTTCTTCTTCAATCCCTCGTTACCGACGAGATTTCTTCTTCTCAACCTCTCTTTTTCTCCAACGTCCACCGCCAAATTATTTTATTTTTTATCGTCGACGCCGAAAGCTGTTTGCATCAGTTGGTATCAGAGCATGGCATTTAGATCGTCCTCATGATCTAACGATCCGTCCCGGCGCTCGCACCGACACCATCGTTCATCCGAACAAACACGACGATCCATCTCCACCATCGACACCTCCTTCAAAGAGGCGGAGCACATGGTACGTGATTTGCAGAACAACTTCCGATCCATGTCATCAATGTTTCGGAACCTAATGGCCAACTTTGAGGCCTTCCGCGACGCCCAAACAAAGCCGCCACCTGTCGAAGCCGTTGCCGCCAGTCTTGATAAAGAAAAACTCACCGTAACGGAGGAATCGGCCGCTGTCCAGGAAATTTCAGACCTGAATCCGTCATCAACCGCGGCCCCAATCGCGGTCCCAGCCCCTCCGGCGGCTCCCCAGGCCGCCCAGATCCTCGCCGCCCCACCGGCGGTCCCTCCCGCAGTCCCGGCGACCCCATTCCCGTCCCCAACCTCGCCGGCACCGTCCCTCACCCCCGCAAGTCCCACGCGCACCAGCCATCTCCCCAGGCCCCCCCTCCTCCTCCTGCTACCCCACGCGCACCAGCCCTCTCCCCACGGCCTCCCCAGCCTCACCGCCCTTCCCGCGCCTCCCCGTTCACCCCTATTGCGCCACCTTTCCCACCTCGCCCAACCACGCCCAAGCGCCCATCCCACTACCGCCCATCCCTCCGCCCGCGCCTCAGCACATCGCCGCCCCTCCCTTGGGTTCGCCATCTCACCAGCGGCCCCATTTTCCCCTGCCTGTGCTGCCGCCCACTCCCCCACCTCCGCCCTCCCTCGCGAAACCCCGACGACCCCCGCCTCACCACCGCGCGGTCCCGCCCTCGCCCTCCCGACTGCCCCTGCCGCCTCACGAATCCGCCTCCGCCGCCGTGAGTCCTCCATCGCAACCAGGCCCGCTGCCTCTTATCTAAGGGTAGGCAAAACCCTAGCCACGATGTTCTCGGCTGGAGAATCCCTGAAAACAAGGGATGGAATATTGCCTTGGAAGATTTACAAGGGGGGCCCTCGTCCAAAATTTATTTATCAAAAGGGCCAATTGCAAATCAAAATAGGTTGTGGCTATCTTTTAAGTGAAGGGGTAGAACAATTGCAATCATACCCCTCGGTGGAAAATAATTACAAACATAACGTTGAAAAGGATCGAATTGGAGGAAATTAAAGCCACAACTCAAGAATGACTTCTCCGACGACGCACCTACATCAAGCAATCCGTCGGGAGACGAATTTTTTAAAGCGGAGGAGAGTTGATGCAGCGTGATCTCAAATTTAGTCGTCAATTTTATTTACGTGGTCGTAATGGTCTAATTAAATAATTGAGATCGCCTGTGATCTCAACGTTTATTTCGTAGATTTTAATTTTAAGGTGGGTCAATTAATTAGTTAGAGTCAGTTTAGGCAAGTCGGTTGTCAATTTAAATTAATTTACTATTTTTGTAACCCCATCTCTCCTATATAAAGAGATGGTAGTCCAATGTTTTTAGGCAATCAAGTATTATTAAAAAGTTGAGTTTATCTCATTATCTCCCTATCTCTCCTCTCTCCTCCCACGATCTCCGCGTTCTTCTTCTTCAATCCCTCGTTACCGACGAGATTTCTTCTTCTCAGCCTCTCCTTTTCTCCACCGATATTCCACCGCCAAATTATTTTATTTTTTATCGTCGACGCCGAAAGCCGTTTGCATCAGATTCTTTGGATAAATTGCAAAAAGGTCCCCCCCTGACAAAAGTTTTTACTTAAAGGGCCATGTGAAGATTAAACTATGTTATAGAGGCATTGTAAGTGAAGGGGTACGAAAATTGCAGGGATGCCCTCCAATTGGGAAAAACTACAAACGTAACGTTGAAAAGGATCTAATTGGGGAAATTTAAGGCTGCTATTTCAAGATCGAGTTCTCCAACGACGTGCGAAGATCAAGCAATTCGTTGGGAGACGAATCTTTTAAAGCGGAGGAGAGTTGATGCAGCGTGGAACGAAAATATAGGGCTGAATATTTATTTAATTTTATCTGTCAATTTTATTTACGTTTATTGAGTTGTCGCAATTTTAATGTAAAATAACGAGATCGCGTGTGATCTCCTTATTAGTCGTCAACTTTAAATTTGAATGTCAAATTAGGTAGTTAGTCGGTTAATTAGTTAGAGTCTATTTAGGATAATTAGTTGTCAATTTGAAATTTGATTTCTATTTTTGTAATCTCATCCCTCCTATATAAAGGGATGGGGGTCCATTGTTTTTAGTCGGTTCAGTATGTTATAAAAATTGAGAATTATTCTCTATCTCCTCTCCTTCTCCCTCTCCTCACGCGTGGTCTGCACGTTCTTCCCTAATCCCTCATGTTCCGGACGAGTTTCTTCTTCTCAACCATCTATTTCTTCTACTAAAACCCACCGTTCAAAATTTCAAAATTTTATCGCCGCGCCAATTTTCAATCCGCATCAAATTCCATCACAAATCATAGTGGCATCACATAACATTCCTTATTCCAACCCTCTCCAACCCTCAAAACCAACCCAAACAGCTATTATTCACATCGGGTTACCCCAACCCACCCCATCCTAGTAACCAAACATGCCCTTAGAGTTATGTTGCATTCTCCAAAAGAATTTGACAAAAGAAATAAATAATACAAGGATTTCTATAAAACAATAGGCTAAAGTAATTGAAACAATCCGTAAAGCAACGCACAAAAGTAAGTGTCGGGTCTGAATCAAGAGACAACAAACTAGTGATATTTGAAGACTTATATCTTCTCATTCTCCTGACAAAGTCAACTCCATTTACCCGACTAGCCGCAGCACAAGGATTCCAGAAGTCACATTATTTTAGGAGGCATTATATAGAATCAACATAATCATTACAACTCATAAGTTACTAAAGGAAGGTATGCACAACGATCTTCTACCGCATTACATCTCTAGGCGTAGCAAGCTATATGGCTCAACGCAACGTTCGATCACAAAGGGAAGTTGCAAAATTCATTGCAAAGGTCCAAATTATAAACCACTATTTCACAGCCTACAAGCATACAAAGCACAGACAACTAATAAATTTCATACCCTATCCCTCTTCAGAGGTAGTGCGGCCTTCCCAGACTTGGGCTTAGACGGGGACGGGGGCGCGACAACCGCAGCAGCGCCTTCACCCTCAACATCCTCCTCGACGTCAGCCTCAGCAGTGGCGGCGGCGCAGATGGGACGGGGCTCCCTCCTCCTGCAGCCGTGGAGTTGGTCGCAGCCCTTGTAGACGGCGATGAGGGGGGAGGCAGAGGCGGCTCGACGAGCCGGGAAGGAGAGGAGGGGGCGCCTGGCGGAGGAAGAGGAAAGGGGAGAGTAAGAGAGGGAGGGAGAGGCCACGGCTGCCGGTGGGGCGGCGGCGGCCATGGAGGGGAGGTTGCGGGGGAGGGTGCTGTGGGGAGGAGAGAGGAAGGCTATCTAAGAAGGGGTACCTGACTATCTTAGGAAGAGAGGTCTATCCATAATGGGCGAGGGGAGGGGGATGAGGTGGAGACTTGGACAGCGATTCACCCTCTCTTTTTCTCAATCCCAAATCTTTTTTTAGCCAAGGTAACAAAAGCATGAGCTGCATGACAATTATTATAAAAGAATAAGGGAGATGTTTTTAACTTATTGCTGGAATAATAAAAAAAGGTTTTTATTACCGATGCTCCTCTCAAGGTATGTTTGGTAGGAGAATAGGAATCTGAATAAGCCGTTATTTTTCTCTTCCCTTATTCCTCCTTATTCAATACATTATCCTCCTCTTCCCTTATTCCACCTCATTTTCTGAGCTTTATGAAGAGAAGGCTTATCCTACCCTATTTTTTCATGGGTTTGTAATGAACATCGCCTGAAAGCTACCTCACGAGGATTCTAGGCGGTAGCGGTTCAAGAAGATAAGTCCCCTGGGAGCTGCTTAAGATGTTTGTGTGGCCTGAATCTAGTGGGTGGGATGATCTGATGGTGTGGAGATGGGGATGCACGATTGTCCTCATTGTTTCAAATTAGTGCTTCCCAATATATTGCCATGTGAAAGAGGGCAAAGAGTAGGAAAATGTATACTTTTTGATGTTAGAATCAGTTTGGGTGCATGCCTACCATAGTTCCTTTTGGTATGTGCCTACAAATTAGCCAGGGATAATATGTGAAATATATTTCTATCGGAATGGTTATTGGTACCAATACGATTAATAATGAATCGTACTTACTCTAATTATTGCCAACCAATGTATTTAACTAACAAACCGTATTCATTATCCCTCATGTGCCAACCCAACGGATAATAGCATCTAACTACCCTTATTCCTCCTTATTCTTCCTTATTTCTATCCTTCTAGTCGAACAGAAATAATGTCATATTCCACCTTATCTCACACCTCTATTTCTCCTTATTCCCCCCACCAAACGGGCTCTTAGATTCTGCAATATCAGTTATGCCTTTTCTTTTTTATAAATTAGTTGCACCCCTTTATTCTAACAAAATTCGCAGTTTTGTCCATGTGTAATATCAGTTATGACATATTTTAACATAAGTGTAGAACTATGAATTTCGTAAGAATATAGAGGAACAATTGATATTGCAAAAAAATGAATGAGTATAACTGATATTGCAAAAGTTAAGAAGAGCACAAGTGATGAAAACACAAAAAAATGTATTACTATCTGCCAAAAGACAAGATAGCATCCACTATATATGATCAAATAGCTAAAGCAACCTACGCATAAGAGTGGAAGAGCCAATTACTCAAAGATAGTTGAGAACAAATTCATTCAAGTGAGCATGTCTAAAAGATATGTAAAAAGAGAATCGGTAAAAAGATAATTAGTCACGGCAGGATGGTTTGTTTAGGATAGTGTTTCCTCTCCATAATGGAGTACTTTGCTTTGAGGGCTCTCAACTCACATAATTTGTTCTTTTAGTTTGTGATGTTAAATTCATCAATGAACTTATCAGTCAAGCAGATGAACCCGATTAACAATACTTGTGCATTATATGTTAATATTTCCTTTCATACTACTTGAAAATTTAGTTGACATGTAAATTATTTTTTATTAGAAACTAACATCTTTCATAAAGAGTATGCAATTTTAGTATCTTAATGATAGAAAAAATAAGGACTTAGACAACATAGAGAGCTTGATTTAGATTGCTTACTAAAGCGGTTTAGAAAATAACAAGAGAATGGAATCCAACTATTTTGTCTTATGGACTAATCGTGAAGTTGTGAATTATATGTTGTTAATTTAATTATTATATATCATTCATAAATTTAGTTAGAAATAAATCCAATATTTGCATCAAATTGAGCATGTTTACATCATGAAATACATGCAACTTATAAGAAAGAAATAGAAGTTGGCAATTAAGTTGACCCTAAAATATTGTAGGTGGCTCTAGTGAAATATTAATGATTGTTATCTATGCAATCAAATGTAATAATACCCTACGAGCCCTTGGTTATCAATAACATATAAATGGGAGATGTCTATGGAATGAATGTGCTCATTCTTATTGCAAAAGTAGGTGAAGCTATTAAAGTTTGCAGCATCTAAAATATTGGGATGAGTTTAAGATGACTCTTTATGGAAGAATTATGTTTTTTCTAGATTTACAAATTCACATATTTGGTATAGTATGATCAAGCAATTCAAAAATACAAAAAAATATATTGAAAAGATGTGTTGTGGAGAATGTGAAAATAAAAAACTATATCAGTTGGAGCTTAAATGTGACTTAATGTAATTTAACGCGTGCTTTTGTGCAATATTTTAATCCAAATTAAAGAATCTCATCAAAAATGGTAAAATTGATCTCAAAATATTTAGGATACTTATAATTATAGACCATAATATCCTAGATTATGTTTATTTGATCGCATAGCATACATAGATGTTGATTATGACGACAGTCAAATATATACAAGAGCACCAATGAAATGTGTGATTTTCTTGGAAATACAATGGTATCATAATTATTCAAGAAATCATTGTATAGCTTTGTCCCTCACTGAAGCTGAATATATAAGCGCTTCACATGCATGCTTGCAAGTCCTACATATAAAAATAGATTTATTTTAGAATAAAATTTGAAAATAAAATTTTGTGATATAATTAATCTAGTAAAAATTATCATATGTTACACTCGAGAATATATGATATCACTTTCTAGGATATTGTAATTTAAAAGAAGTAACCATGAAGTTTATTAATACAAATGATTAATTGATATATACAAACATATACAGATATTGATAAAGCCTCTAAACTTATAAATGTTTACTTATCTAAGTAGATAATCGAGTGTAAAGCATTAAAAATCAAGTCCCTCGGATCCTAGCAATCATATGGATATTGAATCTGGCTCGACGGGACAAATCCAACAAACTTGCTTCGTCTAAATCAGAGGATGTTTCGAATAGTTATGAATTTCGGAAGCAAACAGGGTTGATGTCGCTTAAGCCGTCATTAGCTCTTAATTACCATCATTAGTACTGATAAATCATGATTAAAGTGATCATTAAACATACTGATCTGGTTAAGGAATGATAATTGTGGTTTAGTAGATGTTAATCATATTTATGAATAATTAATCGCAATCGATGTTGATTAAACACGATTAATGCTAATGAAGAGTCATTAGCAAAACCATGGTTCATGATAAGCTTGGGCAAAAATCATAGGCCATGAAATCATGGTGTTGAAGGAAACCATGATTTTGGATAATCATTGGTCAAAATCATGGATTCTAAATCATGGTTTTCAGGATTTGGGTATCTATAAATACCCCATCCCCCCCCCCTTCTCTATGATATTCATTCCATCCAACTATCGCCACAGGGTTAGGGTTGAGAGGCTGAGAGAAGGGAAGGGAGGCGGGGAAGAAGCGCTAGCGAAGCCCTGCTGGGTAGAAGAGTTTAAGGAAAACGGAGCGCTTCTCTCCTTGATGGCTTCATGAAGGAGGTAGATAGATCTTTTTAATTCGTGTCTCGATATATTTCTTCGAAGACATGTGTTTTCTTTCGAGTTTCTCTAGATATAAGGGGAGACTCTGGCAAAATTTCCTTTGAAATATCACATGATGTAGGGGGAGATTGTTGAAAATTTCCTTGAGATATCAACCGATATAAGGGAAAACTTTACCAAAATTTTCCTTAAAATATCATCAGATATAAAGAGAAACTCTATTGAATTTTTGAGAGAATTCATGTTTGTAGATAGAAGGATCTGATGACCCAGAACTAGGGTCGTGATAGATTGGTATCAAAGCACGGTTACTTCGGTAGCCTATTCAATAATTAATAGCTAGTAGCGGTATTCAGAAACTAAGGATATGTTAAGATCCTTCAATCTTAATAATTGATTACAAAAGCACTACCATTCACAAATTTGTGTCTGTAATGTACATCATCCTAGGTAGAATCAATTACCTTGATTCATCTTAGGATCATGGCAGATTAGGACTTGACTAGTCCGATGGTTGCGATAATGGCAATGCTCCAAGAGATGGGATAAAGGTAGCAGGCATTAGAGCAAATACTCGATGCCCAAGTTGAGAGGTCTAAGGCCTCTAGATATGTGGATGCTATGGTTGAGGGTTTCGTTCACCTTATTCTAGTTGACATCCTTCCACTGAGTCAACTCCCCAGCTAAAGGAGTAATGGAGAAGGCTCTTATTAGACACCAAAAATCACTTGACAATTACGAAAGGGAAGGATTTCTCGATTCAAATGCATAGAGACAACGGTTGAGGCGGAACTATGGCTTGTCATGTCAGCATGATGTTGAGAATAATACATGCACCAGCAGACACTTGGGTGCACTTTGCTGGACTACTCTCTAGCAGACTATGCAAGATGATGGTGGAGAGATATTTCTAAGAAATTAACAGATCACATTCCATGGAATAACTTTGAAAAAAAGGTTTCGAGCCCATTGGAAAGAATTTAAGAGGGAGAGTTGGTTTCTTTGACCATGGGTTCCAAGACTATACGAGATTATCATATCCACTTCACCGAGCTACTACGCTACTCCCCAACTTTAGAAGCTTCACCGCATGAGTGTCTTATCAAATTTGTTAGCGGACTTCAAGGAGAACTTAGAGAGATGTTTATGGGGTTATAGCCATCACTATAGATGAAGTAATGGACATCGCCTCTCATATTGAAATGGAAAGGGATGAAAATCGCCCAAAGAAGAAGCTTCCACTTTACTAGATGACCATCCAAATATAAGGCGAATCACACTCGCAGAGACTGTCGCTATCATCCAGTTGGCTCCAATACAATTTCACCACAGAACTTGGGCCAGAAGATGTCAGAAAGAGGGGGTCTCTCTAGACCTCCACTACACCCTCGTGACTCAGTGGCAAGAACCAGTACCTCTACAATTGGGCCTTCAGCTCGGACATGAATAAGTACATATTATTACTGTCATCAAGAAGGTCACTTTAAGAAAGACTGTCCACAGTTGAGAGGATCTGGGATCAAGCCGATCACAACTAACAACGCGACATCTGTCTCAAGCAATGGACAATAAAGAACCATTATCCTTTGTCACGAATAGATGACTTGTTTGATCAATTACAAGGTTCCACCATATGCTAGAAGGTTGATATAAGATCTGGAAACCATCAGTTAAGCATTAAAGACTCAGATATTCTCAAAACAACCTTATTACTAGATGCGAACATTATGAGTTTATAGTCATGCCTTTTGGACTGACAAATGCGCCAACAACTTTTGTGGATCTTATGAATAGGGTATTCAATCAGTTCCTAAACAACTTTGTGGCAGTATTTGTTGATGATGCACTCATATATTCTAAGGTCAAATAACAACATGAATAATCTTCGATGGATACTTGAGATAGTACGGAAGAATAAGTTGTATGTCAGGTACATCAAGTGTGATTTTTGGCTAATATGTCTCCTTTTTAGGCCAATTCATTTCTAGGACAGGTATTATTATTGATCCTACAACGATTAATGTCGTGATGAGTTGGGGGTATCCGAAGACTGTAACAGAAATACGATCTTTTATGGGGCTAGTCGAGTATTTATAGAAGGTTCGTGAAATACTTTTCTCGAACAACCTTGCCTTTGACTAGGTTAACTAAAAAAGAGATGGCATTTCTATGGTCAAATTCTTGTAAAACCTGCTTTTAAACACTGAAAGAATGTTTAACTACTACAACTATCCTTACTTTACCCTCCGACATTGAAGACTTCATTGTGCACACCGATGCATCTAAGGAAGGACTTGGGGTAGTGATCATGGAACATGGAAAAAGTAGTAGCATATGCATCACGGCAATTGAAGACACATGATCGTAACCATCCAACTCATGACCTAAATTTGATGCAGTTTTATTTGCTTTGAAAACATGGAGACACTATTTTTATGGTATTCCTTTTGAAATCGTCACTGATCATAAGAGTTTAAAAAATTTATTTGATAAATAAAGAGCTAAACATGAGACAGAGATGATAGTTAGAGTTATTAAAAGACTATGATTGCACGATCTCTTACCATCTGGGTAAGGGAAATGTGGTAGCAGATGCTTTTAATAGAAGAACTTATTCTCAAGGCATGTTGATAGCAATCCAACTTTGGGGTGTGCTAGTTGCACTAAGTAAATGACATTTTTTGACAGTGATACAAATATAATAATCATTACTCATTGATATAGGCTGGATATTTGGGATAGGATACATAAAGGTCAGGAGGATGGTCCCTTTTAGAAGACTTAAGATAAACAAGTAGAAAGAAACGAAATCTATGAATTTCATATACATGATAGTTTATTGTATAACCGACATAGAGTCTGTGTTACGGATACACTCAAGTTAAGAGAGACATCATGCGAAAAGCATATTGTTCGAGATATCAATTCATCCTGGAATTACAAAGATGTATAGAGATCTTCATTCATTTTTTTGGTGTCCCCGAAATGAAGAAGGATGTTTGCCGAGTTTGTGAACTCTTCCTTTACATGTCAACATGTAGAATGCATTATACATGTAATATAAATATATGGATGTGTATATATGTGTGTGTGTGTGTGTATATATATATATATGTATGTATGCATATAAATATCGAATAGTATCAAATTATTATTGAATGAATTTAGGTTAATTCAGATTTAATTCGTTTGGGACTTGAATCCACAAGTCAAATTTAAATTCAGTTCCTGATGTGCGGCTTAGACTTATATCTGGTTTACAACTAAATAGTGAATTCTACCACCTAAAGTTCGACGATAGCAAGTGCAAGATAAGCAATGATTCTCTCATCATGGCTAGAGGCAATTTGTGTTGCACACTCTATATGACTAGAGTGAAGGTCATGGATGGCAGTTTGCATGCCAACGAGACGAACACATCCGACTTGTGGCACCGTCAACTTGGCACATGAGCCAGAAGGGCTTGCAGCTTCTAAGGAAGTGAGAGTTGATCCCCTGTCACAATGGCATCACATTGTCCACTTGTGATGCATGTGAGGATGGGAAGAGCAAGAGTGCGCCATATAGAGTCAGATCTAAGGTGAAGGGAGACCTTCTACCGTTGGTTCACTTAGATGTTTGTGGGTCCCATGGACACAACCTCTTTGGAAGGCAACATGTATTTTGTCAACTTCGTTGATGATGCCATACAGGAAGGTGTGGGTATATGTGCTGAGGATGAAGGATCATGTATTTATTGCTTCAAGAAATTTCATACCATGATTGAGCATGAAATAAGAAAGCTATTAAATGTTTGCGCACAGACAATTAGGGAGAGTACTTCTCCCTTAGCTTTCAGGGCTATTATGCAGAGCATGACATTAGGCATGAGAGGACAGAGCCAGGCACACCCCAACACAATGGTATTGCTAAGAGGATGAATATGACAATTGTTAAGAGAGTTCGTTGTATGCTGAAGATAGCGAAGTTGCACAAGACCTTTTTGGTTTGAGGCGGTTTGCACCGTATGTTGATCAACCGATCTCCATTAGTTCCTTTGGATTTTTGGATGCCATAGCATGTTTGGACATGGAAGGATTCCTCCTATGCTTGTTTGAGGGTATCTGGATGCAAAGCTTGTGCGTTGGTACCCAAGGAGCAGAGAAAGAAGTTGGATGACAAGGCATTACCTTCTATCTGTGTTGGATATGGATATAAAGAGTTTGGATACCGTCTTTGGGATCCAAGAAAGAAGACTGTCACCGGACACATGAATGTGATCTTTTATGAGAATCAGACATTCGCTAAGGACAACATTATGAGTGGTGATGCAGATGAGATTTCCATGGATGATGATAGTGATGAGGATATGGACCCCTCTCCAGTATAGGGTACAAGTGGAGAGGAAGGGAAGCTAGATAGAACAAGCAAGATGCAGACTCTGTTGATACAGGTCTAGGGGACCTACGGTAGGGGGAGCACTCTCGTCCACATGCAGATGTAGCAGAGCCTCGGATCAGGAGATCTGAGAGGACAGACCATCCACCATCCCATTACCCCACTTCCACGTATGTGATGCTTACTGATGCATGTGATCCATACACCTTTGAGGAGGCATAAATGCAAACAGAAAAGAATCATTGGTGCAATGCAATGAATGTAGATATATTATCTCTCATAAAAAAGCACACTTATGATATTGTTAAGCTTCCTAAAGGAAAGAGAGCATTGAAAAACAAATGGGTTTATAAGATGAAGTCTGATGATGGCGGCAAGCAGGTCAAGTACAAGGCCAGATTGGTGGTGAAAGGGTTCAGTCAAAAAGGAGTGGACTATGATGAGATCTTCTCCCCCGTAATGAAGATGAACTCAATGAGAATGATGCTAGGACTTGTTGCTAGCATGTACCTTGAGTTGGAGCAGATGGATGCGAAGATGGCGTTTCTTCACGGTGATTTGAAAGAAGAGATCTGATGGAGCAACCACATGGATTTCTAGAGAAAGGGAAAGAGCACATGGTTTGCAGATTGAGGAAGAGTATTATGGCTTGAAGCAAGACCCGAGACAATGGTACTTGAAGTTTGATTCTTTCATGGCAAAGCAGGGCTTCAAGAGGACAACATCCGATCCATGTGTATCTGTTTGTCATCTTCCCAATGGCAGTTTCGTCATTCTTTTGATTTATGTGGATGATATGTTGATTGTAGATCACGATTTCAACTTGATTGCAAAGCTCGAGAGAGAACTCTCCAAGGAGTTTGAGATGAAATATTTTAGCAAGGCAAGCCACATCCTTGGGATGCAGATTACTAGAGACATGAAGAAACACATGTTGCGGTTATCACAAGAGAACTATGCTGAATGCATGTTGGAGCAATTCAACATGAAGAATGCAAAGCCTGTCAGCACACCCTTATCCTCTCATTTCAAGCTGTCCAAAGAGTCATGTCCATCTACTTCTGAGGAGAAAACAGAGATGGCCAAGATCCCACCAATCGTAGTTGGGACCCTCATGTATGCCATGGTTTGCACTAGAACTGACATAGTCCATGTAGTGGGTGTGGTGAGAAGATTCATGTCCAATACGGGGAAGGACCATTGGAAGGCAGTGAAATGTATCTTGAGATAGTTGAGAGGGACCTCAAGTATGTATCTTGTGTTTGGGAGGTCAGATCCCAAACTATGTGGCAATACTGATGCATATATGGAATGAGACATGGATCAGAGAAAGTCTCACTCATGCTACATTTTCACATTTACAGGGGGAGCCATATCATGACAATCCAAGCTACATAAACGTGTTGCTCTCTCAACTACCGAAGCGGAATACATAGCAGCAATAGAGGCTGGTAAAGAAGTGTTGTGGCTACAACGCTTTCTTGGTGAGTTTGGATTCGATGACAGTTAACCAATTGTGTTTTGTGATAGCCAGAGCGCTATAGACCTGAGCAAGAGTACCATGCATCATGCTTGCACAAAATACATTGGCAGAGGGATGTAGTTGACCAGACGCAACTCATGTTGAAGAAGATTCACACTGATGAGAACCCCTCAGACATGTTGACCAAGGCAGTCACTTGTGACAAACTCCAGCTCTATAGAGAGCTGAGCAATGTCACTTCTTCTTGATCTCTATCACTGGACCATGCCTCCTCGTTGGGACCAAAGGGGAAGGTTGTTGGATTTTTTCGTAATTTGCCCGGTCCTCAACTTGGGTACTACAATTTGTCCCTTTTGCATGGACCTTTGTGCAATATCTCCATCAAGTTGCATCCCCCATTTTGGTTACCATTTTGAGCCAATTCTAGGGACGCACGGTAGATCCCCCCACCTCGATTCTAGAATAGGAGTCCATTTCTTTTCCAGAGAGCACATCAACAAGGGTTTGAGAAACCCTCGTCTCCCTCCAGTCGCTAGACAGAGAGGCCGAGTGGGAGAGGAGATGCAACTAGGGCTCAAGTGCAGCAACAACTTAGGCTCGTGGGAGCAGCGGTTTGGATTTGGGAGGAGCAACGGCTGGCCGAACTCAAGTTTGGGAGCAACAAGGAGGTCGTTGGGAATGACCTCAAGGAAGTTGAACATTGTCATTTTGGATCTCCATTCAGGAGCCCACATGGAAGCCACTATTCCTTCTTGGTTTCTAACACATTTGATATTTTAGATACCTAGGGATAGTTAGCTACTTGTTGAAGAACTATCGTTGTGATCGTGGTTGTATCTCGGTTTTGTTGGGCAACAAAATCGAAAGAACATTTGGCTTCATTTGACTATAGTGGAATCGTTGCCGGTCTTGCTCCGTGATTTTTCCCTTGCTCACATCAAGTAAGGGTTTCCATGTAGAAATCCATGTCTGCTTTGGTGATTGCTTATTGTGGTTTCTTGTGCTTGCTTATTTATCATTCTCGTTATTTAGTTCCCGTGTGGGGATACATATTGTTGTGCCATCTTTGCTACAGGATGGATTAGGGGATACACCTCTTGTGTCATTCCCATTAGAACCTGAAGCTCGAGACTTGTCTTGGCTTTGATGTTATGGAGCATAAAGAAAAGGTTCGAGCAAAGCTCCTTTATAGATGAAGGATAAGGAGCGCGTGCTCCGGCCACGATCTTGTCCGAAGATGGGAGGTTGATGAGATAGAGGGAAGGCGCAAAGGAGGTAAAGATGCAGGTGGTTTGTTCGGGTTGGTCTTTGAATGAAGAATAACGAGAAAGGAGGGAAATGGATTGACGGAGATAACCAAGTAGATTTTAAAAAAAATGAATGAAGAACAAAGAAAAGAGAAGAGTTTTAGTTACCTGGAAGTCGATCGCCTGAAGTTGGAGGAGATGTGGACTCTAATTCCGGTGATTGCTATCGATAATCGACGATGGCTTGCGATGAGAAGATCTACTACTCTCGAGGGAGGTAGAACTACACGAGAACATATGATTTAAAACTCGTGGATCTTGCCAATAGCAAGGTCGTCTCCGATGAACTACGGTCGTGTTGTTACCACGTCCGAGATGGAGCTCGCCAGCGCATTTTACGAACATGCCCTCTATCACTCTTAGTTAGACAGAATTATATGTCATTTGTGCTCGGTGATAAAGAAGAAGTTATCAAAAATGACTGCACAAAATAATATAAAATTAATTTGATGCGATCAATTATTTATTTTACTTAAGAAAGTCCCATGATCAAACTCAGTGTATCAAGGCGAAGGTCCAGAATTAATTTTTAAACAACTTACGATTAGGTTTGAAGAGAGGAATATTTTTGGATTTTTTGCAATTTTTTATGGATTTTTAAATAAACTAAGCACTAAATTTGAAGCAAATATGAGATGAATGATTTTTAAAAATTTTATGCAAGAACATAAATGCTATGTAAGGAGAGAAATTAAATAAATACATTTTAATGAAATTTTTGAAATGATGATGAATGCAATAGAAAATGTAGATGCACAAATATCCTGCTTAGAAATAATGGATTTTTATCCAATTAATTAATATCCAAAATCCAAGAAAAGCTACGAGTTTACCGGGATATGAAAAGTCTTCAAAAAAGCCGCTAGTGCAGATGGGAATGAGGAGATATAGGTTAAGGCATTGCATTTTTTTAAACCTTTTTTCATTCAATTCTTCATTCTTTACTATTCTATGTCCTTGAATTGATTCATTTATTCAAGGAATGCATAACCCCTCATTTATTTATTCATTATTCATGCATTTTCGATACCTATTTGATTCTTTATTATTTATTCATCAAATAAAGAAATGTTGTAAATGATAGTTGTAGATAATAATTAAATAAACATACAAAATTGAGTTTGTACAAAAATAATACACTTTTTACATTTTATACACAAAATAGAAAGCTAGAAACAAAATTTCACAGATTCATATCTTTCAAATAAAAACTCAAAACATATCAAAATCACCTCTAATTGTATATAACTTTTCACAAGCTTTTTAATGGTGATGGTTTATATTTTTTGGAGCTACTGGATGAAAGTTTGGTTTTGGGCCCCCCATTGTGAATTATACCGATTAAAATATTCAATTTATTCATTAGTTACTATTTTTACAAATTCATATTTTTATAATTTTGTAAATATTATTTATAACATATCTGTATATTAAAATTAGAATTAAACCAAAAAGAAAATGAAAAATAAAAAAATCTATATGAAAACATAGATGAAATACCTATGCCTTTACCTGTACAAAAATAAAAAGGGAAACATATTCTTTTATTATTTATTATTTCATATTATTCTAATACTGTAAATACTATATAGATTCTATTAAAAATACAAAACTAGAATAAAAATCATCAAAATACATTAAAATAAAAAGATTTATATAAAACATTTGTAAAATACCTATAAATATACCTATACAATTTATTCACATATTTATTAAAGTGTACAAATAACACCATAAAAATAAAATAAAAATATATTTATATTCACAAAATAAGTTATAAATATATAAAATGAGGGGTGATCCTGTGAGAGCCAAAATTTGTGGGAGTATGAGAGGAGTGATTCTGGACCACAAGATTCAATCAGGAGAGAGAAGACCAGGAGAGAGAAGACATAATCTTGTGGTCCAGAATCACCTCTCTCATGCTCTCAAAAATTTTGGGTCTCAAAGGATCGCCCCTCATATAAAATAATAGAATAAATTAATAAAATAAAATATACAAAATAAAAATAAAAATGTATAAAACATAGATGAATATACCTATAACTACACTAATAAAAACTAACTACTAATAAATAAAAGCAAAAAAATAAAATCATAATAAAATACTACATAAAATAATAAAATTTTTTATTTTATACTCAAAATTAGTAAAATCATTTACTATTTATAAATAATTATTTTCGAATAAATACCATGTTTTGTCCTGTAGTTCGTCTAGGTGGACCAATCGCAGGCCGCAGACCGTTGACCTCTGGTCAACTGTCCCATCCAAGCCCTGACTCGTCGGAAGTGTATTTTCCCTCGATTTCGAGCATTTTTCCCGGTCGATCTATCCATCAAATGACCTTGATCTCTTCACGGGAACTTCTCCTAGATCAATCATGATTCACGCCGAGACCTTAAATCACCTGTATATTCGTTAGATTCTTTGCTAACGATCAGTCAATAAGGGTGCTTCATTATGTTTATAAATAAAACCTCCGTCCCTCCATTTCAAATTTGGTCATCTGTAACCCATGAGACCCCGCATCCTCAGCGAATGCGAGCTTCTCTTTAGCAGAGGGAGAACCCCTGAGGTTTGCGGCAGTCAAAAGCGGGCGGAGGTGCACCCAAGCCGTCGCTCCGACAAGGCCTTGCTCCCTAGCGTCACAACCAGGTAAGAGCAGCACTTTTATTTCTTTAGGTAGCTTTTGATTCATGCTTTTCATTTTTGTCATTAGTTTAGTGATTAGGGTAGCTAATTATGCGTTAAAAGGAGGTTCGTAGTTCGTTGGAGATTGTCCTGACGCCTCGCAGCCACCTCCACTTCGTTCTCTTCCATTTCCCTATGCCTCTGGCCCTTTATTTCACTCAGATCTCTACTGGATCCGGAGATCAAGGTCTCCACCTCCACCACCGTCGACAGAGACCTCCGCCCGCTTCACCGCATTCCACCACCAATAAGCGCCCCAGATCCGTATTTTTGCTTGCACGATCATTCTTTGCAGGTCTGGAGGCCTAAGGACCCTTGTCAGATCGATTTTGCAAAAGCCTCAGTGTGTTCTTAGTTCTAAAATTTAATATCAAGGGATTTCAGTCCATATTTGTAGTCATCAAACAAGACTAAGACACAACTCATATATGATCTGAAGAGGGTTTCTACATAATCAAATTCATTCACATGACAACATTAGAATTGCATGTGTGCACAACTATATGCTCAGCAGTTCAAGCACCTATAAATTCTCAAGTTCCTCACACAATCTTATAGGGTTCACTATCCATGATTAAAGCATCGTAATACTTTTAACTTCAGCATTTTAAGGGTCATTACGTGCCTCAAAACATGCAACATTTAGCAACTAAATCATGCACATAGTGTATAGTATAACAGAAACACATCACAGTTCAAGGCACTTAAGTTCTTTCAAAACTCATCCAATTTTGCGTGATTCATCTTCAAATACTAAAGCATCAATTAATCCTTAAAGTCCAGCAATAAGGGTTCATTAATAGGTCTTTACATGCCTCAAAACATGCAGCATTCAAAAGATAAGATCATAGAATCTGAAACTTGTTGAACTGCAATATAACAACAGTTAAAACACTCCCAAAATCATCTTCAAATCCACATCTAAGCGATGGATTAAAGGCCAATAGAATGGATACAAGATCAACAATCAAGGATACTCGAAAGTGGCGCTTATATCATACAAAAATCATGCATCAACGCATGTAAATCACAAGAACACAGATCTGAATATCAGCTGGCCGGTCCTTATGAACATCAGCCATAATCCCCCCAAATAATCATAAAAATTCGAAAATTGCACATGAATCTAAAGCCAAAATGATGGAGGATCTAACAGCAATCAAATTCCAACAAAAGAGATCAAGAATTTCCCCCAAACCATGCCAAAAACTCAGATTTATCAAGCATACACAGATCTGGAAATCCCCAAATCCGTTCATCAAAAGCCACTCCAAAACCAAATCAAAGTCCAACAAGAATCACAATCAAAACCTTGATATAGCAGCTCAACACAAGGCTCATAGGGTGGAGAAAATTCCATCTTAATGGCAGCAAAGAGAGGTATGATTTGTACCGTAAACAGTGCTCAAGAACTGCTCAAGAATAACAGCAGCTCCAGCCCTCCAACTCCAAATTCGATCCAAGATTGGCCTTGGATCCTACATGCAACACTTGATCTTTGTTTCTCTCCTTCCCAACTTTAATTTGAGCCCAAGAAACTCAAATTTGGTGGAGAGATGAGGTAGAAAACTAAGGAGAAGGTGGAGGTCCAAGAAGGTTTCGTCCATGGAGAGGAGAGAGCTCCAAGTCTCAAGAGGAAGAAGAAGGAATTAAGCTTAAGTGTGACCAAGATTGGGGTTAGTGGGATTATATAGGACTTGGTCATTTTGCAACAAAAACCCACTCAACTTTCTAATATTGCAAACAAGGCCCACCCATGAATAGTGATCCTTCACTAATCACACTTAACCACTTAATCACATCTTGTCCACAAACCACCACTTAGTCACTTAATGCCTTTTCAAATCCCATCAACTTTCATCCATAATCATTCATCATCTAGGATTTAGTTGGCCTTTAGAAATTAGGGTTGTTACACTTGGAGCTCCTTGTTTTTCTTCAGCTCTGCCCGAACCCCCCAGAGCACCAGGTGCCTCGTGGACACCGTCATTGGATGTGGAGGAGCACCAGGAACATTTAGAGACCCTCGGCGGAGGGAATGGAGGCCGGAGGAGCGCGTATAGATCGATCAAAGCTCACCATCGATGACCTTCTTCCTTGTTCTTCCAACCCCCTCCTCTGCCGTTAGATGAAGAACCCTGCTCCAGATCACAACAGCACCGTCGGATGTAGCCACATTCCACCGTCAGATCGGCCTAGCCGATCTAATCTCAGCCATCCGCTGACGAATCGTCATCGGCACACGAGAGCGCGACACCTGTATTAGTGAATGGATCTCAGCCATCCGCCCGCGCCTAAGATTGGGTTAAATTGCTAAATCATACCTTGATTTTTATATTTATCATTTATCCCTGTAAAGAATGTTTAACGTTATAAAATAAGTGAGAATTTTGCATAATGGTCCCTGTTTTTATTTTAATTGCTTTTAGGGCAAAATTGCATGTGAGCCCCTTCGAGTTTTGTAAATTGATGATTAGTCTAATAAATTGTAATTCACGTTATATATTTTTATGTAAATTGCTTGTAGGCCCCCACACTTTCATATAATTACATTTTGGTCCCTCCCAACCCCACGTGCAGTCCCACACGAGGGTTGTAACTTTGCATAGAGGCCCCTGACAATTTTGTATATTGTAAAATGATTTATAAAAATTAAATAAATATTATTTTATTAAGGTATATTTGCACCATGGCCCCTGTTGTTTACTTTATTTGCAAAAATGCCCCTACTAGGACATATATTTTTGTGACTTTTATCTAATTAGTAAAAATAGCAAATGAGCTCCTTAATATATGAAAAATAGGGATAAATGCTTCATGTCATGGACCTTCATGCACATATTTTTAGTTGATATTTTTTGCATTTTATCTATTTATTGAAATTTAAAAGGAGCCTAAATAATCCATGTTTACATATAAAAATTCCAAACAAATATAAAAACTTTTTGAAAAAAATCCAAAAAAATTATATAGTACATTTTGATATTTCTTGAGTCCAAAAAATAAAAGCCCCTAAAAATAGAAAAAGAAAATTATAAAAATCATAAAGCTCTAAAATCCAATAAAAAATATAAAAATTCAACAAAAAAATATTTTTTTCTATCCTATAATTATCTCTATACAATTATTTGTATATTAAAAATAATTTGGGTAATTTTGGGACCTGTCTTACATTTTTAAAACCTAAATCAATTTTGGATTATTTATTAATCCCATATTTAGGTTATTTTTGACTTTAAAAATATATAAAAATTAGAAAAAATTCCAGAAAAATGACAAAAAATAAAAAAATATAAAATCACAAAAATTTATTTTTACTATAATTTATATATTTTTCCATATTTTTACTATATTGTATCTATATATATATCTTGTATTGTATTTATACATATACTTTTATTTATCTACTATTTAAATGAAAAAGAAAATATAAAAAAGAAAATATAAAATTAAAATACAAAATTACATAACCAAAAATAAAATAAAAAATATATAAAATCCAAAAACCCAAAAATAAAATAAAAAATATATAAAATCCAAAAACCCACAAAAATAATAAGGGATTTTATCACTTGTGCCCCTCCGAGATATCGCAATATCAGTTATACCCCTATCTTTTTTGTAATATCAGTTGTGCCCCTCACTTCTTGTTATTTTTTCACTTGTGCCCCGCGGGTTAGTTACCGTCCATCCACAGTGCATACGGACGTTAACTGTGAGGACATAGGCGGAATTAAATTTTTTAAAAAAGTTATGAGGTCATGTTACACCCTCCTCATCATCATCTTCTTCTTCTTCTTCTTCCTCCTCCTCCTCCTCCTCCTCCTCCTCATCCTCTTCCTCCTCCTCCACCTCCTCCTCCTCCCTCTCTGCCCCCGCCCCTGCCCTGCGCCGCCCAGCTCCGCCTCGAGCTCTCCGCACCTCCTCCCAGCCCGCAGCCCCCGCCCCTGCCCCACGTCGCCCGACCCCGCACCCCCCTCCGCCCCGACCTCCCTCCCAGCGCCGACCTCCCGCACCCCCTGATGAATACCCATTCATCACTCTTTATTCTTATATTTTAGCTACAAAAACCTTTGCAAATACATGTAGATATGTGTAAATACAAATAATTACCAAAAGCATGCATTGTGTAAAAACCTGTAATTAGCATGTTTTTGTGCAAAAATAAAAGAATAAAGAGTAAAAAGAAAAAGAGGGAAATATTTAGAATAAATATTGAGCAACTTGACCCAAGGGAGGGCTCAGCATGGGCCTGACCGCATAAAAGACAAAGTAGAGGGAGATAGGAGATCATGTGTATATACTTCTGTAAATAAATAAAATTATATTTTCCTCACCCAAAAATATGCTTGTACATATTCTGTGTATATTTAGAGACTATTAAAAAAAATAAAAATTTAAAAAATCAAAAAAATTCAAAAATGCCCTTTCACCATGTGTATAGATCATCATTCCTTATTTATTTAACCCTAAAAATAAATGTATTTATTTTCTAAACTTTTTGTAAATATTCTATGGCATATTTTGTAAATAAAATAAATAAAAAGAAACAAAACAAAAATCAAATAAAAATTACAAAATTAAAAATACAAAATACAGTGTATATACCATGTATATAAATGTATATAACTATTTATTTAACCTATGAATATAAATAATTAAAATAAAATAAAAATACCATGTTGTTCTTCATTTCATGATGTAAATAAATAAAATATAAAATGGGCATAAAAATACACAAAAATAACAAATAAAAAAATTCAAAAATTAAAATCTATATAGTGTACATATACCTATATATATATAGCTACCCTATTTTTATTTCCAAAAATTAATTAAAAATCACCAAAAAATAGAAAAAAATAAAAGAAAAATATTTCATGTTTTAAGTTTTTCTTAATTCGGCCTTTTTCTACCTTAAATTAAATAAACAAAAAAATCGATTACGTGGCAGCTCCTGATTGGTCCACGGGGGATTGTTGACCCCGGTCAACTCCCCCGCGGACTCCTTCCTTTTCTGGAAGATGCGCACCGCCCCGCCTTTGCCGATTTTTCCACGCATCTCCAGGCTGTCGCCCACGCAAACCCCGTGCCCGGATTCTTCGCCGATCATCCGTCTCCCTCGCCAGATCTTTCGCCGCGAAATCCATGCCTTCCTTAGCCGTCGTCGCCTAACCCTAATCGGGCCTGCACTTATATATAGAATTCCCTCCGCCGCCTCCGCGCCTCATCTTTGGCTCCCTGCCTTCACTCCCGTGACCTCCATCGTAACCACCGAGGTGACAGCTCGCGTTGGCCCTTGTTGCAGTGAGGAGAAGGTGGCCGGTCATTGATCCGGCAGCTTCGCGCCGCCGTTGCTCCGCCGCTTGCAGGAGCTCGAGCCTCAGGCCTTGACGCCCTTCGAGGCTACGACCGGGAGTTAGCCACACTCCAGCACAGTCTTCCGCTTCGCCCAGGTAATCTTTTAGCCCTTCCATTTCGCCTAATTTTGGATTTCGCCCAAGTCGACCGTCCGACGTGCTTCCCTGATTCCGGCCATCTCGCTCAATATCTCGATCATCGGAGCACCCTATCACCTTCGCCACTTTCTCACGCACATTCTTCGCACTTTCACTCAACCCAGCTCGCCCCGGAGCTGGGAGTCGAGCTCCATCACCCGTCGCTCGCCGGAGCTCCTTCGCCCCGACCCACCAGCCACCTTCACTTCGCTTTCTTGGGTCGAGGCACTTTGCCCTCGACCCGCGAAGCTTTCTATTTGCTTTGCAGGTCCAAAGGGAGGCGTTTGAGCCCCCCTTACATTCCAGCCAGAAGCTTCGCGCTGCCAGCCTCGCCGGAACCCCTCCAGGGCTCGGCTGGGCTATCGGACAATACCATCAGCTGCGGGGCTTCACCGCGGACCCGTTCCGATCATCAGGAGCAGCTGAGGAGGAGTGCAGCTCACGTAGGAGGCCGGCGAAGTTCGCCGGCGTCGAAGTTCTTCCATCATCCTCCAGAACCATCCGATGACGCCTCCGCTCCAGTTTTGATCTCAGCCATCCATTCCTCGAGGAGCAGCAGCCGTCGATCTATCTGAGGAGATCATCCGGACCGTTGCAGCAGAGGAGAGAGGCACCGGAGCCCAGCACCGTGAGATCTTCCACGTGTCCTCGCCTCCACCGTCGATCGAGCCCAAGAGACACCGAAGAAGAGCGCCCGCCGTCCCGAGCCGTTGGATCCACCACGTGGCGCGCATCTGGCCATCGACGAATAAAGGGGTAAATTACTTAGGACCCCCTCTTAGTTTGTCTTTT
Organism: Ottelia alismoides; assembly: GCA_037367405.1. NCBI lineage: Eukaryota > Viridiplantae > Streptophyta > Magnoliopsida > Alismatales > Hydrocharitaceae > Ottelia > Ottelia alismoides. Next base: position 270,621 of record JAZKJV010001220.1, read on the forward strand.
CATTTCTAGTCCTGTAAATATTTTTAGAACTTTATTTACGTAGGGTAAATTGCATGATGGACCTTGTGCTTAGTTTTATTTGCATGTACGCCCCTGTGTGTATGTGACCACGTGCTTCGTCACGTGTTTAGTTGGGCTTTTTACATCTTTTATCCTGTAGATCTGGGTTGTTATGAAATGAAGAAATATTTTATGGTATTTGCAGTTGTGCCCCTGTGAGCGTTTTTATTGGACATGTGCGGATTTTAGTGGGCTTTTTGCACCCGTACCCTCGGACTTTTTGGTACCAGTTACCAAAAGGTCCCAGGAGTGGGTTTTTATTACAAAGAGGCCCCTGAGTGCCCCAGCCACGCGCCACGCGCGTGACTTGCTGGGAATTTTGCACCTTGGCCCCCAGATTCTCGGGTATTTGCACTTACGTCCTTGTGCACTGTGCCCACTTTGCATTTTTGAATAAAATATCAAATTACCTCCAAATCCCATGAGATTTTGACACATGGCTCCTGCCATGGTGTAGGAATTTTAGGGATTTTTGAGGACATTTTTGATTTTGTTTAGTATTTTTAAAAATTCAAAAACCTTGCTTTTAGCTACTGTCTAGATATAAAAATACCAAAAAATTATAAAATCACCCCCAAAAATTCTAAAAAAATTAGCTACTGTTTCTTGCTTGTTGTTTGATTTTCTAGCCAATTTTGGCTATTTTTCATTGCTTAAAAACCCTAAAAATCTAAAAACCCCTAAAAACTCATAAAAATTATAATAAATAACATAAAAAATCCAAAAACAATAATTTAGGTGCCCAAATTTTCCTTATTATTTCTAGATTACAGGAGAATTACCTCAAGGCTTGTTGAGATCCATAAATATTTTATTTTTGGGTCTTAAGCCTTGCTGGACAGTACCTTTCATTTTTAGCACTGTTTGATTTTTAGAAAATAAATTACCCATTAGAAAAATCTCAAAAATTCACCAAAAACATTTAAAAACTTAAAAAACATAAAAACAATTTTTCTGGAATTTTTGCTTGGTTTTTGGTGTGTTAAATAAATTGCTTAAGTGTGCTTGTTTATACTTTCTTTTATTTCCTTCACATATTAAAAATTCTAAAAAATTTAAAAACAATTAAAAACCACTAAAAATTAGCTTCTCTGAAATTTGACTACTTAGTTTTTCAATCGTGCTCCTTGTGTTCGACCCTGGATCGCTATACCAGGTAAAAAGAATAGCGAAGACCGCTTACATTGAATTTCTTGATTTTCTGAGTGGTTTTTATCAATTTTTCTCGATTGACCGCGCTTGGTGATTTGGGTCACAACGACCATTTTATTTACATACTTAACCCGATTGTCAGGCGCGTCATCAGAATGGCGCCGTTGCCGGGGAGCACGGCTTTGTAGTCATTTTTCTATTTTTGTCTCTCTCTATATTATTATTGTTTTCTGACCTTCTCTCTTTGATTTTTGTGCGAGGTACTGCTTGGACGACTTGGAGCTTCTTTTTAGAGGACCCGTGCAGGAGGAAGAGAGAGAGAAGAAGGAATTTTTATTTCTGAGAGAGAGAGAGAGAACAATATTTGTTGTAATAACTTAGACTTTGGACTTGTGGACACTTGTAACTTAGCGGGTCTGTTTCGCCGAGTACCGGTGTACTCGGGGGACCCATTTGGATTTTCGCGGCTTTTTCTGCGATTTTAATAGCTAGCTGCCTTTTCCGGTGTTTACGCGGTTTTTCTCGAGCCCCTAGATTTAGGAATTTCTCTTGCTTGTGCCGTAATTAGTAGGGTCCCCACACTTAACTGCCTATCTGTTCCTATAGATCGTTAATTGGACCTACTAATAATAAATAATAAAAATAACTTAGTTGCTTTCCTGAGAGCCTACGTGCCGCGAGCCTGCCCCACAAGCGCTACTCCTGAACTCGACCTGTCGAGAAGAGGAGGGGTAAGCCAAGACCGGACTCTTTGGATCGAAGGCGAGTAACTGAGTTAGACGGTTCTGCGATAGAAGTTGCTCATCTAGGACTCGGTTTTTCCCGTTGCATCATTTAGGTAGTTTTATTTCTGTCTTTAAATTCTGCGCGGATCACTTGCATGTAGAGTGCTGGAGACAAGGTACGCATTTCTATCTCTGCATGCATCATTGATTTCTTCGCGCATCGGCTTTTTCGTCTTCTCCCTCTGTTTTTGGCTTAATCATCAGGAGAATCGGAAAAATCGTTAGGCCGCTTGTATTTATTTTGAAAAAAAAATTAAAAAGAAAAACAAAAAAAAAATTTGGGACTGGATAACATTATTGACCCTAAAAGACACTCACATTAAAAATTTGTCTTGGGGAGAGCAACCCCCTCCTTGCATGGTTTGGATGCGCGAGAGAGTGACCCGTACCCTAGATAGAGCCCTCCGGTGCTATTTCTAGCTGACTACCGACTCTTCCGTGCGGGCCAGTCGGTTGGAGTAGCATCGGGTATCCTAACAGGTCACGTAAGCGCTCTGATATTTTGTATGTTCACCCAATAAAATTGACAAGATAAATTGACCGAGCTTTCACGGTCTTCATATTGTGTTGTGTTGGTGAACCGGGGGTTTGCTTCGCGATCATATTTTCTCCAGATCCCATCCGCCCAGCCTCGCCACCTTGATCGCGACACGATTTTCAGTGATGGTGGTACTGAGGCCACCTTGCTCTACGGTGGTACTGATGCCACCATAGTTGATACAGATCCCTCGGATTCAGAGTCTGATTGGGCAGATTGTGATGATCAGATGCCAGACCTGGATCCACCTGAGCCTACAGATGAGGAGGAGGTAGAGGCAGAGCAGATTAGAGACAATGCAGAGGACCCGCCTTCTCCAGATCCAGTTTGTGAGAGTTCGTTATCATTTTCCCAGGCAGATTTGGTAGAATTGTCAGCATACACACATCTTCTTCAGAAGCCAGATTTGCCAGCACCCAGCTGTCCAGAACTAAAGCCGCTCCCTACTTCGCTGAAGTATCGATTCCTTGCGGGAGAGTCTGAGATGTACCCAGTCATCATCTCCGTCGATCTGACTAGAGAACAAGAATCCCGTCTGATGGAGGTTCTTGAAAAGAACCGCAAGGCAATTGGATGGAGCGTAGCAGATCTCCATGGGATTAGTCCCTCGTTGTGCTCCCACCATATCTATCTCGAGGAAGGGGCAAAGCCGTCGCGTGAGTTCCAGCGGCGACTGAACCCCAACCTGAGAGAAGTTGTCATGAAGGAAATATCAAAATGGTGGAGTGCAGATTTTATTTATCCCATTTCCGACTCCAAGTGGGTTAGCCCCTTGCATGTGGTGCCCAAGAAGACTGGCATCACGACTGTAATCAGTGAGTCGGGAGAGGAGATTGCTACACGAGTACCCACCTCTTGGAGGGTCTGCGTTGACTACAGGAGACTCAACCAGGCCACCAAGAAGGACCATTTCCCCCTGCCTTTTATTGATCAGATCATAGAGAGACTGGCAGGGAAGAGCCATTATTGCTTCCTGGATGAGTACTCGGGCTATAATCAGGTGGCCATCGCTCCTGAGGATCAGGAGAAGACCACCTTTACCTGTCCCTTCGGTACATACGCCTTTCGACGCATGCCATTTGGGCTATGCAACGCCCCTGCGACTTTTCAGAGGTGCATGCTGTCGATCTTTTCGGACATGGTAGGGGAGTGTTTGGAGGTCTTCATGGACGACTTCTCGGTTTACGGCGACGGATTCGATTCCTGTCTTGACTGCCTAGACCGAGTGCTCCAGCGATGTATTGCTACCCGCTTGGTTCTGTCTTGGGAGAAGAGTCACTTCATGGTGACTCAAGGGACGGTGCTTGGCCACATCATCTCCAACAGGGGCATGGAGGTTGATCCGGCCAAGGTAGACGTCATTAGAAAACTCGTACCGCCGTCCAATTTGAAGCAGCTACGGTCATTTCTGGGGCACGTTGGTTTTTATAGGAGATTCATTCATGATTTCAGCAAGATTGCCCGACCGTTGACTGACCTCTTGACGAAAGACACCGAGTTCCTTGTCGATGACAAGTGTCTTTCATCCTTTGAGACTCTCCAGCAGCGTGTTATTGAGGCTCCTGTCCTTCAGCCACCCGATTGGTCTCTCCCATTCGAGATCATGACGGACGCCTCCGATTTTGCCGTGGGGGCAGTGCTGGGACAGAGGAGGGATGGAGTTCCATTTGCCATACACTATGCTAGCCGCACATTGGATTCCGCCCAGCGGAATTATACGGTCACAGAGAAAGAGATGCTAGCAGTAGTGTTCGCCCTAGATAAGTTCAGATCGTATATCATTGGATCTAGAGTGACTTTGTTTACAGATCACACCGCCATCAGGTACCTCATGTCAAAGAAGGATGCCAAGGCCAGACTTACTAGATGGATCCTTCTACTCCAGGAGTTCGACATTGAGATCAAGGATAAGCCTGGAGTCAAGAATGTGGTGGCGGATCATCTTTCCCGATTAGAGCAGCCTGAGGATTCTGAGCAGATTGATCCTATTCGAGATACCTTCCCAGATGAGGCGATCCTTGCTATCGCCTCACTCCCGTGGTATGCCGATATTGTGAACTTTCTCGTTGCAGGGAAAGTCCCACAAGATTGGCCCAGGCAGAGGCTTGAGACCTTCCTTGCGAAGGCCAAGTCCTACCACTGGGAGGATCCCATCCTTTACCACGAAGGAGGGGATAGCGTCTGGCGTCGGTGTATTCCTCAGGAGGAACACCATAGCGTCCTCACTTACTGCCACAAGCTTGAGGCAGGAGGACATCATTCTGGGAGGAGAACGGCACAGAAAGTGCTCCAATCCGGCTTGTGGTGGCCTACACTCTTCAAGGACTCTGATGAGTTCGTGAAGAGGTGTACTGACTGTCAGAGGATGGGCACTTGTGGACAACGTGATATGATGCCGATGCAGCCCATTCACTTCTGTGAGGTTTTTGACGCATGGGGCATCGATTTCATGGGTCCATTCCCTAAGAGTCAGGGATTCGAGTACATTCTGTTGGCCGTAGATTACGTTAGTCGTTGGGTTGAGGCTATCCCCGCCCGAGCCGCTGATGCGAAGACAGTTTGCAGATTTTTGAAGAAGCACATCATCATGCGGTTCGGGGTTCCACGAGTTCTGATTTCTGATGGGGGGTCTCATTTCATCAACGACCAGGTGAAGGCCCTTGCCAGCGAGTTCAGCATAGACCATTGTGTTGCCACACCATACCATCCACAGACAAATGGTCTAGCTGAGGTGTCGAATAGGGAGATCAAGAATATTTTGCAGAAAGTCGTCCGCCCTGACCGAAAGAATTGGTCACAGCTTTTGGACTCGGTCTTGTGGGCATATCGGACGTCTTTCAAGACTCCATTGGGTACATCTCCCTTTCGCCTCGTTTATGGCAAGCCGTGCCATCTACCTGTTGAGCTGAGGCACAAGTCACTTTGGGCAGTCACAGATATTCTTATGGATCCAGATGGTATAGGAGACCAGAGGAGGGCAGAGCTAGCCGCCTTGGAAGAGCTTAGAGATACAGCTTTCTCAAACAGCCTACATTATAAGGAGAAAGTGAAGGAGTGGCATGATTCTCATATCAGCCACAAGCATTTTGAGATTGGACAGAAAGTATGGTTGTTTGATGCGAGGCTCAGATTATTTCCAGGAAAGCTACAGAGCAAATGGAAGGGACCTTACTTGGTCAGAAAGGTACACGATAACGGTAGCATTGATATATCTGAGTTATCTTCTGAGAGTACCTTTCGAGTGAACGGCCAGCGGCTCAAGCCATTTCTAGATCATGGGCCGCGGGACGTTATTATTGCCGCTATTCATTTTGCGTGAGATGTGGTCTTTTGACTCACATCTTTTGCATCTCACGCCTGATATCTACTGTTCTTTCCGCCTGTATAGATCCAGTTGTCCATATCATTCTATTCTTTAGTCCCACATCCCTTTTCTCATCTTGTGATTATGCTATACTTAGGGTGTAGTTTACCCTAAGTATAGGGGGGATGTTGGACCTGCGGGTATTCTTTTTATTCTTTTTGCTCCTGTTTTTGTTGCCTATACTTAGGGATATTTTACCCTAAGTATAGGGGGGGCAGATTCTGCATATTCTTCACTCGGATTTCCCTTCATGTACAGCTTGCTATACTTAGGATTAGTTAATCCTAAGTATAGGGGGAAACCACCGAGTTCCTCGTATTCTATTCATTTATTCATTTCTGTACTTATCCATTCCTTTTCACTTCCCTATACCAAGCACGAGTTATGTCATCTTCATCGCTCTTGATCACTCTGAGGACATCGTTCGAGCTAAGTATAGGGGGGGTGTATATATTTCATATATACTTTAGCCATAACTCGTACTTTGTGTGAGCGTGTTAATAAATAAAATGGCTAAAAAATCACAAAAATTTAAAAAATTTTTCATGTACATAAACCTCTTTTATCCTTGCACATACATAGCTAGTGTATAAAGTATTTTTGTAAAAATGATTTCAAAAATCTTTTGTGTAAAGTTTGTGTAAATATTTTGTATCAAAATTATGTATATAGTACAAAATTTTTCCAAAATGTTTTGAAAATCAAAAGTTTGCAAAAATCTTCTGTAAATGTTTGTAAATATCTTTTTGCAAAACTTGCACCTCATGCATCATCATCATCCATGATTTCAAAACATTTTTCAAAAATTTTGCATGATTGTAAAATATTTGTAAATAGCATCTTGTGTACATATATGTATATAGTTTTTCCTGGATGAGAGTTGACATTTAAACTAAGCCTGGAATTAAATTAAGAAATGGAGCTTGAATAAGAGCTTAATCCACTTAACTTTAAGAGGAACCTTATAGGACTTAGGGTTAAGGCTTTTCAGGTCCATAAGGACTTAATTCTTTGAGTCCACTAGGCTATGAGCATATGTCATCTTGATGAGCTTAAGTAGAGCACTTAACAACACACGCATGACTCTTAGAGACAATGGCTTGACTTGCACCTGCACTTACACATGGCTCTCCACGGATGAGGTAGTGAGGAGGCAGTTTCCTTTGGCTTGGGGTAGCATATGAGGGTAGTACTTCTAGGCGGAACCTCTCTTCTTCTTCTAGTGAAGGAAGTGCACCTCAACTTGGTCTAGTGGTGATGAAGGCTAAAGACAGAAGTCGTGGGTTGCAATAAAGCTTCAAAAGAGGGATAGTCTACTGGCTCAAGGGGAAATTTCTTGTATATATGCTGCACCATGTAGATATGTTGTACAGAAGTCTTTGAAAAAAAATGCAAAAATGCAAAAAGAACTCCAAAAAAGTGGTGGGTCGGATTGAAAATTTAATAACCCCACCGGAGTGTACATAGTCAAATAAAGCAAAGCTTATGGTATCCATGTTACATCTCATGAAGCTTGCAGCGGGAGACCTAGCTACACTGGCTAGGCTTCCAAAACTCTATACTTCTACCCCCTCTTCTTGAGCCGGTTGCACTTGAACTTAGAAGGGAATACCCCGCTTCTCGAGGAAAGAGTTGCTAGACCGAGGCATTAGAGTTACCAGGTTGAGGGAGCTTGTTTCTTTGTTGCTTCTGAGGTGGGGAGCCACATATCACTTACACCGCACGGAAAGATTCATGGTCATTAGAGTTTGTGTATGTAGACTTGTTCTGATCTGGTTTATTGAGGAGTCTTGCCCATAGATTGGTGGAACTTGGAGGCTGTTGAGTTTTAAGCTTAAGTCTAAGTAAGGTTCCGACACATTAATAATCCAAAGATCTGATCGAGCTCCATATTTCAATTTAATGAAGGAAAGTTTAATAAATCAACCTTGATCCATGTACATCCTCTTTTTCTTTTTCTTTTTTCTTTCTCACTTCTTTTTCAAATAAGTGTTTGCTAAGGGACTAGCAAAGTTAAGCATAGGGGGGTGATGAATACCCATTCATCACTCTTTATTCTTATATTTTAGCTACAAAAACCTTTGCAAATACATGTAGATATGTGTAAATACAAATAATTACCAAAAGCATGCATTGTGTAAAAACCTGTAATTAGCATGTTTTTGTGCAAAAATAAAAGAATAAAGAGTAAAAAGAAAAAGAGGGAAATATTTAGAATAAATATTGAGCAACTTGACCCAAGGGAGGGCTCAGCATGGGCCTGACCGCATAAAAGATAAAGTAGAGGGAGATAGGAGCTCATGTGTATATACTTCTGTAAATAAATAAAATTATATTTTCCTCACCCAAAAATATGCTTGTACATATTCTGTGTATATTTAGAGACTATTAAAAAAAATAAAAATTTAAAAAATCAAAAAAATTCAAAAATGCCCTTTCACCATGTGTATAGATCATCATTCCTTATTTATTTAACCCTAAAAATAAATGTATTTATTTTCTAAACTTTTTGTAAATATTCTATGGCATATTTTGTAAATAAAATAAATAAAAAGAAACAAAACAAAAATCAAATAAAAATTACAAAATTAAAAATACAAAAATACAGTGTATATACCATGTATATAAATGTATATAACTATTTATTTAACCTATGAATATAAATAATTAAAATAAAATAAAAATACCATGTTGTTCTTCATTTCATGATGTAAATAAATAAAATATAAAATGGGCATAAAAATACACAAAAATAACAAATAAAAAAATTCAAAAATTAAAATCTATATAGTGTACATATACCTATATATATATAGCTACCCTATTTTTATTTCCAAAAATTAATTAAAAATCACCAAAAAATAGAAAAAAATAAAAGAAAAATATTTCATGTTTTAAGTTTTTCTTAATTCGGCCTTTTTCTACCTTAAATTAAATAAACAAAAAAATCGATTACGTGGCAGCTCCTGATTGGTCCACGGGGGATTGTTGACCCCGGTCAACTCCCCCGCGGACTCCTTCCTTTTCTGGAAGATGCGCACCGCCCCGCCTTCGCCGATTTTTCCACGCATCTCCAGGCTGTCGCCCACGCAAACCCCGTGCCCGGATTCTTCGCCGATCATCCGTCTCCCTCGCCAGATCTTTCGCCGCGAAATCCATGCCTTCCTTAGCCGTCGTCGCCTAACCCTAATCGGGCCTGCACTTATATATAGAATTCCCTCCGCCGCCTCCGCGCCTCATCTTTGGCTCCCTGCCTTCACTCCCGTGACCTCCATCGTAACCACCGAGGTGACAGCTCGCGTTGGCCCTTGTTGCAGTGAGGAGAAGGTGGTCGGTCATTGATCCGGCAGCTTCGCGCCGCCGTTGCTCCGCCGCTTGCAGGAGCTCGAGCCTCAGGCCTTGACGCCCTTCGAGGCTACGACCGGGAGTTAGCCACACTCCAGCACAGTCTTCCGCTTCGCCCAGGTAATCTTTTAGCCCTTCCATTTCGCCTAATTTTGGATTTCGCCCAAGTCGACCGTCCGACGTGCTTCCCTGATTCCGGCCATCTCGCTCAATATCTCGATCATCGGAGCACCCTATCACCTTCGCCACTTTCTCACGCACATTCTTCGCACTTTCACTCAACCCAGCTCGCCCCGGAGCTGGGAGTCGAGCTCCATCACCCGTCGCTCGCCGGAGCTCCTTCGCCCCGACCCACCAGCCACCTTCACTTCGCTTTCTTGGGTCGAGGCACTTTGCCCTCGACCCGCGAAGCTTTCTATTTGCTTTGCAGGTCCAAAGGGAGGCGTTTGAGCCCCCCTTACATTCCAGCCAGAAGCTTCGCGCTGCCAGCCTCGCCGGAACCCCTCCAGGGCTCGGCTGGGCTATCGGACAATACCATCAGCTGCGGGGCTTCACCGCGGACCCGTTCCGATCATCAGGAGCAGCTGAGGAGGAGTGCAGCTCACGCAGGAGGCCGACGAAGTTCGCCGGCGTCGAAGTTCTTCCATCATCCTCCAGAACCATCCGATGACGCCTCCGCTCCAGTTTTGATCTCAGCCATCCATTCCTCGAGGAGCAGCAGCCGTCGATCTATCTGAGGAGCTCATCCGGACCGTTGCAGCAGAGGAGAGAGGCACCGGAGCCCAGCACCGTGAGATCTTCCACGTGTCCTCGCCTCCACCGTCGATCGAGCCCAAGAGACACCGAAGAAGAGCGCCCGCCGTCCCGAGCCGTTGGATCCACCACGTGGCGCGCATCTGGCCATCGACGAATAAAGGGGTAAATTACTTAAGACCCCCTCTTAGTTTGTCTTTTCATTTCTAGTCCTGTAAATATTTTTAGAACTTTATTTACGTAGGGTAAATTGCATGATAGACCTTGTGCTTAGTTTTATTTGCATGTACGCCCCTGTGTGTATGTGACCACGTGCTTCGTCACGTGTTTAGTTGGGCTTTTTACATCTTTTATCCTGTAGATCTGGGTTGTTATGAAATGAAGAAATATTTTATGGTATTTGCAGTTGTGCCCCTGTGAGCGTTTTTATTGGACATGTGCGGATTTTAGTGGGCTTTTTGCACCCGTACCCTTGGACTTTTTGGTACCAGTTACCAAAAGGTCCCAGGAGTGGGTTTTTATTATAAAGAGGCCCCTGAGTGCCCCAGCCACGCGCCACGCGCGTGACTTGCTGGGAATTTTGCACCTTGGCCCCTAGATTCTCGGGTATTTGCACTTACGCCCCGCCCCGTGCAGCCCCGACCTCCCACTGCCCCGTACAGCCCCGACCTCTCACCGCCCCTGCGCCCTCGCCCTGCCTCCCCCCGCCCCTGTGCCCCTCCCGACCTCCCACCGCCCCCGACCTCCCACCGCCCTCGCCCCTGCGCCCTCGCCCCGACCTCCCCTCGCCCGCGACCCCTGCGCCCCCTCCTTCCTCCCCCTGGGGCTTACCCAACCCAGCTCCCTCCCCACACCTCAGCTCCCCATCCCTCTCGCACTGGGGCTTACCCAACCCCACCAGCATCTGATTCATCACGTTCCTGAAACCGTGAAAGCAGTCGCACACACCGTTGCTGCATAACCCGTTGAGGCCGTACGGGTTGTAATAAACGCAATAATCTATCGACGGCATGCTCCACATCGTCCACAGCGTCCGCGACTCGTTCGCCCTGACCGCCTCTCGATCCGAGGTGCCCGTCGAATTCATCACCAACCACGACATGGAGATCTCCGTGTTTGGAACGATGTCGAAGCTGTAGTAGGTACCGTTCTCGCTGACAACGAAGCTAAAGTTGATGTCGCGTGCGGCTTTCGGGACCTTCGAGTTCCCGGAGAATCGCTTTCCGTTCCACGGGCCGGTCCTGTAATGGATATTGCCGTTGGTTTCGGTGATGCACATCTCGCGTGACCTGCCACCGCCCTCACACAGCGCGAACGTGTATCCCCCGAGGGATGGATCGTCCTTGCTCTTCCATGAGGTGAGATTCAACTCACGGCCGGTCTTCGCGTCCCAGCCGAGGAGCATCGTGGGGAGCATCGTGTCCGTTGGATGATCGAAACTCTGCCACAGCCATCGGCCGGTGACGATGTCCTTCACCACGAGGTTGCCCGTGGGGAGGAGCTGCAGGGCGACCTCGTTCGTGGAGCGTATATTGTTGGGGCTCTGCCATAATAGTTGGGAGCCCTGGTAGAGGCGTAGAGTGCCGTCAGCAGAGATGTTTGCAACGGCTGTGGCGGAGTCTGTGATTGGCGTCTCCCTGTTGGCAACCCACACAAGGCGGCGGTACGAGGGGCCGACGTAGCTAACTGCGAGGTACTTGCCCTTCTTGGACCTCGTATCTCCTCCCATAACACATGTTCTTCCCAGGTCACTCTCAAGATTCATAAAAAGTTGAGTTTTTTTTGTTAAATTTTGATAAATTTTTGACTAATTGATTCATAAAAAGTCATCCAAAAATTCAATAAAATTCATCGTTTGATCCGTAACGAGTGATATGTCCTTGGAAATGTAAAAATTTTAGAGATTCGATGGATGTATGAAGGTTTTAGTAAGAGAGAGAAATTATGAATAGAAGGAAGAAGAGCAAATGGAGGAGGAAGAAGATGAAGAAGGGTATGGACCATAGTACCCTTCTTAACCACACCATGGTTTGAATAAACCATGGTTATTTTAATTTTTTGAAGGTCAATCTGACGGAAGGGCACAACTGGTGACGGAGCAAGAAGTTAGGGGCACAACTGATATTACCAAAAAGATAGGGGTATAACTGATATTGCGATATCTCGGAGGGGCACAAGTGATAAAATCCCAAATAATAACATGGACAAGAAATAAGAGACATAATTTTTTTTGTGCATCTATTATGCCTCCTTCTCCCGTTTGCTCCCAGTGTTCGACCTCTACTTATTCTTACACCTATACACATTTTCATGTAGAGTTATAATAAATGTTAACTCCACATTTTTGCTATTCATTGGTTGATATTTATTGTGGGTTAATTGTTGATTGAACCCGAGATTTTCATCGGTCACCGCAGTGACTGCATTCCTGCCTTGTGTAGAATGCACGACCGATGATAACCTTGTGTTTATCACCAAGCCAAACGTATCGGGATTCCAAAACCTCCTGTCCAAGGCCCAGGCCGGGTCGGTTCACAGGCCACATACTCTAAGGCCCAAGCTCTGCCCAGATCTGGGCCGACCCATGGGGTTGAATATAAAGTACTTTTTCTTAATTTTTAATCTAATTATCTAAAGATATAATTACTTTTTTAACATCATCTGTATTTCTAAATCTAATTAACCATAATAGATTTAGTTGACATATAAACTATAAATATGATGTAACACTGATAATGCAAAACAAAAACTTGAAGTATATTATATTAAATGTGTCTAAAATATAAAATTTAAATCCATATTTTTAAATATGTGGGTCGGGTCGGGCCGTATTTTGTGACACATGTGCACGACCCATCCAGTCCACCGTGCGAGTTGATGGACGGACAAAAGAGTAGACTGGACCTGCTCGATCCATTCATGAAATCTCTTAACCCAAGCCCGACCCATAAACGAGCTAAGTGAGCAAACCCCGACCCATTAATTAGGTCTACACACCCCCAATGCTCAAATTCAACAATCACAACTACCACTAACTAATTTTTAACTATATCAACTCACACGATCGAATATAGCAATGTCAAGATACAAAAGCAATGTGGCCTTCTTCTTTACATGTGGCAGCCTACCATATATAGTGGCCACCCTCTATGGTCAACTTATAATTCCACGTAGTTGCATGACTAGTATTCTATATAAACAAACCAGTTAGCCTACATATATAGAAATAATATCATCAAGGATAAGTCTATGCATGAATATCCTTCGCATATTTACATTGAAAACATTAGTGCCCTTCCTGTCATGGAGCACTACCTTCCACGACCCTTTGACAAAACTTAGAGGATTCCAACCAATCCATCCTCTTAAATGTTGGACACGTACTCCTACATAGATTCCCAATCACACAGGTCCATATTATATACATGCACTCTAATTTAATTCCGAGAATATCCCATCGAAGATTAGTGGACATCACGTTACATCTTAATACAACGAATACAAGGGCATTTTTGCAATGTCAAATTTTTTACAACGGCCTCTCTATAAAATCCACCAAAAAAATGGTTACAACTATAATACAAAACAAGAAGACTATAAGAAAAAATCTATATATATATCAGGGAGAGCATCAATGTGCGATCTCGAATTAGTAATCAAAATTAAAATATTTAAAAAAATAAAAAAATAAAAGATTGAAGGGAAAATATGCACAACACAAGGGAAGATCCTTGTGCCATCAGAAAAAGATAGGGGGCATCTTTTGCCCCCTATCTTACCTTTAAAACGACTTCTGGTGGCACAAGCTAGCCCTACGTGTCCTCCGAGAAGACCTTGAAAATGAAGTCCCGGAAGCGCCTTGAGTATTGCTTTGGGTCGACCGCGGAGATGGAGGTGGGGTCGTATTGGAAGGACTTGTACGCGTGCTCCAACTTCTTGCTGATGTCGTAGTCTTGTAGGATGTCGATTATGCCGAAGAACAGGATGACTTCGTAGATTTCCCCCGTGGGATCGCCGACCGCCTGCGCGTCGACGTCGCTTCTCCGATTGTGTTTCTCCACACGCGCAGGCATGTTTATGCCGAGCTTAATCGTGGCCCATCTAGCGTAGAGAATGATTCCATGTAAACAATTATCATTTCTCTCAAAAAAATGCCGATAATGTACAGAACTGATGAGATAGGCCCCTCTGTTGTACAACAGAGTCTGCTATACCGCCGGAGCCGCTCGATCAAGATCGAACGATTAGCATGAAATCCGAGTTTTGATGACCCTTTCATGTGAACCGCTTGATCATGATCGAGCAACTCCAACGGTACAGTAGACCTCTACAGTACAACAAAGGTTCCACTCTAAAGAACTAATACCTTTGCGGATCGCAAATCATATGATCCATGCTTGACCTCGAAACGCGAGGCGTACCGTCACTCATGTTACTTGAGTCACTGCTACCTGCACTAGATAAACATGATCTTCGTCATGTGACATACAAGAGGACGAGAAAAGCTTCCGCGTCGAATTTATTTACGTTTTAAGGGCCCGTTCGGTTCGGGAAAAAGCAGGAATAAGGATGGGGAATACGGAGAATAAGGGTCTATTCTTTGTTCGGCTGGAGGATAGGAATAAGGAGAATAATGTGAAATAAAGGTAGGTAAGGTGGGATAAAGATAGGAATAAGAGTGAAATAAGATGGAATAATGGAAAATAATCGTACCATCGGGAACCGTGTCGGGAGGAGAATCGGCCCCTTATTCCAGGGCTTATTCTCCAACCAAACCGGGCTTTTGGGTATTTTCCTTGGTTATATTGCATCATGCATGATGCGATTAACGGTGGCATTTAGTTGGAAAAGAAAGATTGTTGAAAGTGTGACCTTCACTAAGGAGTGGATCTTTGAAGAAGGACATGTCTCTGAAATGGAGGCCAACCAGAAGGCTGTAATCCATAATCCTCTCCTGTTCCAGGAACTCACAGTCCCTATCAACCTGCCTGCATCATAAATAACCATTTCCACTTGTTAAAATTTCACATCCTCCTTTTAAAATCTCATGCAAAAAGTTTTACTTCCACTTCAGAATTGGCAGCTAAGAAAGGCTGAGTAGGGAAGTGGATCTAAAGCATACCTCTGGAATTCTTGAAACCAATTCTTCTGCAACCGGAAGACGAAATTCAAGTCGAGGTCTTTCAAGGTGGTGGTCTCGTCGATCTCCGACTCCGGCTTGCAGGTGGTTCGTCCGAGGGAGGACCCCTTGAGATCATAACGTCTGTGGATGGCATACTCTGAGCAGAACAAGTTTCCCATTATCACGAACCTCACCTGATTCATAATCACAAGATTGAGCAGTAAACCATCAGAATCGAACTGGGTCATGGACAGAAGATCAAACACCAACCTTCTTCTGCGCGGATCCGCTCAGCTTGACGCAGTGAAGGCCGAAGAACTTGGTGACTAAGGTGTGCTCGAAGGCCCGTACATGGTTGTAATATGCAGGAAGCATCCGCAGAAGAACCTGAATCATATGCAGCTGTCAGATTTTACTGATTTGAGTAAGGCTTAGATTGATGGAATTGGAACTAACCTTTACTTCAGCCTTCTTCAAGGTTTTGATCATGTAACGATCGTCATGCGTCAAGTAGAAGAAGCTGCCGCTCTTCCCCGGAGACGAAAGCTCGCGCAGAGCTTCGTCTCCACATATTGACAGCATGTAATCTGCTGGATCAACCTTGAACAGCTTCCTCAGAGTCCTGAACACAATCACGCAATAGTAATTGGATGGTATGTGATGTATTAGCAAAATTAAGCAAGCGGACCTGAAGACAACAGGGCAGTAATCCTTCCATCTAAACTCGCAGGATTGGTGGGGGGGAGTGTGCTTTGATCCTTCAGATGGGAACTTGGTCCACACCTTCTCCTTTGGATCGAAAGCTGATGCCTTTAGATCTTGCGAGTTCGGGGTCGCATGCTTTCCTACTGAGTGCCTGTCACAATTTGATCAGATCTTGATCGAAGTAAAAACATTCGGCAGGAAATAGCATAAATAATTCGCCAACCCAAACAATTTTCAATTCGAAAAATCCAGAGCTGAGATTAAGGCTAACCTGATACCAAGTTGAAGATTAAGCATGAGATCATAGTTCTTGTGGCCCTTCTTGATGGTCTCACCCTGCCTCTTCATCTCCCTCGGCACCCTCGTCTGCATGGAGCTCCTCCCGACGCCCTCGCCGACACCGTTCGACACCACCGAAGCCACTGACTCCCTCCTCGTCAGCTGCCCCTCGCTCCCTGACTCCCCTTCCCCATCCCAAAGCCCCATCTTAGCGCTCCCGCAGCTGCTCCTCCTCGCCGTCCGCCCCAATTCCTCCCACGACCTCCTCGACCGGCTGGACCGCCACACCGCCTTCTGTGAAGGAAGTATCGACACGTTCTCCCCCGGGCACACCTTGCACTCGTCAAGATCGAATCCGAGCTCCTCTTGCGGGTCACGAGGGAGCTCCCCGGAGGCCGCGGCAGCGGGGTAATAGACGCCCTTCCGTTCGTTGGGGTTGTTGGTCCACACGCCGGCGTACACACTGCCGTCCGCCCAGCGGAATTGGCCGTTGCCATAGGGTAGACCATTGGACCACTCGCCGTCGTAGGAGTTGCCGTTGGCCCAGAGGAGGACGCCGCTGCCGCTGATGGTGCCGGACCTCCACGAGCCATTGTACTCATGGCCGGACTTCCACACGTAGCGGCCGTGTCCGTCTTGGACCCCGTTGCGCCACTCGCCTTCGTAGTAGTCGCCATTGGTGTAGGTCCGGCGGCCGTGGCCGTTCTTCAAGTTCATGGAGTAGTACCTTCAAGTTGCACCATGTTGGATTACGACGTCATTAATTTTCTGCTTTTTAAATTTTTCCCCTCAAATGAATGCTTATAAGATGCAGGATTTGTCTAAATTGGAGGATTCCTTCGACATTTTTCATGGAAAATTAAAGTTGCTTAACAAAATATGCAACTGTTTAAACCGGTAGCATGAATTCATGCATGTAATACCGGCGTACGTGCCGGCATGCGTATAAATGTACGCATATGCGTATGTACGTACCCATGGTAGGTGTCGCCGGAGGCGCCGGTGAAGGTGCCGTAGCCGTCGAGGAAGCCGGACTTGAACTCGCCCTCGTAGGTGGCGCCGGAGGGCCAGGAGAACTTTCCCCTGCCGTTGGTCCTCCCCCGGTGCCAGTCCCCCTCGTACATGCAGCCGTCCGTCCAGAGGTATTTGCCGGCGCCGTGGGGGCGGTTGCTCGCCCACAGCCCCGTGTAGAAGTCCCCGTTGGACAGCAGTCTCTCCACCTGCTGCACCTCCTCCTCCTCCGACGCGCACGTCGACGGCGTGCCACCGCTCTCCGCCCCGTCGTCCAGCGGTGCCACCGAGGACATCGACGTGAATATGCTGCATCCCCTCCGCTGCATCTGCGCCTTCCGCACGCCGTTCTCCCACGCCTTCGACCGCGGCGGCTGCTGCTGCTCCATGTTCATCCGATTCCCGTTTGTGGGTTCCGGTAATCTGTCAATTCCACGACGACCCACCTGATCAAGATCTCAACTTTCGTTCCAATCCGTCCTCTCCCCCGACGCCGACTAGGTGTTCGACGGAACGCCGACGCCGCTGTTCTTCTTCGATATCCATGAAAGACTACATGATCCGGAGGAGGATCCTTGAAGGTGGTGGGTGTTGTGTTCTACGTGCTCTCAGGTTGGTTTGGGAAGGAAAGGAGATGTATAATCTGGACAGAGATGGATTAATGGGATAAATTAATTGCGGGACGTGGGGAGGGTGTTGGTGGGAGTAGTGAGAGAGTCCATAGGAATGGAAACGGCGACCTTAATTTCCCCATCGTCCACCTTTGGGTCGGGTGTTGTTTGTCTCCCCCTCCCTACAATGGCTATGGCTCCCAACAAGTGGAAGGACGAGAGGGGGGGTCACCCTCTTTGCTATTCTGCGTAAACGAACCCATACAGAGGACAGTGGATCCTCCTCCGTCTCTCTCTCCTTTTCTTTCTTTATTTTGGAAAAAAATGTTGACAGAGAAAAAAGGAATCGGAAAATTCGTGTTTGCTTTATGATACATCATGTATGTGTGCTAGGAGACATGACACCTTGCGATGTGTAGATTGTCTATGCATTTGAGTAGTATGAAGGATAAATTAGGGAGAAAGGATCTTATGCTCTAATGGGTTTTACAGCAGAGGAGTTGAATTTTTTTTATTTTCATTTTGAATATCAAATCTTATGGATTAAATCTTCTACTAATATTCTGCATATCTTCAAAATTTTGTTCAAATCCAAGGTCATTCGCTACTTTATCTTAACGGTCAAACGTTCGGTTGACATTTATGCAACTTAAATCCCATTTAAAAAAGAATCGGGACCATTAGATTCTCTTCATCACACACTTGTTGATTGGAGGATGAGAGAGATGAGCAGAATTTAATGGTCCAAGCTCACTTTCGTGATGCTTTGACAATTTAAGGCTCTCACATGATCAGGCACGCGCGCGCGCACACACACATGAGGAAAAGGATCCCACTTCATGGAGTATGTAACTTAACTTACCTACTCAATTTTCATTTTCTCCTATTTTTTTATTTTTTTTAAAATAATTTCATGGATTTTCATAACTATATCCCTCTAATATGTCATTCAAATTTCATCAGAAATAGACTCCTACGGTCTCCATCCAGAACAGGTAAAATACATCAAATATGTGACTGTTAAAAAATAACTGGCTGGATGGAGGTCGTAGAAGTCTCTGTTTCTAATGAAACTTGAATGACATATTAGAGGGATATATTTACGAAAATCCATTGAAGTATTTTTCAAAAAAATAAAAAATATGACAAAAAATGAAAATGGAGTAGGTAAGGTTACCTACTTCATGAAGTAGGTAAGGTTATCTAAACACTAAACCTGTATATATATATGTATGTATGTATGTATGTATGTATGTATGTATGTATTTATGTATGTATGAGTGATCTTGTGAGATGGGGAATATATGAGATAGTAAAATGGGTAATCTCAGCCACTCATTTTACCATCATTAACGACATGAAACTTCGAGGGATTTAAATAAAACAATGAGTGATTTTTGTGTTTAAAATTCCGTGTATAAAATCACTCTTAACATATCCATCTTGATTGTGTGATTTCAACAATCTAAGACCAATAAAATTTGATAGTCTTGATGGACGGGATATAAGCCTCAAATTAAGTTGAATTTGGAATGGCACCATGATGATACACGGTGATCTAAATCCCCCATAGATTCATATTATTGACGATGGTAAAATGAGTGATTGAGATTACCCATCTCACCGTCTCATGCGCTGACCAGAAGAAGAGGGAGGAATCAAATCCAGATGGTGTGTGAAGATGGTGGGAGTTAGGGCTTAGAGAGTTCGTGCTTAGAGAGTGGTGGAGATGGCCATTGAGGTCGGGGAAATAGGAAGGGTGTGGTGTGCGTAAAGAGAGAGATTGTGGGAGAGAGGGACGACCTGAGGTGGGAGATAAAGGGTTGATCGTTGGATCTTGTGATCCAACAGTCCAGATGGATACACGAGAGTAGGTTTACGATCCGATGCGGTTTTGGCCGTTGGATCTAGTGATCCAAAAGTCACGGAGTGGGAGGGAGCGAGCGCTCCAGATAAGATCTGGAGACGTTGATCGAAGGGTGGGGGATGAAAGGGAACGGGCTGTTGAGATGAATGCGCTCAAGAGATCTGACGATGCGGAAGGGTGGTGAGTGTTATCGAAGAGCCATACCTCATGGCTCAACCAGAAAGAGCCACATGGCCCAATGAGATTTATTCAAATATAAAAAATAAAAGAAACATAAAAAGAAATAGTAAAAAGATGAATTAGGAAAAACTCAAAACATGAAAGTTGTAGATCTTGATGAGATCTACAAGTTTCATATTGACAAAAACACAAAATAAGTCAAACAAGAGGAGAAAATATTTTTGGATGCATTTTTAAAGGCATAAAAACACTGCATTTTTCTGTTTTGTATTTTTTGTATTTTTAATTTATTTAAAACTAAAATAGATATAGTATTTAATCTGGTTTTTATTGTTAAGATTTTAAGCTAGAAGATTAATGTACGGATTTTAGCATGATGAAATCGAGGTTCATCAGCGGGCTGAGTCAGGCTAGTCCTAGCCCATGCTTTGCCCTATAAATACCCTGCTCCTCGAGGAAAGAGTAGCTAGGCTGGGGAATTAGGGTCACCTTGCTAAGAGAAGGTTGTTCTTTGTCATTTCAGATATAAGGAGCTATATATCGCATATACAGTACAAGTAAGATTTAGTCATCAAAATTTGCGTATGAGGACTTGTTCTTACCTGACTCCCGATTCAAACTTAATAGAAAAGGGAAATCCCAAAAAGAGACAACTTATGGAGTTTAACGAGAGAATAATTGTCAGATTCCAGATCCAGCTGACTCTTTCAGTAGCCTTAGCACACATACCTCTCTTCTAGAAGAGCCTTAGAGAGAAGACCATAATTTGTAGGAAGAAGAGGCACAATCATTATTCAGAGATCCATGTGCTTACCAAGGCAACATGTTATGCCATCCAGAACCGTCTTCCAACCAAGAGATCAGATATAATAACTTTGTATGTCAGATATCATATTCAGAAGCAAATATTTGGTCGTACTCTATCATACATCGATTCTTTGATTAACCTTCTTCCTTCTGCTTTGCTCGACAAGTTAGAGTTTGGGCCTCTTAGACCAAGCAAGACAAATAGAGATGATCGAGGATTCCATTCCCAAAGACAGTTTAGAGCATACATCAGATACAGAGCGAGACATCCACCATGAGTATCATTTTATGATTATAGATGATGAAGCAGTTTGGGTAGATCTTATTCCACATTCTCTTATCACAACTTCAGAGGCTTTGCTTTTCCAATCACCTGTTGATGAGAGTTCGTAGAGCATATTTATGGAGCATGATACTTTTGAGGCCGAGGAGGTAGATTCTGGTACTGAGAGTGATTTTATTTATTGTCTTTCAGATAGTGATTCCTCCAATTCAGACATGACTTTTGATTGGCATTAGTTTGATGAGTACATCTATATTTGATTTCTGTAGAGTCTACAACCTGTATGGGGACCGAGCCAGTTCAGTCATCAGTGCATTAGTCTCCATCAGATGATCAAAGTGAGCTTATTCACACAATCTGGTTGCATTCACTCAGATACTTAGGAAGCCAGATTTACCCACTCTCACCCACTCGACGTTGAAGCCTTTACAGCAGAGCATGAAATGTCGGTTCCTTACAGGAGAACCCAACATGTTTATGATCATTATCTTTGTTGATATGACTGATGATCAAGAATCTCACCTGATGGAGGTTCTTGTAAGAAACCACACGAGGCAATCAGATGGGTTGTTGCAGATCTCCATGGGTTAGTCTGACCCTGTGCTTCCACCAAATCTTTTTAGAGGATGATGACAAGTCATCTCTTGAGTTTTAGTGTAGGATGAACATGGATCTTTGAGAGGTTGTTATGAAGGAAATTTCGAAATGGTGCAGAATCGATTTTATTTATCCCATATCCGACTCTAAAAGGGTTAGTCCACTTCATATGCTACCTAAGAAGATGGGTATCCCTACAGTTATCAACAAGGATGGAGAGGTTGCTACTTGAGTATCGACTACTTGGCGAGCCCGCATGGACTACAGGCGATTGAATCAAGTGAAAAAGAAGGATCACTTCCCACTACCATTCATTGATCAAAATATCGAGAGATTAGATGGAAAGAGTCATTACTTCTTTCTTGATAGGTACTCGATATATAATTAGGTGGTCATTACATCTGGAGACCAGAACAAAATGATATTCACATGTCCGTTCGTAATGTATGATTTTAGACAGATGCCCTTTGGTCTATGTAATGCTTCGGCTACATTATAAAGGTGCATGCTTTTCATTCTCTAGGAGATGGTGGGTGAATTTCTGAAGGCCTTTATGGATGACTTATTGATCTATGATAATGGTTTTGATGCTTGCCTTTCTAGCCTAGACCATGTGCTTCGACGTTGTGTGGAAGTCAATCTCATTTTATCTTAGGAGAAAGTCATTTCATGATGACTCAGGGTCGATCCTTGGCCATATCATCTCCAACAAGCTCATGGAGTTTGATCCAACCAAGGTGGACATCATCAAGAAGCTCAATCCGTCATCCAATATGAAGTAGCTGCGGTCTTTTTTAGGGCATGTCAACTTCTATTGACGGTTCATTCAAGATTTCAATAGAATAGCTCGACTTCTATCTGATCTTCTTACAAAAGACACTGAGTTCCTTGTAGACGATAAGTATCTTTTGTCATTTGACACTCGAGAATCTAATTGTACAGGCACCTGCACTTCAGCCACCCGATTGGTCTCTCCCATTCGAGATCATGTCAAATTCCTTTGATTTTGTCGTAGGGGTTGTATTAGGACAGAGGAGGGTGACCTTCCTTACACCATTTACCATACTAGCAGGACTTTGGATTCCACCCAGCAGAATTACACCTTTACTGAGAAAGAAATGCTGGTCATAGTCTTTTTTTTAGATAAGTTCAGATCCTACATCATTGGATTTAAGATTACCATTTTCACAGACCACACCACCATCATGTACTTAATGGATAAGAAGGATGTCAAGGCACGCCTTACTAGATGGATCCTTCTACTTCAGAAGTTCGACATTGAGATTAAGGATCGACCTTGAGTTAAGAATGTGGTGTTGGATCGCCTTTTCATATTAGAGCTTCACGAGACTTTTAAGTTCGCTAAACTAATCACCGAAACCTTTCCATACGAGGGGATTCTTGTTGTCACCTCGCTTCCATGGTATGTTGACATTGTGAACTATCTTATCATCAAGAATGTTCTATAAGGTTGGATCAGGTCGCGACTTGAGACTTTCTTTGCGAATGCCAAGTCGAACTGTTGGGAGGATCCCACCCTTTACCATGAGGGGGGGTAGTGTCTGGCATCGGTGTATTCCTCAGGAGGAACACCACAGTATCCTAACCTATTATCACAAGCTGGACATAAGAGGACATCATTCTGGAAGGAGGAGGATGTAGAAGGTGCTTCAATTAGGCCTTTGATGACTTACACTCTTCAAGGATGTCGATGCATTCGTGAAGATGTGTACTTACTGCCAAAGGATGGGCACTTGTGGACATAGATATATGATGTCAATGCAGCTCATTCACTTCTATGAGATTTTTGATGCACGGGGCATCAATTTTATGGGAACATTCCCAAGGAGTCAGGGATTCGAGTACCTTATGTTGGATGTGGACTATATGAGTCATTGGGTTGAGGCTATCCCTATCCGAGTCGTTGATGCAAAGATAGTTTGCAAATCTTTGAGAAAGAATATCATTTAGCAGTTTGGGGTGCTAGAGTTCTGATTTCTGACAGGGTACTCATTTCATCAAGAAAAAGGTAAGGTCACTTGCTAATGAGTTCAACATTGACCATCAGGTAGCTATTCTGATGAATGGTCTTACTGAGGTATTAAGTAGGGAGGTCAAGATTATATTGCAGAAGGTTGTCCGCCTGGACTGAAAGGACTAGTCACAACTTTTGGACTCGGCTCTATGGACTTATCGAACATCTTCAAGACTCCGTTGGGTACATCTCCCTTCTGACTCGTTTAACAAGCCATGTCACTTACTTATTGAGATAAAACACTGATCATTGTGGGCAGTTACAAAGATTTTCTTGGATCTAGAGAGTGTAGGAGATCAGAGGAGAGTAGAGTGGTAGCTCTGGAAAAGTTATGTGATATAGCTTTCTCGAGTAGTCTACATTATAAGGGAAGAGTGAAAGAATGGCAATATGCACATATCAGCCATAAGCAGTTCGAGCTAAACCATAGAATATGGCTATTCGATGCGAGATTGAAGTTATTTTCAGGGAAGTTATAGAGTAAGTAGAAAGGCATGTTCATAGTCATAAAGGTGCACTACAACAATAGCATTGATATATCTGAGTTGCCTTCTTAGTCCACCTTTTATGTTAACGATCAATGCCTGAAGTCATTTCTTGATCATGACCCACTGGTCGTTGATGTTATCCCAATTCATTTTGCATGAGAAGTGTTCTTTGATTCTCATCTTTTGCATCTCATACCTAATTTACTCTTTTGTTTTACCTCTTTGTATCTCCGTGTTTTCATTTATTTCATTCTTTCTTCCATTTTTATTTAACACCCTAGGTCTCGCTTAAGATTTTTGATATACTCAGGATATACTTTGTCCTAAGTATGGGGGTGTTGAACATGTATTGTTCATATTCCTTTTTACTCAATTACCTCTGTTTTGTTTCCTATACTTATGGATATCTGACCCTAAGTATAGGAGAGGTAATATCTGTTTTTCCTTTCTTTGATTGTTCTCTCTCTTAACCCTCAACTGTTGATAATATTTTCTATAGTTAGGGATATTTTATCCAAAGTATTAGAGGAGAAGCAAGTTAAGCCATTGATTTCTACATCCTCTTCCTCAACCTTCCCCGTGTGTACAGTCTTCTATACTTATGATCATTTGATCCTATGTATAGGGGGTAACCGAATTCAATTGCATTTTATTCTTTAGTCTTTGAGTCGTTGTAGTATAGAATTCTTTTCATTTTTCCATACTTAGAAGTTATGTTTTCCATCATCGTTTCTTTATCACTATGATGACATAGTTTGACTTAAGTATAGGGGAGTGTCGTATATATTGTATATATACTTTAGCCATAACTCGTGCTTTTGTTTAGTTAATAATATGACTAATAAAATTGAAATAAAAATGTTTGTAAAAAGTTTCCAAAAACTCTTTTGCAAAATCCTTTTGTAAAAAATTTTGTAATATTTTTGTAAAATAGTTTTCTAAACTATTTGTAAAAATCTTTGTAAAATTATTTTTTTTGTAAAAAATGTTGTCAAATATTTGTAAAATTATTTTGTTTGAAAATCATTTATAAAATTATTTGTTGTATAAAAATATCAGTTAGTAAATTATTTATAAAATGTTTTAAAATAAATTGTTTGAAAATTTGGTTTGTAAAATATTTGTAAAACTTATTTGTAAAAAATTTGTAAAAAAAATTAAAAGTTTTGTAAAAAATTATTTGTAAATTTTTTTTGCAAACTAGTTTGTAAAATAGTTTTCCTAGCTCGTATTTAACATGTATGATAAATATGTGTATATCTTGTTGTAAAATACTTGTAAATAAATCTTATAATAACTTGTACAATATCTGAATAAAATTCTTTTAATAAAATTATTGTATAAAAATTGTTTATAAAACTTCTATATAAAATTCTTTTATAAAAGTAGTATTTCAAACTTGTAAATAAAATTCCTTTTTGTAAAATCTTGTATAAAATTTATATAATTCTTCTATATATTTTTATATAAAATTCTTTCTAAAATATGTATAAAATCCTTGAGAGTTCTTGTATATACCTCTAACTCTCTAACTCTATTAAAATTCATAAAAAATTAAAAAATCTAAAATCCATAAAAAAAGTTGCAAAAGTTCTCTAAAATCCATATAAGAAGTTTAAATCATAGAACTCTTTTCAATAAATTATTTTGGATTTGTATTTTTTAGAATGATATTACCTAAACTAGTCTGGAATAAAATCGAAGAATGAAGCTTGGTTAATAACTTAATCCGCTTAATTTCAGAGGAACCTTATAGAAACTGGAGTTGGGACTTTTCAGGTCGAGGAACTTAATTCTTTATGTCCATAAGACTATGTTCACATGTCATCTTGATTGGTCTAAGTAGAATATTTCACACACGTATGATTGTTTTCGATAGTGACCTAACTTAGACAAGCACCTTGCACGTAGCTCAACATAGGTAAGGTGGTGAGGGGTAGAACCTCTGGCAATAGACACACACGAATGGAAACATGCACAGTCACTTCGAGTGACCATTGCACCCCATCCTAGTCTAGTGGCATGGACATCTAAAGAAGAGACGCTATGGGTTGAAATAGAACTTCGGATAAGGGATGGTCCGCAGGCACAATTTTTCTAAGACCCCAAAACATGGGTTGAAAAAAGATTATATATCCGCGAGGGCACAAAAAATCAATGCATTGCAACAATACTCTCTACCAAAATGAGCATCCCCACCCACTCATCATCAACAATCCCCTCCCCAACCCACGACCCCACTTGTACCTGCAGCCTTACCTCAAGACTACAGCTAAATCCCACAGCCCTAACTCTGACCCACATATACAGTGCCACCTCGACCTACAACACCACAATCCCACAACCACCATACATCCCCACCTCCAATCCACACATCCAACCAAACTGCCACACCCCGACCTATGACCCCAACCAAAAATCACCATCTCTACTCACAACCACACCTCAACCTACAACAATGCCCTACTCACAATCCTACAACCCCAACCCACAACCCCACCTCCCATCGACAAATCCATCCCCACAACTTGGGCTGCCAATTGAACTGAACATGCTCATATTCGATTAGAATTCGTTCGATAATAATTTCAAAAACATTGGTTCTTTTCTAAACAACTAAACATGAACTTAAAATTTTAGTTCGATGGCTTAATGAATCAAACATGAACATAATATATGTTCATTCGATAAAAGTTCCAGTTCAATTATATGTATATGTGTGTGTACTTCAGTGTATAACTCCCTAGTTGCATACATGATAAATTTTGTTGTTAAAGACATTATGATATTTATTATCTTTGCACCACTTTAATTTAAATAATTTTTTATTTTTATTATTTATCAAAACTTATTATTGAACTCTAATTTTGAACTTGTTCATATAAACAAATTTGAGTTAAGTTAAATCGTGAATGAATTATTATCGAATCAAATTCAAATGTTTCTAAAGGAACTTGGACTCAAAAATTATCATACCAAACATTTATCAAAATGAACTTAAACTTTTGAACTTTCTTATCGAACATAACTCGAACATAGGTTCGTTTGTTATAGTTTGATTCGATTAGCAAATTGACCCACAACCCCTACTCGACCTACAACTAAGGGTGTGAATGGATCGAACCTGAGCGAACGTATAGTTTTTAGGTTTGGTTTATTTATCTAATCAGGCCTAAACTTGTGTTCAGGTTTGGTTTCTTTATTCTCAAACTGAACCTGCATATCGAATCTAAGCGAATTTCGAATTTGAGAATTTTCGGATGGGAGGGAGTGAAAAGAAATGGATTTATATACATATAATTAGAATAAATATTTTTTATCGAACATAACTCGAACATAAGTTCGTTTGTTACAGTTTGATTCGATTAGCAAATTGACCCACAACCCCTACTCGACCTACAACTAAGGGTGTGAATGGATCGAACATGAACGAACGTATAGTTTTTAGGTTCGGTTTATTTATCTAATCATGCCTAAACTTGTGTTCAGGTTTGGTTTCTTTATTCTCAAACTGAACCTGCAAATCGAATCTAAGCGAATTTCGAACTTGAGAATTTTCGGATGGGAGGAAGTGAAAAGAAAT
Source organism: Ottelia alismoides (assembly GCA_037367405.1). Taxonomy (NCBI): domain Eukaryota; kingdom Viridiplantae; phylum Streptophyta; class Magnoliopsida; order Alismatales; family Hydrocharitaceae; genus Ottelia; species Ottelia alismoides. Next base: position 298,186 of record JAZKJV010001220.1, read on the forward strand.
GGATTTATATACATATAATTAGAATAAATATTTGTTATCGAACATAACTTGAACATAGGTTCGTTTGTTACAGTTTGATTCGATTAGCAAAATGACCCACAACCCTACTCGACCTACAACTAAGGGTGTGAATGGATCGTACCTGAGTGAACGTATAGTTCTTAGGTTCGGTTTATTTATCTAATCATGCCTAAACTTGTGTTCAGGTTTGGTTTCTTTATTCTCAAACTGAACCTGCAAATCGAATCTAAGCGAATTTCGAACTTGAGAACTTTCGGATGGGAGGGAGTGAAAAGAAATGGATTTATATATATATAATTAGAATAAATATTTATTCATTTTTTCTTTATCTAACTCTGATTCGTCTTTTGAAAAAAATAGATTAATAAGAGTTCTTCCCTTTGAAAAAAATTGGAATATATTTTTATATTTGATTAAATGGGGGATAATGAATAAGGTGGGGATAAAGGATAAATAAATTTTATACATATCTTATCGATTTGAGGGATGGGGAAGGGAAAAGTACTAGATATATAAATAATGGATGTCATAAGTATGATGTGATCATTTATCTTGGGATAGTTTATGCCTAGATAGAGTATACTTATCCCAAAAATATTCATGTATCTTCATACAAAGTCTACTTCACTCAGGATAAAATTCACTTACATGAAATAAGGTTCACTTATGCGGATAAGGATGCGTAAATATGTATATATTGAGCTTTTAATGAAGCGATGCTGAGCGAACATACGATTATCAGTTTGGTTCATTTATTTAATCGAACCTAAGCTTGTGTTCAGATTCGATTCGTATATATTCGAACCACATCTGAATCAAACTTTTAACGAGCTGAATCTGAGCGAATATCGAACTTGAGATTTTTCTGGCAGGTTTATCTATAGCTCCACCTCGACCTCCTGCCCACAAAGCCCCAACCCACAACCCCACCATACAACCACACACTCCAACTTCACACCTCTGACCCATAGCTGCACACGAGCTATAGCTCCTACTCGACCACATCACAAATAAAAAAAATCACAAAATCACAAGCAAAACACACTAAAAAAATTTGATAACAGAAATTTGGATAACATAAATTATCTAATCACAAAAAATTTCTACTCCTTAGAAATAAATTTTATAATAAAAACTAGATAATATTTATAATTTTTTTTGAAGCTACTTAAAAAATCATAATGGAAATCCTTTAATCGAATGTGAGAATGGGAGGCGATGGTGAGAGAGGGATCTTGGAGAGTGGTGATGGACAGTGAGAGAGGTAGCAAAGTGTCACTATCGAAGGTGGACAGACGGTGAGAGAGGAATGGCCCGACAGGGAGCACAATAGGAGAAAGGTCGATCGTGAGAAAGGGTTGTTGTTGGGTATATTTATAAAATAGTCCCTGGCAGTTGGTGAACCGTTGATGATAACCATGTAGTTGTCTCCTTAAGACATCGTCCGTGATGGTGAAATTTATCTTGTGAAGACTAATTGGTTGAATAGTAGTGGAGATCATTGCTGATGTGGTTGATCTCCCTTACGCCTTTTGATTAGCTGAGAGTTGTTGGATTGGATTACTGAGATGCTCAATCCTCCTACTGCATCATGATTGGTTGAGAGCTAATGGTGAGGTTTGCTGAATATACTTGATATTCTTTTCTTGTGATATAAAAGGAGCCATGTTGTACCACACATTGTATCAAAAAAATATCATTCAAGAAATAGTGGAGAGAGTCTGGTATAAGCAAGTGGAGTGGGTACATTGCTGAACCACTATAATCCTCATCTTGTGCGATTGCGCGTGCCTTCTTCTTTGATTGTGGTTCTAGAGTGCACATGTATGCGTATGTGCACGCGCACATGCATGTGCTTGCGTGTGCGTTTGTGCGTGCGTGCGCGTGAATCTTTCAAGTATTTCTACTACTATTTGTTTTTGACCTGTATCCATTGTATATTCATAACCAATGTTAATGATATAGTAATATATTTTTCTTATATGTTAATATATGTATCCTATTCAATATTCATATTTAAAACTGATAAAGGCATGGTAACTATGTATGCAAATGGATGTATATGGATTTAGGTGCTTATCATATTCTTGTACATTTTAAATCGAGATATATAATTGAAAATAAATATCGTGTGGATATTGGAATAAAAAATAATATCCTTAATTATGAATACGTATATGGAAGCATATAATTATGATTCTGATATGAGAATTTGATATGAATATTTGGTAAACGGATATGACTTTTCATATGGATCATAAAAGCTTTCTACAACATACAATTATTGACTAAATCAATAGATACAATTAAAATAAGCATGTGATTAAATAAACTATACAACAAATAAATCAATAACATAAAGATTTATTTCCTCTCTCTATATATTTGATTATGACTTCAAAATACAAAATAGCATGTGTAACCATATAACATATTTTAGTATATATTTATATTCACACTGACATATATATATACACACACATTATATCCACAATTAATTGATACGAATATCTATATCTATAAATAAAACAATCATGTTAGTATCCATATCCAATAGTAAAATGATATCCATATCCACAAAAAAATAAAAAAGTCATCCTTATCCATGTTCATATTCGTGCATAGTAGAAATACCACACAAAAATATTTAAGGCTAAAAACATATTGAAATTCAGTGTCACATCTTCGTGTTCATGAATATAATTCGTTGCCAAATAATATTTTATTCTTAAATTTATAGCCATATTTTCGTTTGACTTACTCGTCAAAATCTGTAAATTGTTGCTAAATTTAACAACAATAGTAAGAAAAAAATCAATGAATAACCATTGTTATGTGATTCGTTGCGAAAAATATAGCAACCCATGATGGGGAATGACACACATCACTTGAAGTTCTTTTTTATGCTAGATAGTGGTTTCATTCATATACATAAGTTCCTTCTCCACATTTAAGCAACTTAAATTCCATTTATAAAAAAAACTGAAGCTTTAACTATTAAGATAAAATAATAAATGACATCTGATTTGAACAAAAATTGGTAGATATGTAAAACATCAGTCAAAGATTCAATTTATATGGTTGCACTTTTGGAATCAATTTTGCAAAATAAAAATAAAAAGGGATCCCATTACCTCTGTTGTAAAATGGATTACAGTAAAGGGCCCAGTCCATATATAATTACCCTTGGATTCCCTCGTATTTACTAGTGGTGATTTCTCAACTTCTTTGCATACAACTAAGATTGCTAATTGAACTGAATCATTCGAACTTGATTAAGATTCGTTCAATAAAACTTCAAAAAAAAGTCCGATTTGAAATTAAATGAACTGAATATAAATTTAACTTACGGATTCGATTCCAAATGAATCGAATCTAAATTAACATGAATTCGTTCGATAATAATTCGATTCAATATTTATAAAGTTACATATATATTGTAATGATCTGGCTTAGGTCCACGGTCCGTTATCGAGGAAAACTGGCCATGACAACTTGTTGGGTACGGGTCCAGATGGACCCGTTGACAGCCACCCAAAATGCTTAAGCCCAAGTTATCAAGCAGTAATCCCCCATCACTTATAAACCACTCTCACACTTTGTGAGTTTTAGATGTGGTACTATGTTTGGAGGTATGGGTGTTACAACTCCCAATGACAACGACGGTTGCACGCTCTGGATAGCCATTTCCTCCTATCTCTTTGTAGGGGTGGATCCACCTCTCGGGTAGCCCTTACCACTATAAGAGGGAATTGGCTCTGATACCATTTGTAACGACCCGAGCTTAGGTCCTCGATCCGTTATCGTGGAAAACTGATCCTGACAACTTGTTGGGTACGGGCTCAATTGGACCCGTTGACAACCACCCAAAATGCTTAAGCCCAAATTATCAAGTAATATTCCCCATCACTTATAAACCACTCTCACACTTTGTGAGTTTTAGATGTGGTACTATGTTTGGAGGCATGGGTGTTACATATATTTATATTTATATTCGTATGCATAGTACACATATATAATATATGCATGTAACAACCCTACTTTGAGTCGATTAGGATTCTTTCTTAAAGTTCTTATGCAATGATATATATATATATCATAATTACATCAAAGAGGTTGACATGTATTTATTGGATTCTTTTGTAAGTAAATAGATGCAGAATACAATGTATGGATATGTATTAAAAAGGTTACGACATTAATTTACACTGAAAGATTTAGTATTTGCATTATCATTAAACATAGCATGTGCAAGCATTTAAAGATACTATCGAACCAACTTACTACAATGACTAAGTTATTACTTTTAAACTGTTAATCATATATAGGCTCCATTGATATGATTTATCATGTCCATACTTCACCGCTATGATTTTCATACTCCCATGCTACACTGATGTGATTTGTCAATGTGCGACGTGCATATGCAACATTAGATCCGCCGAGGATGTAAAAAATGACTGTTTAAAGGCTGTTTAAATGCATGCGATGCTCGACCGCGCCGTTTAACCAAAATCGAGTCCATAAACGGTGGGACGCATAAACGGCCTTAGACGGTAGTTTAAACGACCTTAAGCGACCTTTTAAACGGTCATAAATAGTCTTTTAAGAACATGGATCTACTTTATTCAAAGGATCACCATTATTCATGCCTTTCAGGATTTATGCTATGAATTGTAATTGGTTATCTTCTCTATTTTTACATTTGGCTATGCATTCTAGTTTTTTATACTATCTATTTTGACATTTGGATGAAATATTTCCTTGAATTTTACAATATTTGATTTATATTGTGAAACTGTGATTATATTTTTTATTTATTTAAATTTTTTTATTAATTATATGTATGTAATATTTTTTAATAATTAAAAATGCAAAACTACATAACTCGTTTAATTTATATTTAAACTCTCGCATACCGTTTAATCAGTAATCAATGATCCTACCAAATGAATATCGCATACCTCTTTTTGTAACCTTGAGTCCCCCTAGTGAGACCAATTCTCTTTCCTTTCCAATTTATAATTAAGTATGTTATGAGTCAGAGATGTGGGTCACTCATGCATCGGTTATACAAAACGTCCAAGTTCTCCTATTTACTTCTTATTTTATCATAGTGATAGTAGCTTACATCTGGGTTACGTTATATAAGTACAATAATCAACCTCAGGGTGCTATTAAGAAATTTTGAGGCATTACGAGGATCACAAATCACTCTACGCCATACCCAATTGAATATGTACGTATATATGTATATATATATATGCATGTAAAATCCTATTAGTTAAAGATTTAATATTAAATATAAAAATGAGTAAAAAGTATTATTCATAAAATCTACAAGGAAATATCCAATGTATAACATTGTCATTCTAATTCCTCTCACACACACATTCATTTATATGTTTCCCACATTCCTTACACTATTTTTGCATTCCTCTTTTCATTATCTACCAAAGATCCCAAAAACACACAATAGATTATGATGGCATTTCTCCTAACTTGAAAATCATGATTTTGCTACTTCGAGTTCCTCCTAAACATTTGTCGTGGTTCGAAATTTATCTAGTTATCACTCCACTTTTATTTTTTTTTTCTTGCATAACAATCCATGATGCTTATCATTGTCACGACGATATTATAAAAAAAATGGGATATTTACACCCATAACCCTGAGTAGTATCGTAATTACCCCGGAAACCCTCTATAATAATGAATTACACCCAGGACCCTGAATAATGCTTAACCTTTACATGGCATAACCTTGTGTCAAGTTCCGTCTGATTATCCGTTAACTTTGACGGAAAAAATCTTATGTTGACCATTTTACCCTTCAAAACACACCATATTTATAACATGATGCCATGCTTTAAATCAAAGAAAATCATGTCTCCCTCCATTAGGAAAGCTGGCCCGCTCTCTCCCCGGCAACCTGTCCCGCTCCGCCCCGCACCTCCGCTCCCAGCTCGCGAGCTCCAGCACCTCCTCCCCCGTGCTGGCGAGCTCCATCTACCAGCCCCGCCCCCAGCTCGTGAGCTTCATCTCTGGCCCCGGACCCCAGCTCACGAGCTCCAGGCATCCTCTGCAAGACCCACCCACTACCAAGGCTGGCCCCCGACCTCCCCTGACCGGCAACAGGCAGGCAAGCCCGACCCTCCTGGAACAACACCGCCCCTCCGTCCGCTACCCCCCACCCTCGCCTCCTCCTAGCAGCTAAGGTCGACCCTCCTAGAACAACACCCCCCCCCTCCGTCCGCTACCCCCACCCCCGCCTCCTCCTGGCAGCCAAGGCCGACCCTCCTGGGCAGGCGAGCTCCAACATTTAACCTCCCCCCCCCCCCCCTCCCCCTCCCCCCCCCCTGTGGGTGGCCTCCTCTGCACCCGCTACCCCCCACCCCCGCCTCCTCCTGGCAGCCATGGCCGACCCTCCTGGGCAGGCGAGCTCCATCCCCCCCCCCCCTCATCCATCGCGCCCCCGCCCCCAGTGACCCCCTCCCCCCGCGTCGCCCCCGGGCAACCGAGCTCCATCAGCACCCCCCGCCCGCATCACCCGTGCGCCGCCCCCAGGTCCCCTTTTAGTTCGGAGCCCACCCCCCACCACCCCACACCCGCCAAACCCAAGCCCCCCGCTGCCATCTACGCCTGCACCTGCACACTCTCCCCCACCCAGTTCGAAGCTCGGAATGCCCACCCGGCCTTCCAAACCCCAGTTCGAAGCCCACACCCTCCCCCAGGAGAGGTCGGAGCCCGCAAGCCCTCTCTTCTCGTCACCCATCTTTTCCTCTCCTTTCTTTATTTTTCTTTCTTTTTTATTTTTGTTTAATCCCAACCGTGAGATTGCATAATGGTTAGATTAACTCAGCCATCTAGTTGAGTTAGTGAACCAAAGTAACGGAAGGTCGTGTATGTAAAACGGAGCAATTATTCAGGGTTTTCGATGTAATTCGTGTTTTCGCAGGGTTTCTGGGGTAATTACGAGATTACTCAGGGTTATAGGAGTAAATATCCCAAAAAAAATTGTATATTTCATTTTCATTGCTTAGTTTTTCGATATTAAAGATCATCTTGCTTATTTTTTTACTGTTCCTATCATTTCAAATAATGTTATTAATTTGTATAAACTTTCGATATTAGTTTGATCTTGTCTTGCTTTAACATGCAATGGTAATTATAATGTGTTCAGCTTTTTCGTCATTGATATTCTCTCTTGGATGGCCTCATATAATTATATTATATTTATATATTTCTTCATCATAAAAAAAGATTAGATTTAAATTTTAAATATACATAATAATTGTAACAATTAGGTACTTTTATCTACTTTATTGTATTGATTTGATATTTTCTTTTATTATATTATTTTTCAACTCATCTTAATAATATATTATTCTTCATATAGTTTTATTTATATAAGCTCTAAAACAACAATTAACATTTCAAATTCGAAATAAAATGAATCGAATTTGAATTTTCAAAACTCAAAATGAATTGAATCTGAATTTAAGTTTGCAAATTCATTTAAAATTCAATTCGAGTTCGGATTCGAAACTTTTATAATGAATTGAATCACAATCTCGGTGGATTCGATTCAATTAGCACCCCTACTTACAACCCACTTATTTCCTTCAAATTTCCCAACTTTAACCGTCTCTTTAACCTGTAATTAGAAGTGTGTTAGTACCAAACCCTTCATTGTGCCTGAATTCATAATTCCTCCTGAATATTTCGAACAAGCTAAATCGCATGCTTTTAACTTTTTCAACAAGTCCACCTTAATTTGCTTAGGTATGCCTATAAGCTCTCAGTTATCTTTCAAGCCTTCATGAATTATCCATGCTGCAATGTAGAGAGCATATGATCCTTGAAAATCATTGATTTCAGGTATATCACATAGGAAAAAAACCCATTGATAAGTTCTAGTAGCAAGGGATATTTTTTTGCTACACTTGTGGGAATGAAAGGCCTTCAACATTCAACTGAGTCTGTCTGCCCTTCTGTTTTATTACAAAGAAACATCTTATAAATTTAGGAATTACTGCATATGAACAAAAAAGGAAATATAAAAGAAAGTTGGTCCAATTTATAATCAGATAAAGGAAATGGCAAGGACATCCTGAAAATCCAATGCATGTTAGTAGAGCTTGCAAGTAGATTCATCTGTTAATAGTGACTTGAGGATGCATTTGCTGCCACCATTTGCTCACTGCTGCCGCAGTCCGCTGATCAGCTGGAAGGAGACAAGAACTCATGACAGAAATGGAAGTTTGCCTGAAAATGGAACCTCAAAATTCGAGGATCATCTCCACTTTATTATAGAATCTGATTTGTCATTCCTCATAGGTGTAAATGTCTTAAGCAAGGATTCAAACTTCAAGTATCTCTTTTTTTCTGTAGCAAAGGAGCAGCGCTGAAGCAGAATCCAAGCAGTCGTGCGAAGATCCCTACAAACAATAAGCAGTTCGCCAAGCATCTGCATTGTATTGTAATTAGTTTTCAGTTTGCTACATAATGTCCAATGGATCTTTCCCCTTTGATATAAGATAAATCAAAGAAGTGGGAGGAAAACAAATCTCAACATCACTGTTGAAATGCTTTAACACAGGTGTTTCTTGCTATTTTCATTTTCATCCTCAAAATACAAATAAGATATCCAAAGTTGGGATAGCTATAGTCCAATCAGAGAAGTTGAAAACAATTTATGCATCCAATCAACCAGCCAACTTTTGGTGGATAGGATCATGGATAACAAGGGTTGAGACCACTGTCAAGTTCCTGATAGTTGAGGAGACTCTCACATGTAAGAGCAGGAAAATAGTAAAATAAACAAGGGGATATTTGCTTTACAATATTACATTTCTTATATCTGATGTTTCCAATACAAGAACATGAAGCTTATGGTAAATGGTCTACAACCCATAAATGATCCTATCTTCCACTCACAAGCATTATGTATTCTCTTTAAGTCTCTTCTGCAACTCCGCATGTTGTTTCTTGACTGTCCTCATGCCGAGCTCAAGATCCAATTACTGTGCACATGATATGGGGTATCCGTCGGAATCAAGGCCATTAAAAAAAATAGCAATATGAAGCCAGGTACTTCACTGCAGTTATCAAGAACGATACTGCCAGATTATAGTCACGCATCCCACGAGTGTTTGCTGGAGACCAACTATTTCAGCGACAAGTTTAAACAGTATCCATGACCAAAAAGTAAACCCCGAATCCATAAATACGATCTGTGATTATCCAGCCGCAAGCACATAGGGTGCATTTTTTTACAAAATATAAGAAACTTATTCGATTTCTATCCCCTCTTATCATCAATATGCATTGAATTGCAAGGTCAGAGGATTGATTCACAAGGGACAACGTCCCATACAAAAAGAGAATCTACTATAATAACCCATCTGCCCATAACCAATTGAAAAGTACCAAAGCCTGATGAAATATATAGGAAGGACGCCTTAAGAAGCTCGATCAGAAAATTCCTGCAGATGTGACAGCATATATTAGTATAAATTTCTAGAGTAGAGGTATTTGTCTGAATTGTGATAACTTGATCGACATTATATTACAGCCGATTACATCAGAATCCAACAATTTCAATGCCCCAGGATCCTACAGGACCTTCCTATGTAAAAGATACAACTAATGTTTATCCTAGTTTAATAAGACTTTAGACACATTTGATCTTAAGCTGATACTCGTACACCAGCAAACTGCTGAGTTTTAGCGGGATAAGGAATCTCTCCCAAACAAGGGCTCCATTTGAAGTAATGCCATGTTAAAAGTAAAATAAACCAAAAACCAGAACATGCCTTTTCCCATGAGAAGAAATCCTATTTGAGACATTTCCGAATATAACCCGCTCGTAGAACAATAGATTCTAATAAATGTGGAATGCCTATCAAGCAACAATAACAGGTATACCTTTAGCTGTCCAAATTCGTCTTGACAAACATAAGATGAGCCAAATAGTTACTTTCAGCAAAATCATGCAATGTTCGATGAGCCCGTTGCCCCTCATAATCAGCAGAACAAGTATCTTGCTTCAATGTTCTGCATAGATCAGCATCCTGATGCACGATTGCAAGTTAGTAACATAGACATATCTATAACTCAAATAGCACACATGGACAAAATACCATGTGGGCAATATTAGCAATAGTAACACAGAATGGCAAAAAAAGGATAACCCAAATATGCAACTCCCTGTGTGCAATCCAACAAATGAAATGCAAAAACTAAAGAAGACCTTTCAAGATCGATATCTTGTCCAAAAAAGGAGCAAGGTCTGACAAGGAGAGCTTTATTGATTGGCTCTTCTTGTAAGCATTTTTTAAGATTTTGATAAGAAATTATTATGATCTCTCCGTTTCTATAGCATGCCGAAAAAACACCATCAACAAACAGTACTTTAAGGGCGTGCCGTGTTCCAGAAATTAAGCCAAATATACATAATCTGTGACTTGTGGATGACAATCTAATATTCTTTAAAGCAACAGGAGGAAACGTTTGTACATCCAGATGATTCTAACTATGTTCACCTTTAGACAGACAATGGCATCGATCTTGAAAAGCACAACAGATTTACCGGAAATTTTTTTGATTGAACACCACAGCTATAAATGCAAACATAATTGGAGGCAAAATGATCTTCCTAACGAGGTTTTTTAGGTGAGAAAAGGAAGAGCATTCATAAAGGTGCACACCCATGCTATACGTTCAGAAACTCAAAGAAAAAATTACAAAGACCACAATTCACTAAGAATGTCCTAATGGAACACCGCCCCGTTTCATGCCCACAAAAGAGTCCACAGGAAGACAGAGCTTAAATCTATCACTAGTTGATCTGGCACAATTTACTCAAATGGATTTCCACAAGCTCGTAGTACACATGGAGTCCACCCCAATAATCGCGGCCTCGAGCCACACCTCCCTAGATCAACAGTTGAAGAACATGTGGTCTACATCATCCATAGCTTCCAACGCAGGTAAAAACGGATGAACATCCATAATGGTGCACAACCAAGCTATATATTCAAAAGCTCAAAGCAGACATTACAGGGGCCAAGATTCGATAAGAACCTAGGCATATGCTCCAACATATTTTCTACATGGGATCTATCCTCCTGATGGAATACCACACTGTTTTGTGTGCACCACATAGCCCAAATGAGAGCCAAAGGCTTGAATCTGTCACTGCCTGATCTGACACAGTTGGATCCAATGAATCCCCACAAGCTCATAATGCATGTGCTGTCTGCCTCCAATACTCTTGGCCTCGAGCTAGAGCTCCCTAGAGAGAGAACATGTAAAAAAACATATGCATCTTCCAGAGAACGCCTCGAACAAGACACATCAGCCCCCTTTAGAATCTTGGATCTAGACATTGATGGTAAGCCGTTGCTTCCACTTTCAATCTACTTTAGGCGATCGCGTAAAGCAAACAAGCAAACCAACTGTTAAAAAAGATAATAGATGGATAATTGGATCTCTCCAAGATCCAATTACCTCCACTTATATTTAGTCCCACAACGTCTATCTCTAGGACTCCGGTCTTTTTTTTAACCGGTTAGAGTATGTGTCACATGTATAGATGTGTAGTCAGATCCACATAGGGTCTAATTACCACATCTACAAGTTTAATCCCATCTCTACTGTGAGTGGAACTCAGTCTTACTGGTGGAGCTATATAAGAAGCCTCACACCACCTGTGGCAGATGAGAAAGGAATAACATACTACTTGACCCTTGAGAGGCCTTCTCCTGTGGTTTCTTCGCGATACTTATAGAGTAGGGTTCCACATAAAATCCAGGTGTTCTTCCATTGTTCTTTATTCTATATCTCTGATACGCTTCCGCGATATCATTTTATACATGCTATCAAAACGGTTTTGATTCTAGAGGATTTGGTTTATTTATGTGATTTGTTCGAGATTCAATTCTAGGGTTTCTGAAAACCTTAATTATGCACGGAATAATTGTGCATGGTTTCGAAGATCATCATAGATTGGTTCACCAAGTAGCTTCATAGATGAAAGCTGGAAAATGATGAATGGCTCGACTAAAAAAGCCATAAGCAAAAGAAAAAGGGATCGTACAAAAAAATCGTACGAAAAAAATGCAAGAAGAAAAGCCCAAGAGAAAAAATGAGATCGACTTATGTGATCTATTGATTCTTTCCCATCTTCAGGTCTTCTCCCAACTTGGTCGGTGTCGTTTTCCAACCAGTACGTGAGAAAGGGGGAGTATTGTGTAGAGTGTTATGGTTCAAGGCAGATTTTCCACATTTTAGGTCAAATTTTCCAGATTCCAGGCCAGTTGTCAGACACTACATAAATTTGCGTTCATACTCTACATTTAGATTGTTTCGGAGACTTCAGTTTCATGCGCGCGTATCTGCGACCATCAATTAAGAGGTCTCCATCTTTGATTTGATCGATTCATGGTTTTCAAGTGATCCATAGGGACTCCAGGGTAGAGAACGCATTCTCTATGCCATCATGGGTTGGGGTTTTCATGGGGTTTCATAAGGATTCTAGAGTAGAGATCCCATTCTCTGATCCAATATGGGAGAGACCCAGTTCTCCAATGAGGAAACTTTAAGACTCCATTCTCCAATGACCGTGGAATCCAACGGCGATATTCCCACCACTCTTTTTTCCAATTCGACCCTTCAGAGAGATGGAATAACTACAGGCCAGAGTTCTCCAGGTGGAGATTCCTTCCATTTCAGTGACTAAGACAGACGCAGTACATAGCACATGTTCTCCGACAAGGAGACCCGGTTCAAGTCACACTCCATCCCTTTTGTTCCTCCTCATCAGTACGGTATGAAAAGCAACGTCCTCGACAGCAACCGATAGTAGAGAGTATACATTGTGTTGATATTGTTTTTAGTGCCTTGTATTGTAAATTTGAGATTTTTGTATCTGTGTCCAAGCTGAGCATTGCATGCTCCAGCTTGAGGGGGAGTGTTAAAGTATATGTGTCATATGTAGATGGGTAATTGGATCCCTCCAGGGTCCAATTACCACATCCAGTGGTTTAACTCCACATCTATTAGTTGTGGGACTTGGAGAGTCGGTGAGGGCTATATAAGAAGTCACACACCCAGTGTATCATATGAAAGAAAAGTGAATATAAAGCACAAGCCTTCTGAGGTGTTCTCTCACGATTTTATCTCGTTCCTTACGGAGTAGGGTTTCACATAAAATCTCGATGTTCTTCATGTTTATTATATTTCTTTGATATTACGCTTCCGCATTCTCGATTTCAAACAACGGTCCTAGATTCAAACTTGTTTTTCAAAAGAAAAATCCATAGAGTCTAGAAAAAATATCAACTGCTACAAGATAAAACATATACCCGTGATAGTCAGAGAAATGACTAGGACCCCAAATATCAAATCGAAATAATTCCAATAAGCTACTACTACTACGACTATGACGATTAGGCAAATGTAGGCAAGTGATGCTTCCCAAGCCGGTAAGCCTTGCACTAAAATGTGAAGCGAGAGGATATTTGCAGGATGTGACAATGATGACACAACCTTTGCAAAGGAAGGTGACCAAAACGAAGATGTTACATATACAAAGAGATTGATCCTATAGGAATGGAAGAAGCACCAACATACGATGACTGGACCCATCTGTAGAGACCTCCATGCTCACGTCCACATCCAATCACCCTACCCATGAGTATGTCCTCAAACACAGTAAAAGAGGGGTCAAAATGACACAACAATGCAAATCCTTAGTGATTTGACTAATAGACAATAAATTCATCGAAAAATCGGGTGCATGAAGCACGTTCTGCAAAAACATAAACAACATCAAATAGTCTTCCCCGTGTCCTTTAATAGGAGAGTGGGTCCATCTGCAATGACAGTCGATCTGCTTTGAGGAATAGATCTGTACGATGCGAACTAAGATATATCTCCACACAACTGATGTTGTGTACTACTGTATCGTGTCTACCATGTAACCTGTTAAGGGCATATCCTATACCTGAGGAGCTAGAAGAAGCTCTGGCGGTGGCAGCAACATGTTAAGGACCTGTGGGAATACTAGTCATAGCGGCAACAGGAGTCGTGATCCCCTCGGATGGGAGACAATATCATCCAACATCTGATCAATAGGAGCAAAAGTAGCAGTAAGCTCAACCTGCTCGACCAAACGAGTAGACTCATGGTACTCATGCTTCATGTAGTAGGTCTCCTGGATGACCAGGCAGATGACAGTGAGTGCATGGACCACATTGACATCCACCTTGTAACATTCGGAATTTTATCAAACCCAAACCCCACCCGATTAGGGTCAGTTTAACCCAATAAAGTTGTCGGTCGGCATCGGATGACTTATATCGACTAATTTATCGTAAATTAAAAGTCGTTCGGGCGAATTCGACCAAAAATTCGGCCACATCGTAATGCGTGCCGCGAAAAAGCCGCAACGTGAAATCAGAATCCACGAAACAAGTCGAGTCCACCTAAAAAATCCGATTCAACGAAACAAGACCAACGGAATCGACCGTTCGTCAATCGGAGGTCGTTTGATATTTTTAAATCACAAAATTTAACCCCAAACTGAAACCGTAATCCGAAAATTCGGGTATTCAAAATCCGATCGGAAGTATATCAATATTGTACTCATTTTGATTGCCGTTCAAAGACGATCGAAACGAGATATTACACGTTGAAATTCGACGATCGATGCGCGAATACGGTCGATTTTAAGTAGATTAAATCAAGAGAGTTTTGGGTTTAAAAAATAATAATAAATAAAAATGTCTGTTAAGTAGCAGACCGTTACGGTACAGAAATCACACAGTATAGTAATAATTATTTTTTTTTATTCAAAAAAGTTTCAGTACAGCAGCCCACACTTGGTACTACTCTTTCTCCAGTTGTCAAACATTTTTAGAGCCCTATTCCCTTATAAATAGCCCCCAAATCCCCCAAACTTTCCTCTCAATCTCCAGCCGAGATTCCCTTTTCTTCTTCCCTTTTTCTCTGTTCCATTTCCAACGTAAGAGCCACTTCTCTCTATCCTTCTTCCCCACTGTTCTTGACATCTCTCCAACGAGAGAAGAGCTTCCAACCTTTCTTCTTTTCCTCCTGGAGCCCCTGCTATTGGCTAACATTTCTGCAACATGCAGCAACTTCAAATAAGCAATTTGGGGTTGCTGCAACTACATGGACAACAGCAAATTTCTACTCCTTGATCTATCCTAAAGATCCCACTGCATACAAAGATTTTTCCCTAAATTGAAAGAGATCAAAGGTACATTCCTTTCCCCTCATTGCTGCCATACATGTCTTATCCCTTAAAAAAACCATGTTTATTTTGCACTGTTTGAGTCTCATTGAATAATCTGTATAATCTGTTTTCCAAATCCCATTTGCTGCCATGCATGCAGTGATCATTCAAATTTCTCACTTTCCATTATTAGATTCTAGTATAAAAAATGTGATTTCAATAAGGATCAACCCTTGCTCTTTGCACCAAGGGTCCAGTTCAGCTGAAATTTATAGAATTAATCCTCATTAGTTTTCCGAGTAGTCTTAAATCAATTTCTTTATTACTGCTACCAGTAGGTTGTTTTTATATTTAGTGATCATATGTTTCAGTAGAAAGTATTGTTAATAGAAATAAATAAAAATTTAGTATAGATATATATGCTACCCATTTACTGGCTATACCCTGCTTAGGGTTGAATTATATTCATCTTATGTATTAGAAACACATTTGACCTTGTTATACGTTGATTTTCAGTACTATGAATCTTCTTTGAAATCTGGCACTCTACGATAATGGGTTACAAATATTTATGAAACCCTTGAGATAGTTAGTCTCTGCTAACTGTTTTAATCCCCGTCACTATCGTTAGATCATCAAGATTTATGTATTTTTGACCGTTAAATCCACAATCAATACCAGTTATACTCAAAGTTTTTTCCACTCAATATCTGGTCATTATATCTAGAAACAAGATTATCTATAAAGAACAAATATCAACATTTAAAAAAATATAAATACTTATGAGAGAGAGTGCACATGATATATGCTCTTCATATTCATGTTATCAAATTTTGTCTTTTGGTTACTCCACTAAAAAAAATTTTGCTGGTAAAGAGAATCAGGTTTGCATCAACGTCATTCCTGGTTAGTGGGAATACATGCAAATATTTAGAAATGTATAGAGGGAATATATATATATATATTAGCATAATTGTGTTCCTGTCCAGACCAAATAAAGCAAACACTACATACATTTATAATATTAGAAATTTAAAAAGTTATGAAAAAGTATACTTGTTTTCTTAGTCTAACTGTAAATATATAATTCAAATGGGATCTAGGTAGCCTTACCATGCCTAAATATTACAATTAGATTAAAAATAACCACATTAAGTTTTTGTTGTTTATAAAGTATAGATCAAGAAATTATATGCAAATGGATTATAATCTAGTGATGGAACTTCATCTCCTTAGTCGAACAACCTTTCAAGTATGCTTACCGTAGACTATATTTATTCACTCCATAAAATGAGAAATATGAAACTTTGACATATAACATGGAGAAATCGGATCTATGTTTTGCCTATAAAGAGTTATGTAATTTGTTTATCTAAGAGTCTTCTCTGGCTTGAAGACGTGCTATGTTTTAGCTCCTGGATCCTTAAATTCAATTAAATTAAATTGGAGTTTGAATACCTTATGGTAAATTGATGATCAAACAATTAAGTTGGTTACATGATGACAATTAATTATGCCGGTCACGGTGATCCTTACACCTGACCGTGCGAGAGCGCGGTGACTCTCAACCGGGCGGGAGATAGGAAACCCAGTTAGGGCAGCGGCCGCTTGTGCGCAGGTCTAGGATCCTAGTCTTTTTCACGGTTTTTACGCGAGCTCGCAGTATTTTTACGTCTCGTTGGATCCCGACTTTAGACCATTCCACTGAACCTTTGATTTAGGATACCCAGGCGGGGGATCCTCAGTTTTAGTTTTTCGTACGAGCTCGGTTGCCCGTTACCGGTCGGGCTGTTTCTAGAGTGACTTTTCCGGAGAGTCTCTCTCACCCGTCTCAGTGGCGTAGTTTTGGAGTAGACCTATCCCTTTATTGGACCGCACTTCCAATTAGAGGGCGAGACGGAAGAGCCCTTTTGTTGGCTACTTCACCGCTTGAGTTTTACTTTCGTCAACAAACTTGGCAATTCTACATCCATATCATCTATATTTATATCTATATCTTCTAGAGTTACATCTGAAACAGTTGCACTTGAGGTTTGAAGGGATTACAGTTAAAGTTGAGTAAATGGAAGTGACTATAATCTGATTCGAAATTCCATTAAGCTAGTGGACGTGTTGGGAACTTAGTTAGGATGCATTATACTACACCGCCATGCCTACGGAGGCACCCCAACCCTAAGACATTCCCCAAGTCTTAGAGTCACAGTGTGAGATTGCACACTACCCAAGACCACAGACTATCCGCTAGACTTAAGAATCTAAATAAATCAAGACCATTCCAATCTCCAACTTTTCCATCATCCCTCACAACCATGATCTCTGAAGAAAATGATGATATATACTTCCACTCATACATTCGTGAATATTTAACTACATAAATATGTTATATATGGGAAATGTTGGGTTAATAGGCGATCATGAGAAATGCTTCAAACAACTTGAATACCTTTTTACTTGCGCAAGTAGATGTTAATTGCACATATTCCACCTTTCTACTTGTTAGTTTTGAACATATTAAATGTTTGTTTATGTTTATAAGTTTTTGGGAGGTACCAACGCCTGCAGACGCCTTTTCTTTCCTAACATGTTTTGGCAGGCAAACAGCCTGTTCAGTAGCTATTGATGTTTTCAGGAGACAAGGTATATACTAGACGGTATGATTTCTTTTGTCTCAGTTTTTGTTTAGTTGATGATGTAAATGCTTCCCTTTCTCTTTTATACAAAATTTTGGGATATACTGTGTATACTGGCATATTTTTTGTATATGATGTAGTTATATGAAAAGTTATGAAATGAAATGGTGATGGTTCTTGTTCTTCTTATCCCTGTGGTTAATAAAAAGAATATGAATGTCATATGCGAATATAGCAGCAGCGAAAAATTTCCCTATTTTTCTATAATTTGTGCGATCTCTAGCGAATGAAATGTCGTGAAAGTATCGTAAACGGATACCCGGATCCTAGGGGGTTCACACACCTCCTCTGCCACAAGCATCGTGCCCTCTGAAATAAGATGTACCTTCTCCACCACAAGATGCGGCCATCGTTGAGAAGATATGTGTAGTGGTAATGGATGGGATTGTAATCCTGCTAAGATAAATGTAAGTTTCCTCCATCAAAGTATAGATACACCCATGAGAAGCTGGGTGTGATGCCCCATACTCATGGTATATAGCTTCCAGAAAAACTCCGACCATCATGCCATTCATGTACGCCATCTATTGCTCAATAGATGTGGGACGACCATTATGTCTAGTCGTGAATATATTAAACTGTAACAGAAAAACTGTAACCATTCTCTCAAAAATCAAACCGTAACTAGAGAATCTTGGTCTCGTTCTTCGTCTAACTATAAGTTGTAGTAAGAATATCCATATTGCCTTGGCAGTAGGTTAATGTAAAATATCATTGGCTATCCATGTGATCAGAGTTCCAGAAAGTCATATACATGCATACGTGTCATCCTGCTTACATGAAGCATTCACCACAATCATATCGGCCACCTCTGGTTGCGTCAGAATGTAAACCTTGTTATTGCACCGCATCATGGTCATAACTGCATGTACCATAACTCGTAATTGTGACATCCACCTTCACGATGGATATTGGGCCTATGCACCAGACGAGGAGATGTCACCCTTGATTTCTGAAATGATGAAAAGATGACTGATACAAAACTAGACTGGGGCTATAGACCGATCGAAATGTGTCTACATGATCATGCAAGGAATTAGTTGTGTGTGCAAACTCATGCCATAACCATTCCCATCAACCGTGAAGGTGCTCTGGGAAGGTTAGGGTGATTTATAGGTCTAAAACCACCCAAATATTGTCAAAATCAAACCCGAAACCAGTAAAGGTGGTAGCATCGGGCACTAGAGGGACTCTGGTGTTTCCAGGCAACGCTACTGAAACCCTAGATGGGTCTGAAGGTGCCACTAGGGTCAGGCGACACACCAGAACCCTAGATGGAGTCTGATGGTGCTGTAAAACCCTAGATGGGTCCGCAATGCCATCGGGGAGCTAAAGTAGTGTCCCGCGATGTTGTTAGGACCCTAGGTGAAGTATGATAGTATTGTTGAGGAACTGGGCATTGACACTAGGCAGAGACGAGCCTCCAATGACGAGGCCTGGCAGCGAAGAGGGCTGATGATGGGGGTTGAGCACGAGGGCTCAGGCTTCAGTCTAGGACCGCCACTCTGTGATAGCATATGGAGAAGAAAATATACCTTCCTATTCACGAGGACCTAGAGCTCTCTTATATAGAGAGGAGAAACCCTATTGGGCAAATTACATAGTACAGCTGAAAAGAAAAATAAAATAAATAAAATAGAAAAAAGATAAATAATTCTCAACTATTACGGATGGGGTATATGGACCTTACACATTCTCAACTATTACGGATGGGGTATATGGACCTTACACCCGATGATCCCACTAGAGAACATGAAGTTTACCTCCCAAAACTAAAACATTGCTTTTCTTTATGTTATAGAACGGAATAGATAGGATTCTTTATTGAGGTGAGATCAGACCAATAGAGCAAACACAACAATCCTTGTGCAATGAAGACTATTTCACCCACTTTCTGATAGTCATTGTTTGTATTCGTAAAGAGAAGCGTCTTTCAGCCTAAAAGATGCCTTTGGCAGCTTCTCAGGTCCACAGATCAACCCAGAGAAGACAGCATTTGTGCCTTTTAAACTAAACAAAGGAGTGGTTGAGGATTGTGTCCAGATTCTTGGAACCTCAATAAGTGTTGGTGTATCTTGGGTTGCATCCGACTGATGACAGACTGAAAAATGATGCCGCGGTATAATTGTTTAGATCAGATGGAGTGAATCCTAGTTGGGTGAAGGGGAGATGTTTGTCGAAAGGTCATTATGTTGATAGCCCTGAGAATATTGTTGTTGTTGGTGATTCATTTCGTTTTCTTTTCTAAGTCCAAGGTGGTCGATATCCAACAATGATTTTTTTGAAGCCAGAAAGTGGGGGATACACTCTTAGGTGTTCGCCCTAAGGATTAGATTGAAGCTATAAAAGGAAAGATGAGTACAGAAAAAATTAGCGCTCTAGGCAAGCCACGAGCGCACCACTCCTGACGTACGAATACAGACATTTTCCTTGTAGAACCTATGGCTAGAAAACAACAGCTCATTCCTAGCCAACTAGATAGACCAGACCAAAGCCAAAGGCCGCAGCAACTCTGCCCTTGGTCGATGCCTGGCCGTGATTAGCACACTGCAGAAATCCTCAATCCCAGCCCTGCCGATCCACTCCAGACCCGGGTCAGCCCACACCGACAACATGGATGGGCATGAGAAGAAGAGATGATCCGGGGTCTCAATTCCCCCCTCACACAGTAAGCACATGTTGGAAACAATCCCGAGAAGTCTAGCGCGGCGGTCCCGCGTCATCAGCCTCTTCCTCCGGAACAACCAAAAGAAGAAGGCAATCCTCGCCGGAAGACCCAGCCCCCAGAAGAAAGCGCAATCCCTCACCAGCTCCGCCGACAGGGAGGGAGGGGGTCTGCAGATCGCCGAGTAAGCCCTCCTCACCGAGAAGGGACTGTCACGCCAAGTCCAGTGGTCACGACCCAAGGAAGGCCCCAAGACCTCCCGAAGCACGTCAAGTAGCTGCATGAACTCCTCAAGACACCGGTCGGAGAACTTCGAACGAAAAGACGACATCCAATTCCCATCCACCCAGCAAGAGGCAACCGTAGTCTCCGGGTCCGCAGCCAAAGCAAAGAGACAAGGGAAGCGCAAGGAGAGCCCTCCCCCGTCCGTCCAGTCGTCCTTCCAGAAGGCAAAGCGGAGCCCATCCCCCAGGACAAGCCTGAACAGCGTCCGGAAGTTGGCAGAGAGAGACAGGACGGCCTTCCAGAAGGGAGAGGGTTCGCTCCAGCGCGAGCCAACCACCGTAACCCCCTCAGGCAACACCACCCCGACCTCGTAGGTCCGCCTTAGGAGTCTGCAGGGGAGGTACTCCTCGCCATCCCAAATCCTGGCCACCCACTTCAGCAGCAAGGCCTCGTTCAGCTCGTGCAGCCGACATACTCCGAGCCCTCCCTCACCCTTCCTCAAAGTGATGTCATCCCAGCTTACCAAATTCATCCCGGGGTCCGGCCCGTTCTTGCCCCAAAGAAATCGCCGCATCAGACCCCTCCAGCCCCCTCCGAATGCCCGCAGGCATGAGCCTCGTGGAAGAGTAGTACACCGGTATGGCGGATAACACCGCCTTCAAGAGCACGAGGCGTCCCCTTGGACAGGACCGACACCTTCCTTCCCGCGAGCCGCCCCTCCACCTTCTCGACCAGTGGAAGCCAGTCTGCCATCTTTGATCTCCCAGTGTTCAGCGGCAAGCTCAGGTAGTGAATGGGGAAATCAGAACATTCTGTGCTCAACGCGAAACCGCAGAGATCTGCCAAATCCCCGTCCATGCAGACGGGAAACCAACTAGCTGTTATTCTACATCAGCCCGGACATCTCACTGAACAACTCCAGCGCGGCCGCTATCCCCTTAGCCTCCTCAAGGCCCCCTTCAATGAAGAAGATGGTATCGTCGATGTACTGCAGAAGCGGGATCCTCAGATCCTCCCTCGAGTAGGA